>JAQMRL010000006.1:10107950-10707950 GCA_035578175.1 Catonia carolina | reverse complement strand
TGTGTGTGAACAAAATATCTCAAGAACAGAACATCGTACGAAGTTGAAACTTGAAACTTAAGTTAAGTACTGCTAGAGAACCCGACATAAATATTTTCATCAAAATCAGTCAATCAAAAGTAACGGGTGATTCAAAAAGAGCGCCGGTTTTTAAACGGCTGGTAAATTTTTGTTTATCGGTTGGCAACATTGTTAGACCTCATTTCTATTTCGGAGAACATTCCGATTGACGATTCAGTTGTAGTTTCTCTTGTTCGCAGTGTAGTACTCTCGCAGTCTGTGTCTAACCATGGAGAAGTTTACTATTGCACAACGAGTGTTAATCGTCAAAACATTTTACCAGAGTGGAGAGAGTTATGCGGCTACTGTCAGGCGACTTCGCGGTACTCTAGGACGTAATGAAGCACCGAATGAATCAACAGTTCGCAGGCTCATGAAAAAGTTTTTTGAGACGGGTTCAACAGTCGACCTTAAAAGTTCTGGACGTCGTCGTTCTGGCCGAACTGAGCAGAACGTTGCGTTGGTTAGTGACAGTGTGGCTGTTAGCCCAGCAAAATCAATACGTCGCCGTTCTCAACAATTGGGTTTACGATGTTCTTCTGTACGGAGAATTCTTCGGTACGATCTCCAATATCACCCGTATAAAATTCAGTTGCTGCACGAGAAACAATGTTGTTGCTCCGTGAACGGTTCCAGGATCGCATCATTTCTCGTAATTCCGACCATCAATGGCCACCAAGGTCGTGTGACTTGACGCCTTGTGACTGTCATCTTTGGGGTCATCTGAAGTCATTGGTGTATGCCAATAAACCCCGAAACATCAATGACTTGAAGGAGGAAATTCGACGGGTTATCGGGCAAATGGAAGTCGAAACTTGTCGTGCAGTAATATCCAATTTCATGGACAGAGTTGATGCGTGCCAGCGCAGTAGAGGAGGACGCATGCATGACATCATTTTTCATACATGAAATCGGAAGGTAAGATGAACTTGTTGATGTATTTATTTTCAGTTTTTCAATAAAATAAATCTCTTAATTTGATATATCAAAACCGGCGCTCTTTTTGAATCACCCTATAGTAGTTTATTCGTGTCATTTTTCACTTTTTTGTAATTTTCTCAAAAACGGCTCATACATTTTTTTTAAAAAATTGCCTCGTTTACTAAATTTTTTATGCTCTACAAAATAGGGTAGGCGCCATGTCTGCTGAAATTCTTGGGGAGGTTTTGCTATCATAAAAAACCGTTTTTTTAAAGATTGCAGCCTTTTTTAATATGGTATGGTAGGTTTTTTTAATATGCATTTTAGCGCAAAAGTATATAATAAAAGTTGTAGATAATTTAAAAATCTGCAACTTTTATTCAAAACTTTTTTTATAACACTTATTTTAATGGTAATTAGTTTTTGTTTTTTGGTATTTTAACGTCCAACTGTTCTGCAATTAGACTGCTAATGCAGATTGTGAAGGATGAAATGATTTTTGTAACTTATGAAAATATGCCGTGCCTGAATGGGATTCGAACCCAAGAACAAGCAGTAATTAGTGATTCTCTGTTTTTTTTTTCATGAAATCTGTAAAACAATCGATTTTTTAAGATTTCGGCTGAAATCTTAAAAAAAATTTTATGACAAAAATGCATATATTAAAATTTATTGGAAATTAAAAGATCTACAACTTTTATTTCGAGCATTTTTCTCTACAGAGCCTAGTTTAGCATGAAAGATTTATTTTCCGTATTATTAAGCCAAACTAAGGTTGGGTTTCATTTTGCATCATTCACTCATGATTAAAATTAGGTTATGTTATTTGAAGTTGGTTATTTATTTTGTTTATTTCAAATGTTTTATTACTAATGTTAGGTTAAATGATTAATTATTGGAATTGGCAAGATAAAGTCGTGTGAGTATTTTACACCAGATTTTTCTACTAAACGTTAAACAGTGTTTACGTTTTGCTAGTTTTATGATTGAGTATCTGTATCCATTACAGATATCACTTAATATGATGGATAATAAGGAGGTTACTCATCATAGAGTAGATTGATTTTAATGCACTTTCATGGAGAATGGAAAATTTTCACTTAACTAAGTTTTTTCCTTGAATACGGTCATTTTTGGCCATTGTTGTTTAGGTCATCAACCGAAAGGCTGATTTGAATCTCTAGAGGCTTCACTAAGTAAAACGGGGAATGAGGGGGTTTACTATTCCCTTCCTCACCGAGTTGAAAGAGTATGCTTATCAGCATGCCAGGCCCTCCGAAAAGCACCTACTTTCCATCCTGCAAATGACATCTCATGAAAGGGATTTTATTGTTCATTATTTACACTGGTGAGAAAATCGTGTGAGTGTTCACACCAGATTTTTTAATGCATTTTCCAATCATTTCACATAACCTGGTATTCAGTAATTCCAGTTTTGGATCACCTACAAGCAGTTTACTGCAAATTCTTTTGATACATTTTTATGGTTTTAGTGTTTTTAATTGATTTTTTTAAGCCTTTGCTTTAATTGAATTTGTCTTAAATTTTGCAGATGAAATTTGTCATCAGTTGTACAATTCAGGATCAGCTTGCATCGTAACAATTCCTACAAAAATAAATGTAATAAAAGATGCAATATCGAAACTCGAAGAAAAATTAAAGAAACCAACACAAATAAAAATAATATCAGTACAAGATTTTGATGGAATATCCAGAGAATGTCCTCAAGGAGTTTGGTCACTCAAAGAAATGTTTGAAAACAATTTAGATACATCGTTTGTTGATTCGATTCGTCATGAGTATAACATCACGCAGCAAGATCTTGCCATTTTACCGTATTCTTCTGGTACAACAGGTTTACCAAAAGGTGTTTGTTTAACACACCGTAATCTCGTTAGTAATGTTCAGCAGATTGGACAGAGAGAATCGTTAATGAATCTTGAACCAGAGGGTAAGTGTTTACGATTAATCTAATTTCTGAAGTTGTTTAGGTCATCAGCTGAAAGTCTGGTTTGAACCCCTAGAGACTAAGTAAAACAACTTTATTAAGTAAAACAAAGAGTGAGATGGTTTACCATTGTCTTCCTCACTGAGTGGAAAGTATGCTTATCAGCAAACCAGGCCCTCTGAAAAACATTTACTTATAGTGGCTTATAATGAAATCTGTGGTAACTGTTTACTGTTCATACTTTAACACCTTGAGGCGTTATCTGGCATATAAAAAACACATATTTGGACACCATTAGTTTTCACCTGGCACAGACGTGTTGAAAGTAATGTCTACCCAAGCAAGTATAATTCGAACTGGCACAACTCTTGCTCTACTTGTACACACAATTCCACATAAAGGATATCCATAACCTATTCTTTCAACAAGGTCTACAAATTTTAATGTACGCAAATGCCTACAACTTTACTTCAATGAACAAACATACAAATAATCATTTCATTTTAAAATATGTATTTAATTTGTCCCAGTAAAAATTTAAATTATAAATTACAAGAACTAAACTGCAAAAGCTCACTAAACTATACTCTACAGACGCACACAACTAACCAAACAAATTGGTCTGAATACATATAACGATTACATACATATTCTGCCCATAACAGACAGGTGGAAAGTCAAATTATTTACACTCAATCTGTTTGTTGCAGGGCTAAAATAAATAGTTCTGTTTCTTATCACATGGTCAGCCAATTAAATGACTGAATCGTTTAAGAACAGAAGAGGTAGAGGTGTAAAAGACACTAGTCAGAGTTATCTTCTCTGAAAGTAATGAATTTCACTATACAGCCAGACCCTGTGGTGAATGAAGTGAAGGTGTCATTTGCAGAGTGGAAAATATGTGCTTTTCAGAGGGCCCGGCATGCTGTTAAGCGTACTTTTCCACTCAGTGAGGAAGGCAATGGTAAACCACCTCACTCCTCGTTTTACTTAGTAAAACCTCTACAGGTTCAAACCAGCCTTTCGGCTGTTGACCTAAACAATACTCAATAAGGACTCAAATACTCTAAGTACTAGGTATATTAGAGTACTCTACGTTACTACTAAGTACTAACTTAATATGTACATCAAGTACTTACTTACTGAGTACTCAAGTACTCACTAGGTACTTACTATTTATAACTAACTTACTTAATCCTTTGAATGCCAGGGTCCGATTTTTTCAGATCTGAGGGTCTTCTGAAAAGTGCTAGACCCAGTCACATCTGATATCAATAAACTGTTGCGTAAATGGCTATAACTTCCGAATACACCGGTAGTGCGTTGAATTTTTTTGGCTTTATGATAAATGTGTACTTGAACTTTCATTATATGTCAACAGATTTCGCTATCATTTAGTTATATCTGTTTTACAAAGCGTTTATAGTTTGTGTACGTTTTGTAAACACACACGTCAAATGGCAGCTTCGTTGTTTTTATATATAATAGTATTTTAAATTCTGCCCATAACAGACAGGTGGAGTGTCAAATTATTTACACTCAATCTGTTTGTTGCAGGGCTAAAATAAATAGTTCTGTTTCTTATCACATGGTCAGCCAATTGAATGACTGAATCATTTAAGAGCAGAAGAGGTAGAGGTGTAAAAGACACTAATCAGAGTTATCTCCTCTGAAAGTAATGAATTTCATTATACAGCCAGACCCTGTGGTGAATGAAGGGAAGGTGTCATTTGCAGAGTGGAAAATATGTGCTTTTCAGAGGGCCCGGCATGCTGATAAGCGTACTTTTCCACTCAGTGAGGAAGGCAATGGTAAACCACCTCACTCCTCGTTTTACTTAGTAAAACCTCTACAGGTTCAAACCAGCCTTTTGGCTGATGACCTAAACAACATTTTAAATAATGTTGTGTTATACAGCAATCTTATCAGAACAAAATTTTCTATAAAATGAAATACCTCATGATAGTAAAAAATGTTTAGTTTAATACCTACTGGATGAAGAATATTACATGAACATCAAATTCGGGCAAATGAATAGAGGTATTTTAGTAAATAAAAATAAATGATCAATGAATAAATTTTTTAAACTGTGCTATTTATAGAGTAAGATTTTCTGCTAATTTCGGTATAAGAATTAAGCTAATATCCGTATTAGTTTTGATGAAATTAATTTTTAAAGGGAATAGTGTCATTAGCTTGCTTTTGACCTGGCATTTTTCACCAGTTCTCCACTACAAGGCGCAGCACTGAAAGTGTTAATAAGTGTAGTGCATTTGTTTTTGGAAGAAGCTTGTAAGGGGAGGGTGAGTAGGTAGAGTAGGGATAGTTTCAATGGGGCAAGTGTTGTCTCCTTCTCACTTAATGATCATTCCCTCTCTTTCTAACTGTATACTACTCTGTTACAACTACTATGCTAGACTAAAAACTAGTTAAAAACTTAATATTTTCTGTTGTCTTTTGCCTTTCTCCATCTGAATCCCATATCTTTAATAATTTTCCACAGCGACCATTTACTTCCTTTGAAATTAATTTTCTCCCGCAAAACGGGGAGTAACAATTTCAAAGTTGGCCATTCAGCGTTTGTTTTATGAAAATCATATATTGTTCTTCTCACAACACACATATCAAAATCTTCCACTTCACTCTTCACTTTCCTTCTCATTCTTTTCTTATTTGGTGTTCTGATTAGTACATTAGGGTTTTTTCTTTTGTCTTTCAAAATTCTTTGAACTGTACGACGCGAAATCCCCATAGCTCTGGCTACACGATTTTGGACATCGGTCAGTAAAATTGGTCCGTTTTGTTCAGCTTCTTTTTTCATAAAATTGTATACACTGACTATATACTCCCTAGCCTGACCGCGTATTACCTGCCTTTTCCGTATTACACTAGCACTCGTGCTCGAATTTTCACTACTACAACTAGGTTCCATTTTAATAACTAAAAAAATAAAAAATAGAAACAAAACAAAGAACACATACAAAAAAATAATATAAACAAAACCAAATAGCAAAAGAGTAAAAACAATAGGTACATAAAACAGTAGGCTCACTACCGAATGCACGAGTTAAAGACTTGTGAAGGGAATAGAACAACAAAAATATAAAATTACAACATACAGTCAATGCTTTTAGGATTTATAGTACACTTAGGCTGTAAATGCTGCTAGCACTATGGAGAGACTGATCACTTGCCTTCGAGGTGCTTTCCCCACCACTAAACAGAACTGCTCAGCAGCACACAGCGTTGGTGGGAGAGCCTCTAGCTGGAACAAATGACCTGTACCTAAGTACTTACTAAGTACTCTGGCTACTTACTACATTTTTGCTAAGTGCTTCAAGTACTAGTATTAAGTATTAAGTACTAAGCACAATTGTGTTCAAAGCAATGTATATAAAAGTTTCTTTATTAAAGTAAGTACTCACTAAGTAATCTAAGTACACTTTCACTGAGTACTTGTGAAAATTTCTATTTATTTCACTAAGACAGTACAAATTAGCTTTCTAGTACAACTCATGGAGTAGGAACTGTTGGGAGATAACAAATGACTTACATAGTCCTTTTTGTTTGTAGGTGATTTTCAAGATGTTATACCAGCGGTTTTACCATTCTTTCATATTTATGCTTTAGTAATTTTACTTATGGAATCTTTAAAACATGGAGGGAAAGTTGTTTCATTACCAAAATTTAAACCAGATACATATTTTGATGTATTAAACAAACAAAAAGTAAGTAATAATAATATGATTCTCTAAATTATGATTATTTTTTTCATTGGTCTGTTGATTAGAAATTCCAGTCTGGAATAATTTTTTTTTTAGAAAATACCCAACAGTAAAATGTAATAATCTTAATAAGAATTAATTAACTCATTGTAAAATTTGTGAGGATGAAGTTAAATACAAGTATCTTCTTGTTTTGTTGTTGTTTAGGTCAGCCGAAAGGGTGGTTTGAACCTCTAGAGGTTTTACTAAGTAAAACGAGGAATGAGGTGGTTTACCATGCCTTCCTCGCTGAGTAGAAAAGTATGCTTATCAGCATACCAGGCCCTCTGAACACTATCTACTTTCCACCCTGCAAATGATTCCTTCACTTCATTCACCACAGGGTGTGGTTGTATAATGAAATTCATTACTCTCAGGGAAGATAACTCTGACTATTGTCTTTTACACCTCTACCTCTTCTGTTCTTAAATGCTTCAGTCATATAATTGGTTAACCAAGTGATAAGAAACAGAACTATTTTATGTAGCCCTGGAAATAGCAGATCGAGTGCAAATAATTTAACTATACCTGCCTGTTATGGGCATAATTTTCTTACAAAGAAACACAATTTGGAAAAGGCTTAAAGATTCATTGCAAGGAAGATTTTGGGCCCAAGGGCATCAAACAAGCGACCAATTTACGAGGTGCGTCTGGGAAGTAAATATCGTTTCATCACCCCAGCGCTACTGTTGGCACATCACGCATGCACTCTACTTTCCGTAGTTCATTATCTCTGAGCTGACACCATTACAGCTGATCAGCTGATGATTAGTCTTGTGTTTTGTGTGATAGTTTACAATTGTTAAGACAATCATTGTACTGGCTGACTGTGAGATTTGTTCTGTAATCTGGTTTTTGAATACAAGAGACCGGTTTTCGGAATGCAGCCAAAATTCATCAGCAAATCACAGAGATTAATTATAAAAGTCCAATGAGTGATGGAATTGTGTGAAAGTGGGTTAGGTAATTCAATTGTTGTTGTTTAGGTCATCAGCCGAAAGGCTGGTTTGAACCTGTAGAGGTTTTACTAAGTAAAACGAGGAGTGAGGTGATTTACCTTGGCCTTCCTCACTGAGTGGAAAAGTACGCTCATCAGCATGCCGGGCCCTCTGAAAAGCACATATTTTCCACTCTGCAAATGACACCTTCACTTCATTCACCACAGGTGAATGAAGTGAAGGTGTAATTCAAGGTAAGTGAAGGTGAAGCAAGTTCAAGGTGAAGGTGTAAGTGAAGGTAATTCAATAAAGGGAAGATAGATGTCCAAGATAAACTGCAAAGTGAGCGAGCTTCTCCCCCACTAAATTTTTGTGTTGATTACGAATCTGAACACTGTTTGTTACTAGCTCTTATAATTTCCAACGTTGATTTCTTAACTTCCAGTTTTGTGCCACTTCCAGTCAACACCAAAACTTCAAACCTAATTTAGGCCATGAATTTTTGTGTAGATTACAAATCCGAAAACCATTTTTTGTTACCTCCTGTAGGTGTTGACATCTGGGTGTGGCGGATGGGCAAAGAAAAATGATAGATGCCAATTTTTAAAATTGTCACCAATAAAAATCAAAGCTGCTGAAATGGTTGGTAAAATAATTTAAAATATTTATACTTAGAATAAATAATTATAAAATTCTCTTTGTTTTTAGGGCACAATATTCTTCTTGGTACCTCCATTGATTTTATTCGTTGGATCTCATCCTGGTATTAAAAAACAACATTTTGAGCATGCTCATTATATTATGTGCTCCGTAGCACCTTTAGGTAAAGGGGATATTGAAAAATGTATGGCTCATTTTTCAAAGGAAACTGTATTTAAACAAGGTAGTTTTTTTGAATAATTTTAATGTTGTTGTTTAGGTCATCAGCCAAAAGGTTTGTTTGAACCTCTAGAGGCTTTACTCAGTGAAACAAGGAGTTTCACTGAATGGTTTACAATTGCCTTCCTCACTTAGGTTAAAGGTATGCTTATCAGCATGCCAGGCCCTCTGAAAAGCATCTACTTTCCACCCTGCAAATGACACTTTCATTCATTCACCACAGAGTCTGGCTGTATAATAGTGAAATTCATTACTCTCAGAAGAGATAACTCTGACTAGTGCTTTTTACACCTCTACCTCTTCTCATTTAAATTCTTCAGTCATACAATTGGCTGATCGTGTGAAAGAACAGAATTATTTTTTGTAGCCCTGGAACTACCAGATCAATTGCAAATAATTTAACACTCCACCTTCCTGTTATGCACAACATTTTAATGTATTTTTATTTAATTTAGTATTTTGATAAAAAAAAGTTTTATTTAATTTGTTTTGATTTTTACCAAAATACTTTTCCTGTTTTCTCTGACCTTAAGTTTAACTTCTTTTTGAATATTGAGAAAACAATCCCCAAATACATGAATTATTTAACTTCCTCTACCATTCATCATTTCAACTAACTAAGCCATATTCAATCTACCTGCTCTCCATACTCACTGAAGATGGGAGCTAAAAATTGATAATGTTATTTATAAAATTAGAGGATATTGAGGCAAATGGTGCTATAATTAAGAAATAAAATAATAAAAATATTATACTGTATAACATTTAACCTTTTACGGACTATTGTTGGATATTGTTGTATTGTTGAATTTATCCCCCAAAAATCTTTCGTACAAGTCTTTTGTGGATATATCCACATATGGTTTTGAATGGTTATAGCTGTTAAGTGGGCTATAAAGGGCTTCTGTCATCAACTGAAAGGAGACCCCTTAATTCCTTTTACAAAAGGCTTAAGGGAACCGGCCAGGATAGAAGGCTAGTATCCTATCCATACATTCACATTGTGTGGCCTGTTAGTAATCATGTAACCGCTCATCAGCACAATGACCGTCTCATGGTGAACGGAACTGGAAGGGCTGCCCATTTCACCCTAGCAGACGGTGGCTTGGGGTACTCAGTCTGCCAACCAAAAAGCTGAAAGCAACAGTAAACTACAGCTTTTTTTGTCTGACTAGAATTATCATGAGGAAACTCCTTCATGTATGATTCTGGTTAGGCTTACTTAGTATATGCAGGTCTTCAAGAGCTTCGAGAACTTCAAAAATATGAAAAATTATGATGGCATCCTCTCTGGTAAAACATTCCGGAGATAAACTAGTCCTCCATTCGGATCTCCGGGCGAGGACTATCAGAGGGGACTTCATCAAAAAGATAAAAGTTTCTGAAATTCTTCGAGTTGGATATGAAACGACTTGCGCAAGATAGAACAGCTTGGAAAACTGCATCAAACCAGTTGAGAGACTGATGACAAAAAAAAGCTGTTAAGTAGATAAAATATGATAAGATATTTGTAAATCAGTTTTGTAACATGAAATAGGTCTAAATTATTAGTTGCTATGATTTACTTTACCACTGGTTTCAGTTATGCTGAGTACAACGAGAATTATAATTTTTCTTCTCCGAGTTGGTATTTATGTTTGGGTTTTAGGTACAAAAATTATTAGGTATTTTGTATCAATTACTATTCATTATTTATACAGTAAAAGCTCACTAACTTGACATTACTGACAATTTTTCCAACAAACTTAATTTTATTTAAATCATTTAAGACTTGAGATTTAATTTTTCAATCTTGTACTATATTGTAGTAAATTTTTCAAACTTAATATAAGTGCTTAACTATTTTTTTTGTGTTGTGTTTATTGTCCTATGTGATTTACTTTACTGTAAATATTAACCCTTTGCCCACGAATGGCCAGCAGTGCTGGCCACAGCTGTTACTGAGCCAGCTCATCATTGTTTTCACAGCGCCGTGCCTCTCAGGTCGTACAGCCAGCACTGGTGGCCATGGCGGTTTCTCTGTTAGGTTGGCCACCATTCTGCCATCCCTCCTACACCAGCTTGTATCAAGTTTTTTGTTTCAATCTGTAAATGTGATAAGGCCTAAGGTTTTACACATTAAAAATCCAAAATGAATTCAAAGTCTAATATTGTTATGTTTTATTGAAAGCTAATGAAATGGCAAATACAATGACATTTAAAGTTTGCTAAGTACTGTAAAACATAATAAAATATTAAATGTTAAAAATGGACAAAATTATTACTGTTACGAGGGTAGGCTGATAAGTAATGCACACATGCTTGTAGAAGACGAACAAAAAGAAATAGCAAGATGGGGTAAATAACAAATTAAAGTACAAATCTTAACCTACCAAATTATCTATTTATTTTTCAATATAGTCACCGTTAAGCATTACACATTTCTCCCAACGTTTAACAAGTTTTTTCATTCCGTCACTGAAAAATTCTTCCGACTTTCCTCGAACCCAGGACGCAATAGCTGCCTTCACCTCATTGTCCGAGCTGTAATGATTACCCTTAAGGTCTCTCTTCAGTAGAGGAAAAAAATAAAAATCGCAAGGCGCAAGGTCGGGAGAATACGGAGGGTGTAAAATTGGTTGAAACTTCAGGTTTCTCAGAGCCTCTCCAGTTGCACGCGAAGTGTGTGGACGAGCATTGTCGTGTTGCAAAATTATTGGCGCCAGGTTGCCTCTAACACGACAAACTCGACGTCGGAGGTGTTTCAGAGTCTGTATATACTGAGCAGAATTTACCGTTGCCCCTCGTTCCAGATAATCAGTCACATAAACTCGGCGAGCATCCCAAAACACAGTCAAAAGAATTTTTTTTGCGGACGGTTGTGTTTTGAACTTTTTCACAACAGGAGAATGTGGATGACGATATTCAGCGCTCTGCCTTTTTTCTTCGGGATCGTAATGATGAACCCATGACTCGTCCCCCGTCACAATATTCAAAAGAAAGTCGTCTCCTTCGTCACGGTAGCGCTTCAAAAGTTGTTCACAGCATTCCAATCGACGCTGTTTATTCTCGTCTGTCAGACGGCGTGGTACCCATCGTGCACAGATTTTACGGTATCCCAATTGTTCAATAATGAAGCCAACACGTTCCTTAGATATTCCAATTTGGTTTGCGATACGCTGTTGAGTGATTCGCCGGTCATTTTGAATCAAATCATCGATGAGTTTGCGACGATTATCGTCTGAGGCAGTGATTGGTCGTCCACTGCGTGTTTTGTCAACAATTAAGGCTTTTCCAGGTTGGCAATCACGAAATTTTATTACCCAACGATTCACAGTAGACCTATCAACAGTATCGTCACAATAAACAGCCTTTAAACGACGATAAATCTCACTAGGATTCACTTTCTCAGCAGTTAAAAATTCGATAACAGCGCGTTGTTTAATTCTCGTTGACATAGCACCAGAACACGACGCCATACTTCCACTACTCAAAACAAACTGAATGAAAGCAACGCCTTCAAACTGCGCAGGCTTGTAGAGGAGAAATAGTACTTCCACATGCCACCAGGCGCGCTACTGAAGTTTATTTAGTTGTCTTCTACAAGCATGTGTGCATTACTTATCAGCCTACCCTCGTACTTTAGATACTATTTACAATTGTCTTTTCCCTATGAGTGGTGCAACCTGCCGGAAAAATACTAAACAATTTTAAATAAATTGTTTAGAATGGCCACCTATGCTGGCCGGACGAGCTGAAGAGGAAATCAGTAGTGGCCAGCAGTGCTGGCTGTACGACCTGAGAGGATTACACTAGTAAAAATGACAAACAGCTGATATAGAATGTGGCCGCGTCCACCAGGGCTGGCCATTCAAGTTGAGAGTAGCTTTCCTAAAATAGCTTAAAGATTGCAAAGGGTTAAATTTATTAGGATTTAACAATGCAATAAATTGCGCAACTTTGTGTATTTCATGTAGCTATTTTTTTGTTTTAAAGGTTATGGACTTACTGAAACATCACCAATCACAACTATCAGTACCAATAAAAATACATCGATTACAAGTGTTGGACCACCAGCGTCTTTAACACAAGTAAAAATTATTGATGTAAACAGTGGGAAAAATTTAGGTGTCGAAGAAAGAGGGGAACTTTGCTTACTTGGACCACAGGTAGAGTTTTAAAATATCCAATTTATTATTTGAATTTCAATATAAAAAAGAAAGATGAGTATGAGTTGTGAAAGATTCAGCGCGACTGGCCACCCTTGTGTTCACGAAAAATTGCGTTTGGTTTGCCTTAGTTATATTTGGTTATAGGGAATAGTGCTGTTTGTCTTAACTTTGTATCTGTGAGAGATTCAGTTAGATTTGCCGCCCTTGTGTTTGTATTAATAACAGTATTATAATGTAGTTAAACTTAAAAGTGGTGTTATTAGACGTAAGTGTTATTGATAACTTAATTTAGTTTTAAGTCTTACACTGTTACACAACAGAAGTGTGGAGAACAGAAGTGTGGGGAAGTGTGGAGGGGGAGGAGTAACAACCTCGTTAAAAAACCTGGGTCCATCTGGCTCCGGATGGTAGCACCCAGTAAGGGCCCCTGCCTAGGGTTACAGGTGAAAACCGGTCAACGGCCTCGAAGGCGGAAGAGGAAGAAATTCCCAACGGCGGAGAGGGCGGAAGAACCTAGAGCGTCATCTCGAACGAACTGGTCTGCATGCTTGGAGGCAGTGAGGTGGCAGCCCCACCACTAAGCTTAACCTGCGCAGCGCCCGTAACGCGGCCAGGGGATTTCTCTTAAAACTGACAGTACCCAAAGCAGCCTCGGACAGGACAGGAATTTTGGAAACATAAATGGAAACGAACAAAAGAAACAACGAAAATGGATTGCGGATAATTTACGAATAGCAACTTGGAATGTACGTGGAATTAATAATAAAGAAATAGAGCTTAGTAAAATATTTAAGGAGAAAGGCATAAATATCGCTGTTGTAACGGAAACAAAAAAAAAATTATGTGGCTCGAAGTATTTAGAAGAATATGCGATGTTTTATAGTGGTGTAAGCGTCAAGGAAAGAGCAGCAAAGGGAGTGGCTATATTTGTAGATAGGAAATGGGAACAAAAGATAAGAGAGTACAAATATGTTAACGAAAGAATTTTAACTATGAAATTCAAATACGATAGAGGTCATTTAGTGATAATAGGGGTCTATGCTCCGGAAGAAGGAAAGGAGGAAGAAAGTGTGCAGTTTTACAACGCCTTGCAAAAAGTAATAGATAAACATAACAAAAACTGCAGCGTGTTGGTGGTAGGAGACCTTAATGCTAGAGTGGGAAGGGAACCTATCCCTAATACTGTGGGAACTTTCGGAGAGGAGACAATGAACAAAAATGGTGATACACTTAGAGAATTTTCTACATTTAATGAGTTGAAGATCCTAAATGGCTTCTTTCGTAAAAAGGACATTCACAAATACACTTGGGCGGCGCGTGGGAGCAAATCTATTATTGACTATGTGATTGCTAATAAGAAAATAGCAAAACAGGTAACTGATACAAGGGTTTTCAGAGGATTTGATATATTCTCCGATCATTATATGGTTGTTGCCGAAATAGCCTTATATACAAAATGGAAACAGAATGCAAGAACCAGACAACAACCAGCTGGAAATAAAGAGGAAGTATACAAAGTGTATCTTTTGGAGGAGGACAGTATAAAACGCCTGTATCAAGAGCGGATAAATCAATATATCCAAAATGCTCCCACAAATGATGATATAGAGTTGGAATGGAACAATATTAAGAACATTGTGACTAGGGCAGCTAGTGAGGCTATAGGAGTAAAGAGTAGATTCAGGAAAAGGAAAGGCATGAAGATATGGAATGAGGAAATCGAGATGGCAATCAAGAGAAAGAACGAATACTACAAGAAGTATTTAGGAAATCCAACAGCTCTCAATAAAGAGGAATACCACAAAGTTAGAAATGAAGCTTCAAAATTGGTGAAAAGGGCTCATCAACAATCATGGGATAGATTTATTGGGACCATAGAGCATGATGTACATGGCCGACAATCTTTGGCTTATAAAGTGATGAAAGTTCTTAACAAATCAGAGAGAGAAAGAGTAAAGGTCAACTGTATAAGTACGGAGAACTGGATAAATCATTATAAGGAATTATGGCATGACAAAGCAGAGCCATACATGGTTAAGATTGACTGCCAAGACTGTTGTGTCGACAACGTATCTATGGAAGAATTTATGGAGGCTCTAAAACATGTTAAGAATAGAAAGGCTCCAGGAATGAACGGTCTCAATATGGAATTATTAAAATATGGAGGAACCGCCTTGCATTTGCGCCTGGTGCACTTCTTTAATATGTGTTGGAAAGGTCATACAATACCCAAAGAATGGTTGCAGTCAAAGGTGATTTCCATCCACAAAAAAGGAAATAGAATAGACACTAGCAATTATAGAGGGATTAGTTTATTAGACACTTCCTACAAATTGTACACAAAAATTATTAATAATAGGTTAAGAACCGTAGCCGATTCCTTGATTATGGAAGAACAGATGGGGTTCCGGAAAGGTAGATCGTGTTCGGATGCTATTTTTACTTTAAAACAAATTATAGCTAAGAGACGAGAATACAACCTTGAAACCCATCTTGCATTTATAGATTTTGTAAAGGCTTTTGACAGTGTTAAACGTTCGCTTTTATGGAGGGTTCTGGAAAGGAGAGGATACCCTAAACATATAATCAGGATATTGCAGAGCCTGTACGAAGATACTGTGATTTTACTAGAGTTAGATGGGAAAGTGACAGAGCCTATTAAAACCAATAGAGGAGTTCGACAGGGATGTTGTATATCGTCGACATTGTTTAATATATATGTGGACGACATGTTGAGAACGTGGAAATGTAATGTAGACCCAGGTATACAGATCTCGGATGGCTTCTTTATGAACTCTCTTTTATATGCGGATGACAAAGTTGTAATGCAACAGAATGAAGACGAGTTACAAAAATCGGTATTTATGTTGGAACAAGTTGCAAAACAATACAATCTGGAAATATCATCCACAAAATCTAAAACTATGGCTTTTAAAGGTAAATATACAATAAGGACGAGAATAGAGATGAATGGAAGGGCAATAGAACAGGTTAAACATTTTCAATATCTTGGGAGTGATGTTTCATACGATTTTGATAAAGACATAACAGTTAAACTGGCCAAATTTCAGAATATTTGTGGAAATATTCACAGACATCTGAAGAATAAAACAAGGAAGGAAACACGCCTCAAATTTTTCAACACTATTGCGGTTCCAACACTCCTATATGGCAGTGAGTCTTGGGTGCATACTGCTAAAAGCGATAGTAAAATTCAAGCTGCGGAAATGAAGTTTTTACGAAGTGTGCATGGATGTACCAGAATGGATAGAATAAGGAACGTGGATATTAGAAGCGCACTATCAGTTCAGTCTTTGCATGAAAAGATAATAAAAAATAGACAAAGATGGTGTAGTCACCTGGACAGAATGCCAAACGAAAGGATGCCAGTGGCAGCTTTAAATTATCAACCAGTTGGCAGAAGAGATGTAGGGAGGCCGAGGGGGAGATGGGTACCGGAACAGGTTCATGTAACCTAATCCTTGGAAGTGAAGATGATGATGACTGTTACACAAGCATTGCTGTTAGTCAGACAAGCGTCATTTGCACATCAGTTTTTTAACCCTTTCAGTGCTGAAATAATATTTAAAAGTTTGATCTTAAGTGCCATTTAATTTGATTAAGGGTATACAAAAAGTGCCAGCCCTTATTTCAAAAGCTTGCTAGCGTAAGCCTGCCATTGCCGACCAAAATTTTAATGTTACAGAAAAATAAAATTTCCAGTTAAAAATTAATTTTTATTGAGTTCATAAAAAAGGAAATCGTTCTAACACTAAAAATATTCAAAATAGTTTTTTTTTTGTTTATTTAAAGTCGCATCGATGACAGCTTGGTCATTAGCAACTAATGTGGGTTTTGGTACCTTAACGGTGATTTTAATGTGCTAAAATTTCCAGACTCTAGCCAAGAATTGAATCTGGAACCTTTCGCTTTGTAGGGTAGCGTGTCAGTCACTATGCCACGGAGGAGGTTTCAAAATACATTATTCCATTAATTTTTGTTTAGAAGTTTTTTTGGAAATGTTTGGTTATCCGGACATTGGCACTTTATGTATAACTTATGGACGTCCAGTAAACCGGATTTTATCACTAAGTAAAATATATCAACGTCCTGTTTTTCAGACGTTGGTACTGTTAGGGTTAAACGGCTTTGAATCACATTGTTATAAAGTAACAACTAACAGGGTGTTTTTAGTAACCTGTTATCACGTGATAACTGGCTCAATCCAGTAGGTAACCATGTTATTAATCTTGTTATTAACCCCATCACTAGTGAGTGGATCCAACACTTATTTCAACTTCTTTTGCGATATCTGAAACAGTTGAATGTCGGTATGCAAATACAACAGCCTGAACTTATCAGTTATTCTATCATTTTTACTGCTGTAAGGTCTGGTAGAACATGGTTCATTATCAATAGATGTTTGGCCATTTTAAATTGATTATCACAATCTTTTATCTTTGTAATACTCATAGCATGTTGTTTAGGTCATTAGCTGAAAGGCTGGTTTGAACCTGTAGAGGTTTTACTAAGTAAAACGAGGAGTGAGGTGGTTTACCCTTGCCTTCCTCACTGAGTGGAAAAGTACGCTTATCAGTATACCAGGCCCTCTGAAAAGTACATATTTTCTACTCTGCAAATGACACCTTCACTTCATTCACCACAGGGTCTGGCTGTGTAATGAAATTCATTACTTTCAGAGGAGATAACTCTGATTAGTGTCTTTTACACCTCTACCTCTTCTGTTCTTAAACAATTCAGTCATTAAATTGGCTGACCATGTGATAAGAAACAGAATTATTTATTTTAGCCCTGCAACGAACAGATTGAGTGTAAATAATTTGACACTCCACCTGTCTATTATGGGTGAATACTCATAGCATCTGCTCTATAAACTTTTTGAATCTTTTGAATAGTTTTGGCTTGATTATCTCTGAGTTTGTAACAGAATTTAATGTTGTATCACTGATCAATTCATTCCATCATTTTAGCACAATTCAAAATCTGACAAACGTACACAAAAATACTGTATTTGGCTCGAGTTTAGACAAGACTGTTTTAATGTATCAACATGTCTAACCTGAGTTATATCATCTTATAATTAATTCTTGCCACATTAAAAAATAAAGTTGGATGTTTTTTTGAATAGATCTTATTTACATGTAGTGAAATAACAGTTAAGCACTATTTTTATTCATTTCTGATGTAACCCTAATTTCATTGCCTAATTCATTTACATTGAAACTTCACTCCCTTGATCTGAGAGATGATGAATTATTGTAGTTTTACTGTATATTGCTTGTTAAAAGAAACTTACAGGAAGAAAAACATTATGAATTTGAGGCTTATTAATGCACTTTAATTTATTTATTCAATTTTTTGTTTTTAGATAATGAAAGGGTATTTAAACAGACCAGAAGCAACAGCAGAAATGATTGACAAAGATGGATGGCTTCATACTGGAGATATTGCCTACTATGATAAAAATGGCCACTTTTATATCGTTGATAGAATAAAAGAATTAATCAAAGTTAAAGGATTTCAGGTTTGTAAATTTTACATTTTTTATTTATTTATTTATTTATTTACAACAATATAAAGGCTAACTGAACTTATCCATATAAGCCTTTTTGACATAAAAAATTACATATTTACAAAAAAATATTTGCTTATAACTATTTTATTTACATAATATACATGCTAATACACTTTTTGTCTCTTTTTCTCATAAAAATAAAATAATGTTTCAATAAAATTTCTTACTATAATAATAAATTAATAGGAAAAAAACAAAAATTCCCACAAAAAATAGTTTAGCAAAACTTAATCAAAAATAATATTATTTATTTATAAATTAATAAAAGGAAAAAGAAACAATAGAAAAAAGAAAGAAGGAAAGGAAGAAAGAAAGAAAAAGATGTGAGTCTGCTCTGTGAATTTATGTCATTTATTGGTTGGTGAGTGCCTGATAACATTTTGATGAAAATTGTTCATCACCTTCTTCTATGGTTAAGATATTATGGTTTTCCTAATTTTTTTGTTATTTCACTTAAGGCCTATTCACATGATGCTAGTTTTCTAGCTGCTAGTACTAGCACCTTATTAGTAATTAGCAACATTTCCAAATGTTTACACCGAGTTAATTTACTAGCGTTTGTCAATCACATGACCTTTTCTCCCCTACTAGCGCTAGTAAAATCAAACATGTTCAAAGTCACTACACTAAGAACGATAGATTTAGGTGGGTCGTGTTCTTGCTCGTGTATCCCTTCTACAACCTCCTACGTACTCACAGACTTAAAATGTAGTTAATGAGGCGATTTTTTTAAAAATCGTGGGACCCGTTTTTGAGATAATATAAATATAAATTGTTTTCATGCAATTTTAATAAATCGAGTTTTCACTGGATCTACACGTTTTCAGACCCCCTGAATCCAGAAAAACATGATTTTAGCGATTGGTCTGTGTGTATGTGTGAACAGAATATCTCAAGAACAGAACATCATACAAACTTGAAACTTGAAACTTATGTTAGATACCACTAGAGGATCCAACACGAACATTTTCATCAAAATCGGTCAACCGGAAGTAGTAGTTTATTTGTGTCATTTATAACTTTGTTGCGATTTTCTCACCCAGCTCCTACAATTTTTTTTTTTTAATTTCTTCATTAACTACATTTTTTATGCTCTACAAGACAAGATAGGCGCCATGTCTACTGAAATTCTTGGTGAGGCTGTTTCTCATAAAAAAAAATTGTTTTTTTAAGATTGCGACTTTAATAAGCATTTTACCGCAAAAATGTATCTAGTAAAAGTTGTAGAGAACTCCTACAACTTTTATTTCAAATATTTTTTTGTATAATGCTTAGTTTAAAAGTAATTAGCGATTTTCTGTTTTTTTTCTCACGAAAACGTGTAAAAAATTGATCTTTCTAAAATTTCAGCCTTATTATGGCTGAATTTATGCTATGCATTTTACGACAAAAAAAGTGTAATCAAATTTATAGGAAATTAAAAGATTAAAACTTTTATTTAGAGCATTTTTCTCTATAGAGCCTAGTTTAGCGTGAAAGAACGATTTTCCGTATTTTTAAGCCAAACTGAGGTTGATTTTCATTCGCGTCTTTCACTCATGATGAAATTTAGGTTATGATTATTGAGGTTAGTTTGTTTGTGTATTTCTAGTATTACTAATGTTAGGTTTATTGTTAATTATTTGCATTGGCAAAAGAAAGTTCTGTGAGTGTTTCACACCAGATTTTTTAAATTAAAATATAATTAATTTCAGGTTGCACCAGCTGAATTAGAGATGTTATTAAGATGTCATCCAAAAGTAGCTGATGCAGCTGTGATTGGAGTACCAGATGAAAGAGCAGGTGAAGTACCAGTGGCATATGTTGTACGAAAATCAGGAAAAGAAACTGTGGCTTCAGAAGAAGAATTGATTTCCTATGTTGCTGAAAAAGTAACAAAATATAAACAGATTAAAAAAATAATTTTTACTGATATCATACCTAAAAATCCATCCGGGAAAATATTAAGACGAAAAATTAGAGATTCTTATGCTAAATCTAGCTAAGATGTTTAAATTTAATTTTATATAATACAAAGCTGAATGTATCAGACTATATCCGGAAATTTGAACCCGTAAGGAGACCTTGGAGCGAAAAAATACAGGTATTGAAAATCCAAGATACGAACCTGTTCCTGGGCTCAAATATCTTTAAATATACCGTAACTCCTCAACAGCTAGAGATATTGAGTTCAAACCTTTTTTAATCAATTTCTCGACCCAGAAAACTAGTGACCCAGGATCAAAACTATGGTGTGGAGGCAAGCACTTTGTATTGGGTCCTCCAAAAAAATGTTACAGCGGCTGTAGATATTTCTTGATTATTACTCCATTTTAGTATGGTAAACAACTGATTTTTCATTGTCGCCCGACCAAATTTTGTTTCATATCATTACTTTGTTGTGTTGTTTAGGTCAACAGCCGAAAGGCTGGTTTGAACCTCTAGAGGTTTTACTAAGTAAAACGAGGAGTGAGGTGGTTTACCATTGCCTTCCTCACTGAGTAGGAAAGTACGCTTATCAGCATGCCGGGCCCTCTGAAAAACACATATTTTCCACTCTGTAAATGACACCTTCACTTCATTCTCCACAGGGTCTTTTTTTTTTTTTGGTTTAACGTCCGACTGTTCTGCAATTACTGCTAATGCAGACGGTGTGAAGGATGAAATGATTTTTTTGTAACGTATGAAAAGATGCCGTGTCTGAATGGGATTCGAACCCAAGACCGCATGATGAGAGGCGAGCACGTTACCAACTGCGCCAATGCGGCCGGCGTTACCACAGGGTCTGGGTGTACAATGAAATTCATTACTTTCAGAGGAGACAACTCTGATTAGTGTCTTTTACACCTCTACCTCTTCTGTTCTTAAATGATTCAGTCATTTAATTGGCTGACCATATGATAAGAAACAGAACTATTTATTTTAGCCCTGCAATGAACAGATTGAGTGTAAATAATTTGACACTCCACCTGTCTGTTATGGGCAAATAATTATTTAACATTCCAAAAAAAGACAAATATAATTTTGTAGTGTAGCTTTTAACTAACCATAAATTACTTATAAGTTTTGTATTAGATCATCTACTTACTGTTACTAATTATTTTTATCTCTAAATTGTAAAATTATGTAAATAAATGTATTTTTTAATAACTATATAATTCTTTTGTTTTCTTTAAAAATTTTCCCAAGTAAACAAAAACATTTTTTATATCTATAAAATTGAAAGCATTAAATTAAATGACCTTGGAGAATTGTTACCTACCTGTATTTAAACTTTGTTATGTGCATCATATAATATCAACTGAATAAGGAAAATAACATTGAAACATTACATCCAAATAAGATTTTTTTTTGTAAATAAAATCTTGTTTATTTTTTATTTATTTAACGTTGCATCAACTCCAAGGTCATTAGCGACAACATTGGGGTGTAACTGTGTGTAATGAGGATGAAATGATTTTTTGTAACGTATGAAAATGCCTGAGTGGGATTCAAACGCAGGACCGCATGATGAGAGGTGAGCATGTTACCAACTGCGCCAATGCGGCCGGCAAAATCTGGTTTTAATTTTATAAAATTGTCAGATCCTAGTCAAGAAATTTTTTGTTACATAATTGCATCCAGTAGACTCCAAAAGGAAGTATGTAGGATTACCATAAGTTTTTGAAAGCAAATCTGGACATTAAAAAAGGTGAAACTCTGTGGGTTAGAGGGGAATTTTATGGAATACCCAACAGTGGACTGGAAAATATTTTATTTTCAATTTTCTTTGGAATTGGCACCTACCGCTTCAATTTGAGGAAAGGGAGAGTGGTTTTCATTGAAATGGGTTTAAGAAAGTAAATTTCAATTAAAGAAAAAGTTGGCTTTCAATTTATTTTAGTTTTACTAACTCAGTGAATTATCAGTTTATTAAAAAATGTCAAAGTTTTAGTAGTTAGTTTTACCAAACGAACTTCACACTCAGTCAGTCCTGGAGACTGGGATAGGTTCCTCAATGGAACTGACACTTTCTTCATTTTACTTTGGAGTGTACTTCTCTGCTGACATAACTTTTTTAAGAAATGCTCTGTCATTTTTTAATCTGCGTCTTTCAGCCCTCATTGAAAAAATAAATCTGCTGTATCTGATGTGCCTGGCAGACATTACAAATTCAATAATTGAATCGGTGAGTGGAAAAAGGGTAATATTCCAAAATCCTTATTTTCGAGAAATTAAAACAAAACTGTTTTGTGACTTTGTTTTTGGTTTAATGGTAAAATGTTCAACTGGTTATTTATAGTACTATATTAATGCTTTTTAATGGTGACTTTAGAATTTATTTTACAATAATCATGGGATTGATTTTTGATTATTAATATGTTGACTATTCACCTTTTTCTAGTTTTGGTACAAGTGAATAAGAAAAATTAAGTTGAAAAAACAGTATAATGTGCCAATGTGCTACAAAACTTTATTTTTATTTCAAAATAATTTACAGTTACATTTTAATAATAATAAGTCAGAAACCAGTGGTCCAACTGCTGTTCGCTATTGAATAGAAGAAGGGTAATATTCCTGGAATATTATCCTTTTTCCACTCTTCTAAATTTTTAATGTACGTTAGCTGCTTTTAGATACAAGGAATATTTCCCTTTTATCAACCAATAGATGCACCGAAGTAACCTTAACAAAACTGCTATCTTCGTTCAATTTCGCATTTTTTGGAACATTACCCTTTTTCCACTCACTGATTCAATTTTAAAAACATTGAAAAAGGAATAATTACTTTTGGAAAGAACAACAAATACCTACTTCCTTTCATTTTTCTGTAAATCATGAAAAATCCCTATTTTTCCCTCAAGTAACAAACATATAATAATAACAATTTGAGTATAAATCAGTAAAAATTACTTTTTAATACTGAGTGCTAACTTTTTTTTTGGTTTTGTTGTTGCATTTTCCATTTACATTTTTAAAGTCCGGACATTTGCTTAAATCCGGATTATCCAGACAAATAGCAACCCTAAGAATAGGAATGTGGTCAACTTTTGTCACTTTTGATACTTGAGTTAAAGCTTTAAAAAATGTTAACATTAAAAGAGCTGATTATATAAAAATAAACTGGTTTTCAGTTTATATTTGCCTAGTGAAACACTTTAACTAAAGGTTTATAAGTTTTGTTTGTGTGTTCTCAAAATCATTAAGTTTGATAGATAAAACCACTTTTATAATAATTATAAAATATTGATGTTCTTAAGGATGTGTAATAAAAAAACCTGCCACTTTTTACTTCCTTTTGTCTTATACGAGACAAAATAGTTTCCTTTTAGAAAAGGAAACTATTGTTTGTTTACAAATCGATTTTCCAAAATCTAGTTTTTAACAGAAATACAGGCCCTTCAATCAAAAAAAAACATGTAGCGATTGATCTGGGTGTGTGTGTGTGTGCGCGCGCGCGCGTGTGTGCGAGTGAGAGAGAGAGAGAGAGAGAGAGTGTATGTGTGTGTGTGTGTGTGTGTGTGTGTGTGTGTGTGTGTGTGTGTGTGTGTGTGTGTGTGTGTGTGTGTGTGTGTGTGTGTGTGTGTGTGTGTGTGTGTGTGTGTATGTGTGTGTGTGTGTGTGTGTGTGTGTGTGTGTTAACTAATTATCTGAAAAACAGAATATCATAGCAAGTTGAGATATTGAACTTATTTTAGAAATTACTGGGGTACCTAAATTATACATTTTCATCAAAATCGGTTTACCGGAAGTATGTAGTAGTTTATTCGTACAACTTTACAATTTTTTGCGATTCACTCAAAAACATCTATGATCTACTAGATATGGTAATCGCCATGTCTGCTGAAATTATTGAGGAGTTTTTCTTGTGGTAAAAATGTTTTTTTTAAAGATTGCAGCAAAAGTGTATAATAAAAGTTAAAGAAATTAAAAACCTTCAACTTTTATTTCAAACATTTTTTCTACAAAGCATAGTAGCTGTGTTATTTATTGTATTTTTCCATCAAATTCGGTAAAAAATGGGATATTTTATAGATTGGGGTTTTAGTATCCATTTTACACTAAAGTGTGTATAATAATGTTATAGGAATTAAAAAAGCTACAATTTTTATTTGAAACATTTGTTCCATAGAGCTTAGTTTAGCGTCAGGTTATGATTTTTTGTATTTTTACTTTCTCTTGCCTATATGAATACCCTATATAAGAAGGAAAGTATTGTTTTCATGTCGATTTTTCGAAATCGAGTTTTCACCGGATCTACACGTTTTCAGACCCCCTGAACCCAAAAATCATGTTTTAGTGTTTGGTGTGTGTGTGTCTGTGTATACTAAATATCTCAAGAAAGGAACATCGTACGAACTTGAAACTTAAAACTTAAGTTACATATCACTACCGGACCCGACACGAACATTTTGATCAAAATCGGTCAACCGCAAGTAGTAGTTTATTCGTGTAATTTTTCACTTTTTTGTGATTTTCTCAAAAACTAGTCCTACGATTTTTTTAAAAATCGCCTGGTTTACTCAATTTTTTATTCTCTAAAAGATAGGGTAGGCGCCATGTTTGCTGAAATTCTTGGTGAGGCTGTTTTCACGTAAAAAAATGTTTTTTTAAGATTATGCCTTTAATATGTGTTATAGCGCAAAAATTTATAAAATAAAAAAATAGAGAATTTAAAATTCTACACCTTTTATTTCAAATATTTTTTTGTATAACGCTTAGTTTAGCGGTAATTAGCGATTTTCTGTTTTTTCTCACGAAAACGTGAAAAGTCGATTTTTTAAAGATTTCGGCCTTAGTATGCATTTTATGACAAAAGTAAATTTGATTATATATATATATATATATATATATATATATATATATATATATATATATAATCAAATTTATAGAAAATTAGAAGATCTACAACTTTTCTTTTGAGCATTTTTCTCTACAGATCGTAGTTTAGCGTGAAATAGTGATTTTCCGTATTTTTAAGCTAAACTGAGGTGATTTTCATTTTGCATCTTTCACTCATTATTGAAATTAGTTTATGTTATTAAAGTTAATTTTTTGTTTATTTCTAATGTTTTATTAATAATGTTAGGTGTATTGTTAATTATTTGCACTGGCAAGAGAAAATTGTGTGAGTGTTTCACACCAGATTTTTAAGTTTTACGGAAATTAAATTCATAATTTACCGACATTCACTCATGATTATAATTTGGTTATGTTTTTAGTTCTAAGTTTATTGTTTATTAAAGATTAAACATAAAGTAGGTTAAAATTTTTTCATTATTAACATTGGCAAGAGAAAGTCGTGTGTTTCATGCTAGATTTTTAAAAATCACTCAGATTACACTCCCCCACGCAGGGGTCCTTGACCTACATGAAGGTCGGAAAGAGTGGGGATGAATGCTGAACTTGACACACTTCCCTCTTTTGCCGTTGGACGGCCTCCCGATGTCAAAAAATGAATCGTAGTTTTGTGTTGAGGCCGTGTGTAGCGTCAGTTGTTGTTTATACTTGCTGCTATTCGTATGTGAATTGAATTCAATGAAAATTAAAAGTGGAAATTAAGTTGTTTGAAATCAGTTTTTGTTGTGCGTAATAAGAAGTTATATTTATTTATTTTCCAGCATTTAGATTAGGTAATTACAAAAATTAACTTATATAATATTATTGTAGATTATATTAATTAATAATTTTTATTATGTCATTTACTATAACAGTTCTTCATTCATAACGATGTGATGATTTTTGAGTTATTTATGCATTTTTTAACTTTCTTTGTAATGTTATTCTTTTAAATACTTTTTTAATTCATCCCGCTACACAAAAAAAAATTGAAAAATTGTTTACTTCTCTATGTTATTTTAAATTTTATATGCTTTCCGTAAAACCTTTTTATGTATAACGTTTTGTATTGAGAAGCTTTTTGATTTGAATTAAGTTGTATAATTTCCAGTACGTTATATTTACAGAATTTATTTCACCTAGGTACAGTGGGACCAGAGCGGTTCTGATATGATCAAATACAGTAAGACTCCTCTCTAATTCGGACTATTTGGGGTAGCCCTAGTTCGATTTAAGGAAAATTCCGAATTGTAGAATACTTCACGAAAATTCGATCCAAAGAACTAATTGTTATAAGTGAATGTTAGGTTTTGTTTTTTTTTTCAAGGAAAACTTAAAATTATACAGTATATGAAGTAAATTCAATAACTGGTCAATTAAAACCTTTTAACATTTTAATTTAAGTAATTTTTTTTTTTATTATTTTATATTACATTCATATTAGGTATAAATATTTTATTCTAAAAGCAGTCCGAATTATCGAGAATTCCTAAATAGAGTGGTCGTACTGTAGTTCGGATAATCAAACACGGTAAATACTGTAATTTGATGCACTGTAAGTTACCGTACCAATTTAATATGACAGAAATGTTTGATAGGTTAATAAAGGCTAACATAAATTTTAGTTAAAATACACTAATTTATTGCAAATTTGGAGTAATTAAAATTATAAAAACAAACGGAAACATACAGAATTTCAAAATTGAATATATTAACTAACGATATAAACTACGGTAAAATCGTTTGTGATTTATTTTTTAACGCACTTGTACAACATAATATACAGTAATTTTTCAAAAATCTTGAATTTTTACTTTCTCTTGCTTATATGAATATGTAGGAAGGAAAGTATTGTTTTCATGTCGATTTTTCGAAATCGAGTTTTCACCGGATCTACACGTTTTCAGACCCCCTGAATCCAAAATAACATGTTTTTAGCGATTGGTCTGTGTGTGTGTGTGTGTGTGTGTGTGTGTGTGTGTGTGTGTGTGTAACAGAATATCTCAAGAACAGAACATCGTACAAACTTGAAACTTAAGTTAGATACTACGACCGGACCCAACACGAACATTTTCATCAAAATTGGTCAACCGGAAGTAGTAGTTTATTCGTGTAATTTTTCACTTTATTCTCAAAAACTGGTGCTACGATTTTTTTAAAAATCGCCTGTTTTACTAAATTTTTTATGCTCCACAAGATAAGGTAGGCGCGATGTTTGCTGAAATTCTTGTTGAGGCTGTTTTCACGTAAAAAAATTGTTTTTTTTTTAAATTGCGGCTTTAATATACATTTTAGCGCTAAAAATGATACAATAAAAGTTGTAGAGAATTTAAAATCCTACAACTTTTATTTCAAACATTTTTGTGTAACGCTTAATTTAGCGGTAATTAGCGCTTTCTGTTTTTTTCTCACGAAAACGTGTGAAAAATTGATTTTTAAAGATTTCGGCCTTAGTTTGCATTTTACGTCAAAAGTGTAATAATCAAATTTATAAGAAAATTAAACGATCTACAACTTTTACTGAAAGCATTTTTCTTTACAGAGCCTAGTTTTGCGTGAAAGAGTGATTTTCCGTATTTTTAAGCCAAACTGAGGTTGATTTTCATCATTTTGCGCCTTTCACTCATGATTAAAATTAGGTTATGTTTATTGAGGTTGGTTTTTTGTTTATTTCTAATGTTTTATTACTAATGTTAGGTTTATTGTTAATTATTTGCACTGGCAAGAGAAAGTTGTGTGAGTGTTTCACACCAGATTTTTTTTTCTATTGATGGTTGTTCTGAAAATCGACATTAGTGTGTGTTAATGTAAAGTTGTCTTCAATAAAATAACTATCAAAAACAGTTTGTTTATGAAAAATGACCCGGAAAATGTACAGCAAGGACTTAATAATTATTGTAGACCAAGGTCTAAACTTATTGTAGAAGCAAATTATTAATAATTCATTCCACTGTCTCTACACAGATATTTTTACTTTCTCTTGCCTATATGAATATATAGGAAGGAAAGTATTGTTTTCATGTCGATTTTTCGAAATCGAGTTTTCACCGGATCTATACGTTTTCAGACCCCCTGAACCCAAAAAACATGTTTTTAGCGATTGGTCTGTGTGTGTGTGTGTGTGTAAACAGAATATCTCAAGAACGGAACATCGTACGAACTTGAAACTTAAGTTACATACTACTACCGGACCCGACACGAACATTTTCATCAAAATCGGTCAACCGGAAGTAGTAGTTTATTTGTATAATTTTTCACTTTTTTCGATTTTCTCAAAAACTGGTACTACAATTTTTTTTAAATCGCCTCATTTACTCAATTTTTTATTCTCTAAAAGATAGGGTAGACGCTATGTTTGCTGAAATTCTTGGTGAGGGTGTTTTTACGTAAAAAAAGTGTTTTTTTAAGATTACGGCTTTAATATTAATTTTAGAGCAAAAATGTATATAATAAAAGTTGTAGAGAATTTAAAAACCTACAACTTTTATTTCAAGCATTTTTTTGTATAATGCTTAGTTTAGCGGTAATTAGCGATTTTCTGTTTTTTCTCACGAAAACGTGTGAAAAATCGATTTTTTTAAGATTTCGGCCTTAGTATACACTTAACGACAAAAATGTATATAATAAAATTTATAGAAAATTAAGAGATCTACAACTTTTATTTATAGAATTTTTCTCTACAGAGCCTAGTTTAGCGTGAAAGTGTGATTTTCCGTTTTTTTTTAAGCCAAACCGAGTTCGATTTTCATTTTGCGTCATTCACTCATGATTAAAATAAGGTTATGTTTTTGAGGTTAGTTTTTGTTTATTTTTAATATTTTATTAATAATGTTAGGTTTATTATTAATCATTTGCATTGGCAAGAGAAAGTTGTGTGAGTGTTTCACACCAGATTTTTATATAGCCTACCGTACCATCGAAGGCTAACTAAACTTGTACGTACCTATAGTATCTTTATTACCTCTTACGGCACTGTGCGTTCTGTATAAGAAAGAATATAAGAACAAGATAGTAAACAAGGTAGATTAGTAAACAACCATTAAAAATAAACACTAAGTTACAAGTGAGATTTTTTTTTCAAAAAAATATGTTGTTTGTTTAAAATTTTACAGTATCTATTTGTTTGTTAATGCGTAGGTATTTATTTTAAATTTATTTATTTATTTGAAGTCGCATCAACTGCTTGGTCATTAGCTACTACGGTAGATTATGTAACTGTGGTATTTAACACGTGAAAATGTCCAGACCCTTACCGGGAATCGAACCCGGGACCTCCGCATGGCTGGCCAATGCGCTAACCACTACGCTACGGAGGCGACCGCGTAGGTATTTTTTTATTAAAAAATCTGGTGTGAAACACTCACACGACTTTCTCTTGCCAATGCAAATAATTAACAATAAAAAGTAACGTTCGTCATAAAAACAATTGAAATAAACAGAAACCTAACCTCGAAAACATAACCTTATTTTTTAATCATGAGTGAAAGACGCAAAATAAAAATCAACCTCAGTTTGGCTTAAAAATACGGAACATCACTCTTTTACGCTAAACTAAGCTCTGTAGAGAAAAATGTTCAAAATAAAAGTTTTAGATATTTTAATTTCCTATAAATTTGATTATATACACATTTATCGTAAAATCCATACTAAAGCCGATATCTTAAAAAAATCGATTTTTTTACACGTTTTCGTGGAAAAAAACAGAAAATCACTAATTACCGCTAAACGAAGCGTTATACAAAAGAATGTTTAAATTAAAAGTTGTAGAATTTTAAATTCTCTACAACTTTTATTACATACATTTTTGCGCTAAAATGCATATTAACGTCACAATCTTAAAACAAAATTTTTTTTACGTGAAAACAGCCTCACCAAGAATTTCCGTTAACATGGCGCCTACCCTATGTTGTAGAGCATAAAAAATTGAGTAAATCAGGCGATTTTTAAAAAAATTTTAGAACCAGTTTTTGAGAAAATCGCAAAAAAGTAAAAAATTACACGAATAAACTACTACTTCCGGTTGACCGATTTTGATTAAAATGTTCGTGTTGGGTCCGGTAGTGGTATGTAACTTAAGTTTCAAGTTCGTACGATGTTCCGTTCTTGAGATATTCTGTTCACACACACACACACAAACAGACCAATCGCTCAAAACATGTTTTTTGGGTTCAGGGGGTCTGAAAACGTGTAGATCCGGTGAAAACTCGATTTCGAAAAATCGACTTGAAAATAATACCTTCCTTTCTATATATTCATATAGGCAAGAGAAAGTAAAATATATGAGGAAGAAAAGTATTGTTCTCATGTCGATTTTTAATTTGAAATACAGGTTTACAAACCCCCCTGAACCCAAAAAAACATGTTTTAAGCGATTGGTCTCCATGTGAACAAGATATCTCAGTTTTCCTTTGACGTTAATTTCGGGTAATTATGTCAGTAGTACTAGATTGAGAAACTTCTAAATCGGTAAAAAGTAACTCTTAATTTTATTAAACTTTTACATACTGTTATTGACTAACTCTTTTAGGATATGCGTTTATTATTCAATAGTTAGTCCTCAAAAGTAGGTTAAAGTTCAATAGAAGTAAGCAAAAGAAAAACTACCCCCTCTATTCCTTTTTAGGGAATCCCTATACAGGTAGGGCTGTTTATTTTTGTTATTACGTGCTTCTTAATATCACACCCTTCAGTATAAGAGTGAGTTATAGGTATTCTAAAAATAGATCACAGAACGCAATTCAAATGAGAAAAACTTTCACCGTTATTGAACTCGTGTCAAGCGAAGAGTTATTTGTTCGATTTAGGTAATTCCAAATACAAAAGATCTATGACCTTCCCTTCTTGATCTTTTGGTAAAATCCCGTTAATATAATCTACCGTAGTTTATTAGAAATTAAATATTTACACTACAATCACCCGAGTTTAGAAGGCAACAATTACATTCAGGTTGTTACCCGGCTCGCCCTTGAAGGCCGCTAAAGTTCATGAAAACAATGTCCGGAAGTTAGTTATTCATAATAATTACCAAAATATTAAATCAAGAATTTAACTAATTAATTCGCACAATATATTTTGTTGTTATTGATGTCATCATCCGAAAAGGCTGGTTTGAAGGTTTCACTAAGTAAAGCGAGGAGTGAGGTGGTTTACATTTGCCTTCCTCGCTAAGTGGAAATTATGCTTATCAGCATACCAGGCCCTCTGAACAGCATCTACTTTCCAGCCTGCAAATGACACCTTCTCTTCATTGGCTTGTTTGTCTATGTATAATGAAATTCATTATTACTCTCAAAGGAGATAACTGTGAAAAGTGTATTTAACACCTCTACCTCTTCTGTTCTTAAATGCTTTAGTCGTTTAATATTGGCTGACCATGTGATAATAAACAGAACTATTTTTGTAGCCCTTGAACTAACAATAATTAAGGCTAATAACACTCCATCTGAATGTTATGGGTAAACAATAATATTAAGTACTTTATTCTTAACAACCAATTTCACAATTACATGAACTCTTAAATACAGTCGAACCTCTATAACGCGAATCCTCAAGGAATGGGAAAAGAATTCGGGTTACAGAAATTTCGAGTTATGGAAAAATAATAACAAAGCAGTTATTAAAAAATAACAAAAACAGAACATTCCCTCATAGGCTAATATCGTCCCTCCAATGGTAAACTCGCGAATATGAGTTGGTTAGTGCATGCTGATGTATACAACCCAACGCCTGTTGCAGTAAACTCACTAATACGTACAATATATATATATATCTTGTTCGGTTAGGGAGATACAGCCTTTGTAAAGTTACGAAAATACACGAAGTGTGTTACAACATTGACTGAACATTGACTTTGTTTATTGCTCTCCTGTAAAACTGAGAATTTGCACTTCGCGAGTTTACCATTGGATGGACGGTTTGAGTAACAAATTTTAAAAATATTAAAATTTCACAAATTTTTTTAAAAATTAATTGTTTTGTTTTAGTTTATTCAAAGTCGCATCTGTTATTAGCGACTACGGTGGTTATGTAACAGTTGGTTTTAACTTGTGAAAATTTCCAGACCAGGAATCGAACCCGGGACCTCCGCATTGTAGGCTAGCGCGTTACCACTACGAGGAGCCAGTCAAAATTATTTTGTAATTAAAATTTAACTTCATTTCTTATTTATTTAGTTGTCACCGCCACCCCTTCTAATTAATCATTTACTGTGTTGCCGGCTTCAATAGTTCTTCCGGCCTTTGACGGCATAGCGACAAAGCTTTCGGCTGCCCGCCGCAAAGGCCTTTGTCATCAGGGCCAAGTCAGTCGCCGCTCTGTACAACAGCGCTCTCGGCAGCTATATAAAGAGCGCTCCACTGAGCAGAGCGATGCAATTCTATTCAAGACACCGAGAGCTTCACTTCGAACCAGACAGCAGACAAGACGTCCACCACGGCACACAGCTGCCGTACTCCAGCGAAGGCTAATCGACGACCCCGCAAGAGAGAAGATGGTGCTTCCGCTCGCCGTCCCGTCACCGTAGGCCGTCGACCGGACCGTCATCGCCCGCTGACGCGAGCGATACCCACAGCGGTCCCTCGACCGAGCCTTACGCCCACCGGACCCGACGATGCAGCCATCGACGCACTACTGCGAGGGAAGAAGATGACGTCTCCGCTGGACGACGACACGCCGTGTCGCCCAGCTCCTCGACCGCCACGACGACTACGACTGACGCCTCTCCAAGACGACCACCGCTTAAACGGCCCTTTTCAGGGCCACCAAATTAATAAGGTTAGCCACTTAATGTCGCCATCCGGTGACATAGTTTTCGCAAAATTTCGTTACAGCTTTTAGCAGTTTCAATTCAGATTTATTTTTCAGAATTCCGAAAGTGTCGTCTTTACAATAATGTAAAAATTATTGAAATCCTTTTGGCAGAACTCTATATTTTAAGGGCAAACGTAATCTCAATTGAAAATAGATTGGATGAAATTTTTCGTTTTCAATATAATTATTAAGTAGATAAACGAAATACAATAAAAAAACGACTAAATTATAAACACGTAGGATTAGGCTACGCTAATTTATTATACATTTGTGTCAAATTCTTTTTATTGTACAAAATACTGTACTGACGGTCTTTTTCAAATAGTAAACAATAAAAATAACATTGTAGTGTATTATTAAAAGACAATTAATGCCATAAAAATAATAAAATTTAAGCTGTAATTATAGATCGGTACAAAATACCTGTGACTTGTTAACTTATCATTAAAATTGTATTAAGTTTTTATTATTGTACAAGTTTTATAACAAAATAAAAACCTCTTGAAATTAATTCACGATGGGAAACCTGGCGTGCCAGCTGCTTGAGACAGGTCGTCCATACGACTGACGCCGTGCCGTTTTGATGTTCCACTGAAAAAAAAGAAAAAAAGAAAAAAATTTACAAAAAAAAACAATCACAGACATTACAGTTAAAATAAAAGCGTGGCGCATTAATATATATAATATTTATTGTAAAATATTCGTTGTAATATTATATATATTAATGCGCCACGCTTTTATTTTAACTGTAATGTCTGTGATTGTTTTTTTTTTTTTTTTGAAACCAACGGGTTGGTCTAGAGGTAAAGTCGTCGCCAAAATCAGCTGTTTAACAGCTGATTTTCGGAGACGAAGGTTCCTGGTTCAAATCCTAGTAAAGGTAGTTAATTTTATACGGATTTGAATACTAGACAGTGGTTACCGGTGTACTTTGATGGTTGGGGTTCAATTAACCATACTCTCTCAGGAACGGTCGACCTGAGTCTGTACAAGACTACACCTCATTTACACGTCATACACATCATCCTCATCTCATTGGGTCATGGGGTTGCTTATTGTTCTGAATTGAACAGATTGCAACGTACACAAATTAGGAATAAAAAAAAAAAGTTTTTTTTTGTAAATTTTTTTCTTTTTTTCTTTTTAGTTCATTTTTCTTTTGATTAATTGTTAAATAATAGCGTTTCTTAAAAATTTTTTTTTTGTAAATTTTTTTTTTTAATTTTTTTCTTTTTTTCTTTTTAGTTAATTTTTTAAGTAATTGTTAAATAAAAGCGTTTTAAATTTTTTTTTTTAAATTTTAAAATTTTTTTTTACAAACACCTCCACAGCGTATTGTCATCGAAGATAAACAAGTGTGCAAAGTTTGATTCATATTGATACGGTAGAAGTATTAAAATTTTAAGTTGCAAGATTTGATGCTTCCAAGAGTAAGTTAAATAAAAGCGTTTAAAAAATGGACTGCGCTATGAACATGTTGTTTAGGTCTTCAGCTGAAAGGCTGATTTGAGCCTCTTGAGGCTTTACTAAGTAAAACGAGGAGTTAGGTGGTTTACAATTGCCTTCCTCACTAACTGGAAAAGTATGCTTATCAGCATGCCAGGCCCTCCAAAAAGCAACTACTTTCTACCCTGCAAATGCCACCTTCTTCATTCACCACAGGATGGGTCTGGCTGTGTAATGCATGAAATGCATTACTCTCAGAGGAGATAACTCTGATTAGTGTCTTTTACACCTCTACCTCTTCTGTTCTTCAATGCTTCAGTCTTATAATTGGCTGACCATATTACTAGAAACATAACTTTTTTGTAGCCCTGGTACTAGCAGACCGAGTGCAAATAATTTAACACTCCACCTGCCTGTTATTGGCAAAAAAATGAACATAGCACATAATAAAACTTAGTTCGTTTTCATCCTCAACTGCACTGTTTTCTGTTTTTACTTTCTCTTACCTGTACGAACTTATAGGAAGGAAAGTATTGTTTTCATGTCGATTTTTCTTAATCGAGTTTTCACCGGATCACGTTTTCAAACCCCCTGAACCCAAAAAAAATGTTTTCAGAGATTGGTCTGTGTATTGTGTGTGTGTGTGTGTGTACGTGAACAAAATATCTCAAGAACGGAACATTATACGAAGTTGAAACTTGGAACTTAAGTTTGGTTCTACTAAAGGAACCAACACGAACATTTTCATCAAAATCGGTCAACTGGAAGTAGCAGTTTGTTTATTCGTGTTATTTTTCACTCTTGTGATTTTCTCAAAAACGGCTCTTACGATTTTTTTTTGTTTTTTATTATGCCATTTACTACTTTTTTTATTATCTACATGATAGGGTAGATGTCATGTCTGCTGAAATTCTTGGGGAGGCTGTGCTCTCGTAGAAAAATGGTTTTTTTTAAGATTGTGGCTTTAAAATGCATTTTAGGGCAAAAGTGTAATAAAAGTTGTAGAAAATCTACAACGTTTAGCCCAAATAGTTCTTTGTATAACGCTTAGTTTAGCAGTAATTAGTGATTTTGTTTTTATGAAAATCTGTAAAAAATGGATTTTTTAAGAATTCGGCCTTAGTAGCCCTATGCATTTTACGATAAAAGTATATTTAATAAAATTTATTGGAAATTAAAAGATCTACAACTTTCAGTTCAAGCATTTTTGTCTACAGAGCCTAGTTTAGCATGAAAGAGTGATTTTCCGTATTATTAAGCCAAACTAAGGTTGGTTTTCGTTTTGCATCATTCACTCATGATTTGAGTCTGTGGAAGCTGTAAAAGAGAAAGCGGCACGTGTCCTGAAGGAGCTGACAGAAGATGACTTCCAGCACTGTTTCCAACAATGGAAAAAAGCGTTGTAGGGATAGAGGAGTGCATATGGAAGGTGACAATAAGTGATTATGTATAAAATTAAAATTAAATTTTTTACAACGTCAGTCTCATTATTTAATAGCCACACCTCGTATACTACCATTTCAAAAAATTTTTTTTTTAATTCATAAAATATAGGTATTGTAAATGCACTTATATAATAGAAAAAGGAGGTGTATATGTTTTGTCCAGTGAAATTTCAGGTATATGGAACCATTAAGAATGTATTTCAAGTTTTAAGTTTCAAGTTTTAGTCACCTGCCTGTTATGGGCCAAATGTTTCATATATTGTTTTTTTTTTGTTGCAGGAAAATGTATCGACAAAGAACTTTACGTCGATTGATTGAATCATATAGTAATAAAAAATGTAATTCATTTTACAGAACCTTATCAAGTTATCAAAATAATAATATTAATTACAAATTACTGCAATTAAAAAACAGTAGACATATTAAATTATTAACTAGTTGCGGACATTATAATGTACCAGTTAGACATTTAAAAACAAATATTATATCATCTGATAATATTGTTCATTCTCCGTACGAAGATGTTCACATTCCAAATTGTTTATTACATGAACTTATTTGGGAAAATGTTGAGAGATGGCCTGACAGGACAGCTATTGTAAGTACATAACTATATTATTTTTCAAGGCTGATGAACTCTGAACATATACATTGCCCCCTACCCACTTTATAACTAGCCAATGACTTGCCAGCAATGTTGCCAACACTTGCTCTTGTAGCTCTGTTAAATATTTTGTCGGCCATTTTTTTGGTCTTTCAATAACAATTATAACCTATAAACATACAATCAGCTGATTATATTATAAAGTATTGCATGTTAACGCGCTCTATAATCGATGTGTTCAGTACGAGATGCAGGACACGAGTGAACTACTCTCTCTATAAAAACCTTGAGTGAACTACGACAGCTCTTATACGCATGTGCACGTAATGTTTTTTTAGGCTGAAACATTCGTAGAATCTGACAATGTTGGCAAACGTTCTGATTGGTCTAAACGCGTGGAACAGCAGAGCTCATCAACCATGAAAAGCATTGTGATAAAAAGTACCATAAAATGGTATAATAAAAAAAATAATAATGATATAATAATAATAATAATCATATAAAAATGGCATAATAATATAAAAATAGCATAATGATAAAAAATTACCAATGGCAGCTTATCATCGTCTAATTTTGTCTCATATTCATTATGGTATGAGGGCGTATTGGAAAGTAATACCTTTACCGCTATAATTATTATAATGATGGGCCAGACAGTCTCAAAAGTAGTTAGTCATGTTCTGGAACTCTTTTAAACAAGTTACCCTAGCAGCGATTCACAGCCGCAGCCAAAAAAATTCAAAACAACGCCATCTGCCAGGAAAGTCATGATAACCATTTTTTGGGATTGTGATTGTACCGTTCATAAGGAGTTTTTGGAATGTGTTTTTTTTTTTTTTTGGTTTAACGCCCGATTGTTCTGCAATTACTGCTAATGCAGACGGTGAAGGATGAAATGATTTTTTGTAACGTATGAAAATATGCCGTGCCTGAATAGGATTCGAACCCAAGACCGCATGATGAGAGGCGAGCACGTTACCAACTATGCCAATGCAGCTGGCTTTGGAATGTGAACTGTCAACTTCAAACAATATGTTACTACTCTATCAAATCTGAAGGAATGGCTGTGTAGGATTTGTCCAGGCAAAAAAACCAATTCTGCATCATGACAACACTTGTCCTAACACAATTCTGAAGACAACGCGTAGAGCATTAGAGAAGCTTCGGTTTCAAGACGTTTTACATCACCCACCTTATAGCGCAGATCTTGCGGCCTGTGACTTTTCCTCTTTCCGAAGCTTAAGGAACATCTCAAGGACATGCGTTTCTCTTCGGATTCAGAGGTGATAGTGGAGGTGAGGAAATGGTACCATATGAAAACTTCAGACTTCTTTCGTGATGGACTTTTCCAAAGTGTAGTACGTTGGCACATAGTCGCTGTTAACAGCGACTATGTGGGAAAGTGATTATATTGGTGAGTAGGGGACAGTTCAATCTATCATTTCACACTAATATGTAAACAATCTGCCTATAACAGACAGGTGGAGTGTCAAATTGTTTACACTCAATCTATTCGTTGCAGGGCTAAAATAAATTGTTCAGTTTCTTATAACACGGTCAGCCAATTAAATGACTGGATCATTTAAGAACAGAAGAGGTAGAGGTGTAGAAGACACTATTCAGAGTTATCTCCTCTGAAAGTAATGAATTTCATTATACAGCCAGACCCTGTGATGAATGAAGTGAAGGTGTCATTTGCAGAGTGGAAAATATATGCTTTTCAGAGGGCTCGGCATGCTGATAAGCGTACTTTTCCACTCAGTGAGGAAGGTAATGATATACCACCTCACTCCTCATTTTACTTAGTAAAACCTCTACAGGTTCAAACCAGCCTTTTGGCTGATGACCTAAACAACAACAACATATAAACAATATATCCATTAATCATAAAGTTATAGCGATGGAGGCATTACTTTTCAATACACCCTCGTATTTTAGTATGGGGTAATTCTAGAACGGGTAATATAAATTAAGGTTTTTTAAAATTCAAAAGAAAGTTATTAGGTGTATGGTGGGAGCTGACCACCTCACCTCATCCTCACCACTATTTAAGGAGCTTAAATTAAATTGCTTACGGTTCCCTCACTTAACATTTTTGAGGCGATAATGTTAGGGAAAATATTTTTATTCAAAATTACAATGTCCACTATCATAACACAAGAAACATAAACTATAATTATGTGACCAATTATACCACAAAATTGTTTGAACAAAAACCTACTTATGTTGTTGTTTAGGTCAACAGCCGAAAGGCTGGTTTGAACCTCTAGAGGTTTTACTAAGTAAAAACGAGGAGTAATGTGGTTTACCCTTGCCTTCCTCACTGAGTTGAAAGAGTATGCTTATCAGCATGCCAGGCCCTCCAAAAAGCACTCACTTTCCACCCTGCAAATGACAACTTCACTTCATTCACCACAGTGTCTGGCTGCATAGTGAAATTCATTACTCTCAGAGGAGATAACTCTGACTAGTGTCTTTTACACCTCTACCTCTTCTTTTCTTAAATAGTTCAGTCATATAAGTGGCTGACTATGTGATAAGAAACAGAACTATTTTTTTTAGCCGTGGACCAAACAGATAGAGTGCAATTAAAATAACACTTCACCTGCCCGTTTTGGGCATAAACCTACTTATGTGGGGAGAAAATACATCAATAAATTATCCAAATTTTTAAAATGTTGCGATAATTTACATTCTTTTAAAAAAAATCTGAAAAATTTCTTAATTGGTGAAACTTTTTATAACATACATAAATTTATTTCTAAATAGTAATAGTAGAACAATGCGTGATTGTAGTAAGTATTTCAGGTGTTAAAAATGCTTGACATGTTCTATACTCCCCTGGAAGTCTCCTGGACACAATTATTAAAAAAAAACATTTTAGATTTTCATGTTTTTATATTTGTAACACATCTGTCAGAAATAATTCCTCGGTAATTTATTATAATATTTTTCTTAATTCATTTTTGTGGAAGTTATGTCTTTATTTTAGTATATTAAATAAATACTTGTTGATTAGATAAATTTTATTGTTGTTAATTGTTCTGGGAAGTAGTTTTAAAAATCCTAAGTAACCTCATTTTTTTTTTAACATTTATTAATAAAAGCAATTGATAAGTGTGCTTAGTGCTATGTAGTTAATATATCTTGTTTTTCTTCTTTTATTTTATTGGTTACAGCAGTTCCTTATCTCTCTTCCAATTTATGCCCAGTTTTCTTCTATTTATTTATTTTCCCATTTCTTAACAAACAAATTAATTTAAGTTGATTTCCTTAATTCAGTACCAAAGAGGTAAAGAGTGTTAACTCCAATTTTGGCAAAGTTGAGTTAAAACTGGCTTTAAAATCAGAAAGAAATGCTCTAATGCTTTAATTTTGTAATTGATTAACAAGAGTTTTTGTAAAATCGTTATTGAATTTGTTTTACTGATAGTCAAGTAAATTTTGCTTGAATTTTTGTTGAATTTGGTGTTTTATTCGTCTGTTACTAAACAGTAAACTATTGGTAAATTTTAAAAATTTTTCAAACGTTGTGTATGAAATCCTGCTTCTTTATAAAAATTAGTGTTAGGACTAGGTATTTCACTAAGTTTTTTTCAACTTAGTGTACTTTGGAGTTAACACTAATGTAGAACATAAAAAAAGACAAAACACAGAAAGCCGTTAAGGTTTTAAGTCCTGTTTGGGTGGAAAGGAAGGAGTATAGAAGTTGACAAAGTTATGAAATAATAAATTTGTAGATAAGAAGCATTTTCTGTAAAAACTGGGTGTAAATTTTCAAGTTTCTAACACCTACTGAAATTTTGTTACAATAGTGAAAAGATAATACTGCTACTTATAGGCTCTTCTGAAAAATCACCAAAATGGAGTTAACATCTTTTACTTCTCAGGTACAGAATTATAACTTAAAAATCTAAAACTATTTATATTAATTCGTGGTAAGAAAATTAATCCACCCAATTATGGTTTCTCATGTTCAAGGGTTGTTCAATTTAGTGTTTTTTTTGTTCATTATACTACTGCAACTACAGAAAAGTCACAGTAATCCGAACATGTAAAATGTCCGACTCGTGCGGATTATCGAAGTCTACAATTAATTGTGACCTGGAATCCGAAAAGGGACCTATTGTCGAAAATTTTGTATTTTGAGCTATTAACCCTTTTAAATTAAGCATTAAATTCTGACCAATTACATACAAAATTCAAAATTTTCTCTCAAAAGTTGTGTAAGTTACGGCAGCTTAAGGTTTTGATTAAAAAAGTTGGTGTTAAATGCATTTTCTAATTATTACAACATAATTTTCTAAATTTTACATTTTAAGAACAAATTACACATAGAAATTATTATAAATGTTTAAAAAAAATGTTGATGGTTGACAATGCTGAACGTTCTTTTAAATGAGTGCCTTCACTTTTATTCAGTGGTTCTACAACTGAGTCCGGTACCTTTGACTACTCGGGCTCAAACCCAATAGAACCCAATGAAAGGTCTTGGGATTCTTTTTACCAAATACCCTGGTATTTTTGAATACATATTTTATTGTGTAGTTATTCTTACAGGAGTAATTACATGGGAAGTACAACCGGACAAAGTAAACTAAAAAATCTGGTGTGAAACACTCACACAACTTTCTCTTGCCAATGCAAATAATTAACAATATATAATAACCTAACATTAGTATTAAAACATTAGAAATGAACAAAAACTAACCTCAAAAACATAACCTTATTTTAATCATGAGTGAATGACGCAAAATGACAATCGAACTCAGTTTGGCTTAAAAATACGGAAAATCACGCTTTCACGCTAAACTAGGCTCTGTAGAGAAAAATGCTCTAAACAAAAGTTGTAGATCTTTTAATTTTCTATAAATTTAATTATATACACTTTTGTCGTAAAATGCATACTAAGACCGAAATGTTAAAAAAATCGATTTTTCTCACGTTTTCGTGAGAAAAAAAACAGAAAATCGCAAATTACCGCTAAACTAAGCGTTATACAAAAAAATGTTTGAAACAGAAGTTGTAGGTTTTTAAATTCTCTACAACTTTTATTATATAAGTTTTTGCGCTAAAATTTATATTAAAGCCGTAATCTTAAAAAAACAACGTTTTTACGTGAAAACAGCCTCACCGAGAATTTCAGCAAACATGGCGCCTACCCTATCTTGTAGAGAATAAAAAATTGAGTAAAATAGGCGATTTTTAAAAAAATCGTAGGACCAGTTTTTGAGAAAATCGCAAAAAACTGAAAAATTATACGAATAAACTACTACTTCCGGTTGACCGATTTTGATGAAAATGTTCGTGTCGCGTCCGGTAGTGGTATGTAACTTAAGTTTCAAGTTTCAAGTTCGTACGACGTTCCGTTCTTGAGATATTCTGTTCACACACAGACACACACACACACAGACACACACACACACACACACACAGACCAATCGCTAAAAACATGTTTTTTGGGTTCAGGGGGTCTGAAAACGTATAGATCCGGTGAAAACTCGATTTCGAAAAATCGACATGAAAACAATACTTTCCTTCCTATATATTCATATAGGCAAGAGAAAGTAAAAATCTACAAAATTAATCCAAATATCGATCCTAACCACTCCTTTTTCTTCCGACAAGAGGTCCCTTTTCTCGTTCCACGTCACAATATAGATTTTGGCAATAAAATTACAAATTCTAATTTATCTAAAATTTTGTATTTATCGCGCAAAGACAAGTTGTATGTTTTCATTTTGACATTTTCTTAAGCTATTACGCACAATGTTAAATCATGAAACAAACTGAACAACTTACAAGACCACCTCCAGGCTATACTGTAGACATTCCACACGGGCAATGACGATAAAAGTTTATGTACAACATTACTGTACATGTACATACATAGCAAAATTCCTACAGACAATTCCTGGAAATATAAATATGAATACTAAATATTACTAAATGGATTGTATAATCTTAAAACTTTTTTTTTTTTAGCTTTCATTTGTTATTGGGAACTGTACACTGTGACAACTACCCAATTTGTTCGCTGCTTTTTCCTATATTTTTTTTGTTGACGTGGATTAGACATGAGTTTGAACAGAGACCCCCAGTAGAGTTTGTTCATGGATGGCTGTCAACTGATCACCATACAAAGTAGCTTGCCCAACCGGTGTTACTTAACAAATAATAGCAACTTACTACCAGCTGACTGACTGGGCTGGCCCAATGGCCAATCTTAAAACTAAATACAAATTATCAAATCAAATACAGTATTAGATGTTTTTAAAGAATTTTTCTAAATGCTAAAAAAATAATTAAAAATATAAGTGATCGTTCGGATTACTGGAGGTTTCAGATTACCGAGACCATAATTGTACTACAATAATCTATTAGTTTGTTAGTAATTATAACTACATGTTAGTTACTTATATTAATTAAACTATTAAGAAATTTAGTAAAATAGTGTGCTAAAATATATTGTTATAATGAAGCCGCAGAAAATGAAATCAGCTGTTCATAAACAGCTGACTGATTAATTGTAAAAACAATAAATTTGGCGGAACATAAAATTAGCTGTTTATTAACAGCTTAAATATACCGTCTGCATTAGCAGTAATTGTAGAACAGTCGGACGTTAAACCCCCCAAAAAAAATAGAAAAAAAAATTAATTATAAAAACGAAGCATTTGATTGTTGGAGCGCCGCCGCAGTTTGAATGGCTGATGTGTTAGCGGCCTAAATTGTACGGGATTCTTCGTTACGGTGAAGTTTACTATTTTGTCATAAGATATTGTATTTGATGATTAATTTGATAAGGGAAATTGTTTGATTTTATTTCATTATTGATGAATTGCGTTGTTTTAAATGTTTAATAATTTATTTTCATGAACTCATTATTTTCATTGTTGTCATTTTTATTGATTAGGATAAAGTGTTGTAACAATATTATATACGAGAGGGACCCAAAAATAACCAGACTGAGAGTGCGCTGCCATTCATAGATGTAGTAGAGAGTTCTCCAGCTAGATGGAGCTAGTAGGACCTTCAACAAACAACTGCCCAGACGGGGTCAGTTTATAGGTTAATGTTTGATCGTACTGTTGTGTTTCTCTTACTGTTGTCATGTTCCACCTGTGACGTCATTAAGTGTCAAACCAATCTTCCATTGGCTTGGCGTTTGCTTGGTTTCTGGGTCATACCCGTAACACCAACTCACCTGTAATGACTTTCGTAATAAAGTTTTAATCACTTTCAATCTTGTTTTTCAAGTCTCAAATTCAATCAAATGTTTTGTTGATCCTTTTTGAGAAGGTGAGGAACAAATTTAGTGGCAACACGTCTTATTTGAAAATCGCTGGAATGAGCTCAAACTTACGCCTGTCTGTTAAGAAATTTTGTCGATTGTGAAACGATGATCCTTGTTGATTTGTTGGCAAATTTTTTCAAGTTTTCATGGTTTTTCAAGATGTTGAAGGACGCTGAGAATGAACATGGCCTTCAACACTCGTCTCATCACTTTTAAAGCGCCCAAATCACTTGAAAACTTGTGTGTGGCTCATAGAATCCTCCTTGAAAGTCTGTTGAAGCATTTGGTAAGCTTCCATTGTTGATTTTTCAAGCAGGTAACAAAATTTCAAAACTCTCTTTTAAATCTGCCTTAATGACATTGCAGATGGAGCACTTCAACAGTAAGAGAAACCCAACGCTACAATCCAGCCTTTCTTTGTTTGCTCCTACTGTAAACAAATAATGACGTCACTGAGCATGCGCATTATATAAAAATGTGTACATGCTGTTTAAAAAATAACAACAAAATACTTCCAAAAGTATTTTTATAAATGAAATTTTTAGGCCTACATTGTATCATGACTGATGTTTTAAGTACTTATAATATAAAACATAGTTAACTTAATAGGAATACGACATCCATAAAGTCGTGGACCCTAGCGTGCATGCTTTAGTAGCTGGCTTTGGCTTGTTGACAGTAGGAGCAAACTAAGGATGGCTGAACTGTATGATCAAACGTAAACCTACTGACAGCCTTCCGCACTGAGTGGAAAAGTATGCTTTTCAGCATCCCAACTCTCTGAAAAGCATCTACTTTCAACTTGCAGATGACATCTTCACTTCATTCACCACAGTCTGTCTGTATAATGAAATCCATTATTCTCAGAGGAGATAACTGTGACTAGTGTCTTTTACACCTCTGCTTCTTCTGTTCTTAAATGCTTGAGTCATATATTTGGCTGAACATGTGACAAGAAACAGAACTATTTTCTGTAGCCCTTGAACTAGCAGATAGAGTGCAAATAATTTTTACACTCCACCTTCCTATTATGGGCAATTAAGTTTCTTATAAATATTTAAATCTTGTTTCAGCAATGTGGTTTAACCGGAAGACATTACACGTTTGCTCAAATATATAAACGTGCTAAAACATTTGCAGCATCACTGATAAAATCAGGTTTCAAACCTGGGCAGTTAATATCAGTTGTATTACCAAATCTTCCAGAATATCCAATAATACTTCTTGGAGGCTCTGAAGCTGGAATCATTGTTTCACCAGTCAATCCAGTTTACACTTCTGGTAAATTTTTTTATAATTTATTTTATCTACATGCTTAATAATGAAATGGTTTCCTGAAAGATTACTGTTACTGATGATAAATGCAATTTAAATTTATTTTATCCAATTTCTTACTTATTGTATCAAAATTCAGTAAAATCTCAATAATTCAAACTCCAAGGAACAGCAAAAATTTGGTGAATTGCACAGTTCCAATGTAGCCCAATACATACTTATCAATGTTTTATTTTTTATGTATATATAAAATAACTTTTCATGTATCTTATACTGCCGGCCGGATTGGTGTATAGTCGATCTACTGTAAGAGTACCCCACGCGAGGCAAGCGCCTATAGGTTGTAAACAAAAATTTTACGCTGGTTAGCGCGTATCTACCTCTCCGCCTGACAATTATCCTGCACTACGTTCCATCATTAAAATATCTACATCTAGCTAAAATAAACATTATCCTTTACACGTTTTCAATTACACCCTTCAGATTACTTGTAATTATTGTAGTTTCATAAAGAGATGCCTTAATTAATTATTTTAACCATTACATTTAACAAAACAATTTTTGTCTACTTTTTAATGTTTACTGTTTTATGTTTCAAAAACTCAACACATTCATTATCACACATGTTAACAAAACACAGCTTACAAAACTTTTCAACTTCAGTCTACGAAGAAAATCGAAACGAACCGATACAGTACCAAAAGATAACTGATGAAACTAAAAATTAAATGAAACTAAACTTGGGCAAGTGCAAGCAGTTGTATTAAACTAGTCACAGACATTAATTTTAATGATCTGAAATGATAAACAACGAATCACTGGAATTCTTTGATCTCCTGTTATAATTCAAGCGCATTAGCCTTATATTACTTGTGACCAAAAATAAAACTGAGTCTATAATAAAATTCTACTAATCGTAAATAATAATGTAATAATAGTAAATAATGTAACGAAAAATAACAATGTAAAAGTAACAACAGTAAAAGTTTTAATTATTGATGGTAAATTAATATTCGATTTATGAAACATTTTCTAACAAATGAATTAAACATGTTTTTTTATATTTGAGCTGTATTTTATATTTAGTGTTGTATGGAATTTTGTTTTTGATCATGCTGTGCGTATTTTAAATTAATACGGATGCTCACTTGTGTTGCTGGTTGCCTACGTCGGAGTACTCTTAGCGTAGACAGACTCTAGTTGGTAACGTGCTCACCTCTCATCATGCGGTCTTGGGTTCGAATCCCATTCAGGCATGGCATATTTTCATATGTTACAAAAAATCATTTCATCCTTCACCGTCTGTATTAGCAGTACTTGTAGAACAGTCGGACATTAAACCAAAAAAAAAAAAATCTTTCCAGTTTGTAATCCAGTGCTTGCTTAGGTATCCTATCCTGGCTCATCCTGTCTATCCATTATAATTTTCTTTGCAGGACCATTTTCAATTTATGGAGAAGATGTTGAGCTTTTTTTCTTATCTCTGCATTCCTGTAACGGGTCTTCCCTACTACACCCATATATTTGCTGTAAAATTTTCTTTTCAGATGCCTGCACGTAACTTTCACACTCTGTCATGGCGATTGCCCACCAGTATTCATAGACAATGAACCTCTCACAAAAACAGATACGGTCAAGTATCTCGGTCTGACTTTTGATAAACGGCTAACTTGGAGCACACATATCAAACGGAAACGTTTATTACTGAATTCCCGACTTAAACTTCTATATTCCCTACTTCACAAACGATCAAAATTACCAATGGCACAAAAATTACGCATATATTGTTCTCTTTTGTAACCTATGTGGACCTACGAGTCCCAAATTTACGGTTCAATCAAACCCTCTAACTTGCAACGAATTCAAGCATTCCAGTCAAAAACATTACGCCTTATAGGAAAAGCACCTCTTTACGTTAGCAACAAAACCTTACATACAGATTTGAAAATACCACTTGTACAAAATTCCATTGAATACCTATACAAACACTTTCACGACAAGTCACACGAACACGAGAACCCCCTGGTGCGTTCACTTTCCACCGCCCATTTACCTGATAATCCCCCTAGATGCCTTAAAAGACGCTGGAGTAGAGACCTGCTAATTTGATATACAAATTTCATTCTTGAGGAGGCCCTCCCCCTCTCATGCCTATCATGTCATTTACATCATAATCATCACATTTGCTTGTTGTAAAATTCTACAGTTGTAAATAAAGAATTAAAGAGAAAAAAAAAGAAAGATGCCTGCCATCTGCTCTCTTTTGTCTTCTCTAGCACCCAAGTAAAGTAGGATTGCCACTGCTATTGTTTTATAAAATCTATTAATTAAATTGTGTAATTCAATTTTCTACAGTCCCTTGAAGTTTAATTTTGAGAATTTACTGAATTTCAATGCTATAAATTGGAATAATTGGATAGAGGGGTTATTTATGGGAAAGTACCCATTATAATTTGCCCATAACAGACAGATGGAGTGTCAAATTATTTACACTCAATTTGTTCGTTGCAGGGCTAAAATAAATAGTTCTGTTTCTTATCACATGGTCAGCCAATTAAATGACTGAATCATTTAAGAACAGAAGAGGTAGAGGTGTAAAAGACACTAATCAGAGTTATCTCCTCTGAAAGTAATGAATTTCATTGTACAGCCAGACCCTGTGGTGAATGAAGTGAAGGTGTCATTTACAGAGTGGAAAATATGTGCTTTTCAGAGGGCCCGGCATGCTGATAAGCATACTTTTCCATTCAGTGAGGAAGGCATTGGTAAACCACCTCACTCCTCGTTTTACTTAGTAAAACCTCTAGAGGTTCAAACCAGCCTTTCAGCTGTTGACCTACACAACAAACCCATTATAAAGATCCACTCTCTACCTTTCATTGTTGGTGGCAATTTTTAAAATTCTCATCTATCAATTTTCTTTGTCCATCCATCTGTCACACCAGATGTTCGAAACTACAAGAGATAGCAACAATCAGTTTTCGGATTCGTAATCTACATAAAAAGTTAGTTGGCCTGGATTGGGTTTGAAATTTATGTTTCAAACGGAAGTTGCCCAAAACCAGAAATCATGAAATCAAAGTCAGAATTTTGAAAACTTAAATACAGTAGAGTCTGTCTGTGCTAAAACTACTCCGAATTAGGCAACCAGCTATACAAGTGAGCATGCGTATTAATTAATAATACGCACAGCAGTATCAAAAACATAATTCCATACAACACTGATTCGCTCTAAGCTTAATATAATAAAAACTTGTTCAATTCATTTGTTAGAAAATTAGTTTACCATTAATAACTAAAATTTTACTATTGTTACTCTTACATTGTGAATTTTTGTTACATTAGTTACTATTATTTACATTATTATTTATGATTAGTAGGTTTTTATTATAGAATCAGTTTTATTTTACTTTTGGTCACAAGTAATATAAGACTAATGCGCTGAATTATAACAGGAGAGTAAACAATTCCAGTGATTCGTTGTTTATCATTTCAGATTGTTTATTTCATATCATTAAAATAATTAATGTCTGTGACTAGTTTAATACAACTGTTTGCAGCCCGTGTTTAACTCATTTTTAGTTTCATCAGTTATCTTTTGGAATTCATACGTAAAACATGCATGATAGTTGAAACATAAAAGCGGTAAACATTAAAAAGTAGAAAAAAATTGTTTTGTCAAATGTAATGGTGACCCACCAGGTTGGTCTAGAGGTAAAATCGTCGCCAAAATCAGCTGTTCAACAGCTGATTTTCGGAGACGATGGTTCCTGGTTCAAATCCTAGTAAAGGTAGTTACTTTTATACGAATTTGAATACTAGACAGCGGTTACCGGTGTACTTTGATGGTTGGGGTTTAATTAACCATACTCTCTCAGGAATGGTCGGCCTGGGTCTGTACAAGACTACACCTCATTTACACGTCATACACATCATCCTCATCTCATTGGGTCATGGGGTTGCTTATTGTCCTAAATTGAACAGATTGTAACGTACACAAATTAGGAATAATAAAAAAAAAAAAATGTAATGGTAAAAATAATTAATGGAGTCTTTATGAAACTACAATAATTACAAGTAATCAGAACAGTATAAATGAAAACGCTTAAAGGATAATGTTTATTTTAGCAGGATGTAGATATTTTTATGATGGAATGTAGTGCAAGATATTGTTCGGTGGAGAGGTAGATATGTGCTAACTAGTGTAAAACTTCGTTTTCAACCTATAGGTGCTTGCCTCGCGCGGAGTATTCTTACAGTAGATGGAATATAGTGTCTTTCGATTCCCGTTAAGAGTAGATACAGGAATTACCAATGGTTTTTGCCATAGGTCAAAGGTAAGCCTTTTTAAAAACCTTTTAATTGTCACCAGCCATGAGACTACACACTTCATGGCAAACGGTATAGAATCGGTGAGTGGAAAAAGGGTAATATTCCAAAATTCTTATTTTCAAGAAATTTAAAAAATAAACTGTTTTGTGACTTTGTTTTTATTTTAATGGGAAAATGTTCAATTGGTCATTTGTAGTACTATATTAACGCTTTTTAATGGTGACTTTAGAATTTATATTACAATAATCATGGGATTGATTTTTGATTATTAATATGTTTCTATTCACCTTTTTCTAGATTTGGTACAAGTAAATAGGAAAAATTAAGTTGAAAAAATAATATAATTTGCCAATATGCTACAAAACTTTATTTTTATTTCAAAATAATTTACAGTTACATTTTGATAATAATAAGAGAGAAACCAGTGGTCCAACTGCTGTTCGCTATTGAATGGAAGAAGGGTAATATTCCTGGAATATTACCCTTTTTCCACTCAACTAAATTTTTAATGTAGCTTAGCTGCTTTTCTGCTTTTAGATACTAGGAATATTTCCCTTTTATCAACCAATAGATGCGCCAAATTAAACTTAACAAAACTGCTATCTTTGTTCAATTTCGCATTTTTTGGAATATTACCCTTTTTCCACTCACCGATTCTATGCAAGACAACATAAAATAATAATTATAGCAGTGGTTAATTTTAAATAATTACAAAGATATATTAAATAAAAAAACACATTAAAATTTTATCTTATTACTATTTAAGTATGTTGCATTACTAATCTTAATTGACAGAACATAATTAACGATTAAAATATTTTAAATGTATTTATCATCGTAACTGTTATGATTATCCTTTCATAATCATTTTTTCAACATATTGCTTATGTAATAAATAAACTATCAACATAATTTTAATTATACATTAACGTTAAAATAATAAAATTTCATTTTTTATTTATTTTATAAATAATATTAAGCGTATTCATGAAGAATAATCTGTCTGAGGTTAAGGATCATTTTGAAATCATTTTAAATTTAAAAATATTTTAAAAAGAAAGTTAACCTATTTCGTTAAATAAGATACAGATAAATAAATTGTTAAAAAATGGTAAAATCGTCAATTTTTTAAAAATAATTTTATTAAGAAATATTTTAATGATGTCATTAAATTTTATACATTTATTGAAAATGATTTTAAATTGTATATTAATAGAACTAGCAACTGAAAAATAAAGTATTTTTTGTTAATTGTTTTGCCATGTCAATAAAATATTATAGTTCTTTCTTAGTTTATTTTTTGAAGTGACGTTTGAAAAAAAAACAAAAATTTAAAAAATATTAAAATTAATTAGATTATTTTACTTTCTTATGCCGTATATCTACCAGATATATCTTACCAGAAGAAGGGATAGGCTAGTGGGGCATATCTTAAGACATCCAGGTATTGGGATATCAATAATGGAGGGTAATATTGAGGGAGTAAATTGTAGGGGGAGGCAAAGATTAGAATATGTAAAGCAAATTACAAAAGATGTAGGGTGTTACAGGTATGTAGATATGAAACGACTTGCGCAAGATAGAACAGCTTGAACTGCATCAAACCAGTCGAGAGACTGATGAGAAAAAAAATTCCATATAAGAATGTATGTATTGGGAAGATAGTATTGTTATAATAAAGTGGCGAAAATAAAATCAGCTGGTCAAATAAAATCAGCTTCTCATAAACAGCTGACTGGTTAAATATAAAAACAAAGGTTCCCATTGTTGGGACGCGGCCGCGGTTTGAATGGCTGACGTGTTAGTGGTCTAAATTGTACAGGATACTTCGTTACTGTGAAGTTTGTTAATTTGTCAGCAGACATTGTTATTTAATGTTTAATTTGGTAAGGGATATTGTCTATTTTATTTTATTGTTAATTAATTGCGTGAACTGTATTATTTTCAATGTTTAATAACTTATTTTCATAAACTCATGTTCATTGTTGTCGTTTGTAAAGGTTAGTTTTTAGTTCTTGTCAAATTGTGTTAAATAACTATATGTGAATTAATTAAATAAAAGTTTACAATTTTACTTTACTATAACGAGTTGTAACAGTATTGTTTTCATGTTAATTTTTTAAAATGGAGTTTTCACTTGAAATACATGTTTACAGGCCCGCTGAACCCTAAAACATGATTTTTAATAATTGATCTATACGTATTAATAAAATATCTCCAGAACAGAACAGCATTGAAAATTGAAACTTTGAACTTAAATTTAGGATAAATAAAAAATTATTTTGTCTAAAATTTGTCCTAATAGTCATCATAATTATACCAAAATTTCTAAATATTTCAGGAAATTTGCTTCTGCAGAAGCTGGGTTGACAGCATTTTAGTAAATCAATACAAGTGTTGCCATGAAAATGGAAAAAATTGAGGATCGAGCTGTCATTAGATATTTGTTTTTTAAAGGCAATACAACTACCCAAATAAACACTTTCAGTGCTGAAAAAATATTTTAAAGTTTGATCTTAAGTGCCATTTAATTTGAATAAAAGTGTACAAAAGTACTTAAACAAAAGTAATAAGGGTGTACAAAGTACAAAAGTACCAGCCCTTATTTCGAAAACTTGCAGGCATAAGCCTGCCATTTCCGACCAAAATTTCAACGTTACAGAAAAATAAAATTTCCTGTTAAAAATTCATTTTTGTGTTCATAAAAAAAAAATCATTGTAACACTAAAAATATTCAAAATAGTGTTTAAAAAATTTTTTTAGTTTATTTAAAGTCGCACCGACAGATTGGTCATTAGCAACTACTGTGGGTTTTAGTAATTTAATGGTGGTTTTAACATGTTAATATTTCCAGATCCTAGCTGGGAATCGAACCCAGGAACTTTTGCTTTGTAGGCAAGCGCGCTAGTTACTACGCCACAGAGGCGGTTTCAAAGTACATTATTCTATTAATTTTTGTTTAAAATTTTTTTGGTAATGTGTAATTATCCGAACATTGGGGGTTTTATACATAACTTACCGACCTCCGGTAAACCGGATGTTATAATTATGTAAAAGATATGGACTTTCTGTTTTCCAGACGATGGTACTGAAAGGGTTAAAGACGAGTTGGATGTTATATACTGACATTCTCATTTACCATCGTAAAATTTTAAGGAGCTGAATTTAAACATCGCCGTACCAGCTTGGTTGACAATAAACGTAGGATCGGCCAAAAACTGCAATCACTGATGATAACATCGCTCAAGTTCACTAAATGGTGCTAGATTATCTCTCTAACCTTAATTCGATGGTTGTCTAGCACCATTTGGTGAATTTTTTGGCCATTCCTAACATTCGTCACCCAAGCTGGTACGGCATCGTTGAAATTCAGCTGCCCAAAATTTCACATTGGTGAATATTGGTGCAGAGTCCTCAAACACAGCGTCCATTTCAACTTTAATTTGCAAAGGCATATTGCATTTTAAAAAAATATCTCATGACAGCTTGATATTCAATTTTGTCCATTTTCAAAGCAACACTTCACTAAAATCAGCATCAGCTCACTAAATATTGTACAATAAAAAGAAAAGAAAAAATGTAAGTACATGAAAAAGAAAAGGATGTATTGTTTTAGTCCCAGCTCTGTGTAGTTGTTGTGGAATGCAGTGCGTTGTTATAGTAGTGAGATAGTGAATGAGTTAGTAGTATTTCACAGCTGATGCATTTGTAGTGGTAGCGTGTACTAACTACTCTAAAATAATATTCTTATCATCCGGCGCATTAATTTAACAAATACCTACCAGGTTATTAACTTGGTCGGATTCATAATATTTAACTTGCTAATTTATATCAAAATATGTAAATAAATAAATGTAATAAATACAAACAAATATGTTAAATATGAAAAATTTGAAAACGAATGTTTTGTATCAGAGTAATACAACAATCGTTCTCCCAGCATGCATCACTCATTCATTATACCTCACCCTTACCCTTCACCCCGCAACTACACGGAGCTTGGACCCACACAATACATATTGTTTCGCCACCAATGCTGTACGTAACGAAATACTTTTCTATACTAATTTTCTTTAATTTATTTTATTACAGATGAAATAAGTTTCCAATTAAGTAATTCAAAATCAGTCGCCGTTGTAACGATTGCCGATAAAGTAGATGTAATAAAAGATGCGATTTCAAAAATTGAACAAAAACAAAAAGAACCTTCTCAAATAAAAATCATATCAATTCAAGATTATGATGGCATATCCAGAGATTGTCCTCCAGGAGTTTGGTCACTTAGAGAAATGATTGAAAATGATATAGATACATCAAATATTAGTTCAGTTTGTCGTGATCATAATATAAAATCTGAAAATCTTGTAATTTTACCGTATTCTTCTGGAACAACCGGTTTACCAAAAGGTGTTTGTTTAACTCATCATAATATTGTTAGTAATGTCGTACAGATGAGTGAGAAACAATGTTTAGTAAATCAGGAACCTGAGGGTAAGTTTGATTTTTTTTTTATAAATTATATTTTTTTTAGTGTTATACTCCTTGATAATGTATCATGCACTGGATGACCTTAACTGCATGATTATTTGTCATGGCAGATGGGTATTTAAAGTAAGAAGTTGTATATTAATTTTTTTAAGTATGGAGGTGTGGCTATTAAATAACGAGACTAGCGTAAAATATTTTATTTTTATTTTATACATAATCACTTATTGTCACCTTCAATAAACACTCCTTCTCTATCCCTACAACGCTCCATGCGAGTTTTTCATTGTTGGAAACAGTGCTGGAAGTCATCTTCTGTCAGCTCACTGAGTGGAAAAGTACGAGGTGTGGCTATTAAATAACGACACTGATGTTGTAAAAAATGTTATTTTAATTTTATACATAATCACTTATTGTCACCTTCAATATACACTCCTTCTCTATCCCTAAAATGCTCCATGCGAATTTTCCGTTGTTGGAAACAGTGCTGGAAGTCATCTTCTGTCAGCTCCTTCAGGACACGTGCCGCTTTCTTTTTTACAGCTTCCACAGACTCAAATCTTGTCCTTTTAATGCAGATTTCACCTAAAGGAACAGGTAGAAGTCACATGGTGCAAGATCTGGTGAATAAGGTGGATGTTCTAACACTGAGATGCTGTACTTGGGTAGGAACCTCTTGACAGATAACCGGAATGAGCTGGCACATTGTCTTGGTGGAAAACCCATGATTTGTCCTTCCACATTTTGAGGCGTTTTTTCCTTACTCTTTGACGTAGATTAGAAAGTACCTCAAGGTAGTAATATTGATTAATTGTTTGACCTTCAGGAACCCGGTGAAGGTACACAATCCCATGGATATCAAAAAAACCAATAATCATTGTTTTAACATTTTGACTTGCTCATTCGAGCTTTTCTGGCTCTCGGTGAAGTTCAGCTCTTCAACAACATGGATTGGCGCTTCGTTTCCGGATCATATGTAAAAAAACTACATTTCGTCTCATGTTATTATCTTTCCGTAATGTGAAATCTGCATTAAAAGGGACAAGATTTGAGTCTGTGGAAGCTGTAAAAGAGAAAGCTGCACGTGTCCTGAAGGAGCTGACAGAAGATGACTTCCAGCACTGTTTCCAACAATGAAAAATTCACATTGAGCGTTGTAGGGATAGAGGAGTGTATATTGAAGGTGAGAATAAGTGATTATGTATAAAATAAAAATTAAATTTTTTACATTGTCAGTCTTGTTATTTAATAATCACACCTCATACATGAGAATAATCACATGGTGTTTGAGTATGCGTTTGAACATTTTTTTTAGTATTTGGATATGCTTGAATTAAAATGCAGTCCTCTCTAAAACGATCTCCAAGGGACTAGGCATTAAGTTTAATATAGAGAGGAACCAAAATTTGAATAATTCTTCTTCTTCTTCTGCCTTTCAAGGATTAGGCATCTCTGCCTGTTCTGAAAATCTCAAACCTGCCTATCTCTTTCTCGGGCGTCCTCATTCTCTCTTTCCTTCCGGTTTATAGCGTAGTGTTTGCTTAGGTATCCAATCCTTCCTCATTCTGTTCACATGCTCCAACCACTGCACCCTGTTCTGAGATACCCTGTCATTTATAAAGACGATGCTGAGTTCTTTCCTTATCTCAGTATTCCTATAAAAATCTTCTCTACTGCACCCATACGTATGTCGAAGAAATTTCATTTCAGATGCTTGCAATCTTCTCTCCTCTCGTTTTGATAGCTTCAAATTTTGATAGTTTCAATGTCATAAAGTAGGGTCAGCAATTTGAATTGTAATAAATTTCAATAATAAGGTTTAAAAATGAAGTAATCTATAAAGACAAAGTAAATTTTTTTTTAGTGCAGACTAATTTCCAAAACTACTGAACGGATTTTCATAAAGTTTTGACAGCATATTCCTATTTATATTCAGAGTAAAATTTTATTTTTAAATTTTCAAATATGATAATTCTAAGGGCCCTAATGAAAATTTTCATGAATACGAATGTATGTGTGTCTGTGTGTGTGTGCATGTGAGTACGTATTGTAGATGAAGGGTTTCATGATTGTAAAAGATGTACATGGGAGAAATTATCAAAACACCGCTTTGTGCACATGTGTGTGTAAGTCTGTGCGCGCGCGCGTGTGTGTGTGTAGACGTACGTATAAAGACATTCAAGAGATGTTTGCAGGGGAAATTATCAAAATGTTCTGTGTTCACGTGCCTGCGCTTGTATGTTAGGAGTATACAGTCGACTAGCAGCTACACAATTTCTGTTACATATTTTTTTTTTTAAAAATTGGTTATACATGTTTCGATTGCGAAGCCGCGCAGGGTATGCTAAAACCATATATTCACATATGAATACCAGCATCACAAACCTCAGATGCTTTAAAATCAGCCACGCCAAGCTCCGATGCAAATAATTCAGCTTTTTGTTTTGACCAGAGGCCCAGATAGTAGTAATATAAGTTATTTCTCGCAGACACAAATTTTCATTTCTCAACGCTATAAACTCATCAGATTCTTTTGCGTTGTAGGTTGGGTGTAAAGTAGAAGGATTATTTTCATAAGCAATAGGATGTTTGTAATAACCATAATTTTCTTCTTGCAAAACAAGAAATTCTACTATTTTTTCTCTTTTCTCAATGTATCTAATTTCTTTCAAATTCACTAAAATTTTAAACAGTTTCGCAAGTTAGTATCTTATGATTTGGAACTACATACGATTTTAATCTTCTTGTAGCTTTAAAGTTACAAAGTTCAGATTTTCAATGGCGTTTGACGTCAGTCTTCAACATGAGCACCACAAACACGCGCAGAATCAACTGAAAAATTGTCTGCACGTCGACAATCTTTCTTAAGAATTTGAACAAATTTTCAGAAAACGGTGAAATGAAAATCTTTCATGTACATTTTGTTCATTGTTAGTACAACCCGCAACAATTTTCATTGTAATTATATTAGAACTCACTAGTTATAAACACGTACTAAATATTACTAGAAATAACAAAAAAATAAATACATAATAACTATTAACAGGCAAAAATATTTACTAGTTTTTGTTATGTTCAATAATACAAGGGCAGTCCAGAAAGTCTGTCACGTTTTGATATTTAAAAAAAACTAAGTACAAGAAAAAGATTTTATTATATTGTTATAATGTGTGGGAAAAGAGATGAGCTGGGAGAGAAGAAAAACTGTTGTGTTAAAGATGTTCATGTTTGGGTTAAATATGTTCATGTTTGTGTTAAATATGTTGTGTTTATATGTGAATTAATTAAATAAAAAAGTTTACAATTTTACTCTTTCTACAACGAGTTGTAACATTGGTGTCAGAAGTGGGATAAATTTTTAATAACTCGCTGTGAATAATTTTGGTAAACAAACCTTTGTTGATTTATGGAGACGCGAACAAAACTGAGAGAGATGGAAGAATTAAAAGCTCTTATTACCAGTTTAAACGAAAATTTAAATTTAAAAACGGACAAATTAAATTCTAAATTTGAAGAACAAAATATTAAATTTAAAAATTTTACGGACAGCTTAAATCAAAATTTTGATCATTTAAAAGGAAAAATGGAACAGTTTGAAGGACGAATGGACGAAATAAGTGAAAAAATTGTAACAGTCGAAGAAGAATCTGGTAAGTTCAGGGAAAATATTAGAAAGGAAATAGATGAAGAATTTAGGAAGTTTAAGGAAGAGATTGGAAGGGATTTACGGAAAGAAATTCCGGAATTTAATGAAATAAATGCAACTGCTACGGATGTTGTTATGCCCGCAGATGTTACCGAGCGCAGTTTCGGAAATTCATCATCGTTCGAAAAATCGGTGCATAGAGTAAAAGTACCGATATTTGATGGGAGTGTGTCGTGGTGCGTTTATCAGTTGCAGTTTGAAGCAGCTGCAAAATTTAATAACTGGTCCGAGTCGGAGAAGGCGGCCAACCTTACGTTATCGTTACGGGGATCTGCAGCGGACTTGCTGCGAACTTTTCCCGCGGGAAATGCCAGCTACCAGTGTATTGTAACAGCTCTGGAGCAGCGGTATGGTGACAGTCATTTACAAAGCGTGTACCGCTGCCAACTGAAACATCGAATCCAGAAACCAGGCGAGTCTGTTCAAGAATTTGCTGCGGAAGTGGAAAGGTTAGGCCAGCTGGCTTATCACTCGGCACCGGTAGACATCCAACAACAACTTGCTACGCAGGCATTTGTGGACGGTCTACGGGATCAAGAGATGAAGAAACTGCTCCTGCTAGGTGATCATCGAACTGTGGCTGCAGCTATAGTGCAGGCTTTGACGCTGGAGGCGGCCACGATAGCGTCACGTTCGATACCAGTTCGCGAGCTTACTGTTCGACAGAAAGCGACCCGTGGAAGATCAGAAACTTGGAGCCAGGAAATTGAATGCTGGAATTGTGGAGAGGCCGGCCATGTAAGATCAACTTGTCCGAAAAGGAGCCCGAAAGCAGACTATAAGTGTTGGACCTGCGGCAAGTCTGGCCATTTAAGACGGGACTGCCGAGAGAAAAAGCCGGCTGAAGGAGGTCGTCAGGTTTCAGTAAGTACGCAGTCGGAAAACTAAGTCGAGCTGGCACGGCGGGGCGTATGTCGGCTGAAGTGAAACCAAATGCCCCAGACTCTGTTGTAAGCGTTACACTACTGAAAAGTGATGGTGATAGTCTTATGATGCCCGCCCGCGTGAACGAACGGTCATGTGTTTTAACTATCGACACCGGTGCGACATCATCCGTCATCAGGCCAGATATGGTGGCAGCAGATATTGTTAGACAAACAACGAGAAGTTTTGTCCTTCAGACAGCATGTGGGGAGACAGTCCCAGTACAAGGTGAAGCGGAGGTCGACATCGCTTTCGGCCGTCGTAGAATTAGGGCTGTGGTGTTTGTCGCACCGATCTCGGATGAATTTATTGTTGGGCTGGACATCATGAGAGTTTATAATTTTGTTATCAATGTTAAAAGACAGTTAATTAATATCGGAAACGAGAGTGTATGTATGCAACCTAATCGGCATGCTCGTGAGTTTACGAATAAACTGGTTCGGCTGTTGGTTAGAAGGGAAGAAGTAGTACCACCTATGACTGAGCGTATAATTGAAACGTTTCCGGAAGAGCAAGTCACGTCATCACTTCTTATCACGGAGCCAGATAATTTGGAAAAATGTGACGGATTGTTGGTTGGTCGAAGTCTCGTCCAGGAGACTGCCTGCATTCCGGTACGGGTCGCGAATGTGACTAGTGAAAGTAAAGTGATGAAGCCGGGGCAAGTAATAGGACGTTGCGAACCAGTTGAATGGATAGCCGAAAACGACGAGGGACCCGTTATTCAACCAAGACTGAACGAGGAGAAAAGAAAAATCCTTGATGTACTGCTGGAGGGAGCTGGTGAACTGACGGAAAAGGAACGACAGAAGGCTCGGCAGTTGTTGGTAAAGTATATGGACATCTTTTCTACAAGTGAAACGGATATAGGGAGAACAAATTATACTTATCACAAAATCGATACTGGCGAAGCACTACCTATTCGTCAGCGGCCAAGGAGAGTTCCTTTCGCAAAGCAACAGGAAGTTCGGAACCAGCTGGAAAACATGGAAAAGCAAGGAGTGATTGAGGAATCGAGTAGCCCGTGGTCATCGCCGGTAGTCTTGGTAAAGAAAAAAGATGGTTCGTTAAGATTCTGCGTCGATTACAGAAGACTAAATGACGTAACGAAGAAAGACAGCTACCCTTTGCCGAGGATCGATGATACTCTAGATACTGTAGCAGGATCGCAGTGGTTCTCAACACTGGATATGAAGAGCGGTTACTGGCAGGTGGAGGTCCACCCGGAGGACAAAGAGAAAACAGCGTTTTCTACTGGTGAAGGTTTGTGGCAATTTACAGTGATGCCGTTTGGCCTTACCAATGCACCTGCTACGTTTGAGAGATTAATGGAAATGGTTTTACATGGTCTTTCGTATGAGGTATGCCTGGTCTATCTTGATGACATCATCGTGATGGGTAAAACATTTTGTGAACATAAGGCGAATTTGGAGAAGGTGTTTGACCGGTTAAGAAAAGCAAACCTGAAATTGACTCCTAAAAAGTGCAATATTTTTAGGACTGAAGTGAAGTTTCTGGGCCACGTAGTATCCAGGGATGGCGTCAGCACGGATCCAGAGAAGTTGAATGCCGTTAAGGACTGGCCTGTACCAACTAGTAAAACCGAACTTCGGAGTTTCCTGGGACTATGCACGTATTACAGAAGATTCGTTCGTAATTACCACAATCTGTCAAAGCCGTTGACTGAGGAAAGAAGACATTTTCATTGGAGTGACCGAGCTACACAGGCATTTTGTGCTCTAAAGGAGGCATTATGTACGTCCCCAGTGTTAGCGTATCCACGGCTGGGCGAGCGATTTACCATCGATACAGACGCCAGTGATGTTGGTATTGGAGGAGTGCTGTCTCAGATGCAAGATGGTGAAGAGAAGGTCATTGCATATTTCAGCAGGACTCTATCACGAGCAGAACGAAATTATTGTGTCACTCGCAAGGAGTTACTGGCTATTGTGAAAACTGTTGAGCATTTTCATAAATACTTGTATGGCCAAGAATTTTCTATCAGAACGGACCACTCTGCTCTGCAGTGGTTGTTCGGTTTTAGGAACCTGGAAGGACAGACGGCACGCTGGATGCAGCGGTTGCAAGAGTATGATTTTAAAATTGAACATCGGAAAGGAAAAATGCATTCCAACGCTGACGCTCTATCCAGAAGACTGTGTCCAGAAGGCTGCAAGCATTGCATGAAGCTGGAGGGACATAAAAGTATTACCGTGAACCGAACTCAGATTCAGTCATCCTGTGATTGGAACGACGACATTTTGCGCCGAGACCAGATAGCGGAAGAAGATCTTCGCCACATCCTAGAAGAAAAGGAGGGAGATTCTCGACCTGCCTGGAGTGAAATCTCGATGAGGAGTACGGCATATAAGAGTTACTGGGCTCAGTGGGACTCTTTGCTAGTGGTGAATGGAGTCTTGAGCCGGCGGTGGGAGTCAGCCGATGGCAAGAGTAGTATACTGCAGAAGATACTACCGAAGAACAGAGCGACCGAAGTTTTGGAAGAGATCCATGGTGGGGCATCCGGTGGTCATCTGGGCGTCAACAAGATGTTAGAGAAAATAAGAAAGCGGTTTTACTGGGTGAACTGTAGGGCGGATGTGGAGATGTGGTGTCGACGTTGTGATGCGTGCGCTGCAAGCAAGGGTCCGAAGACTCGTTCCAGGGGTCGACTACAGCTGTACACTGTGGGTGCACCATTTGAAAGGGTTGCCGTGGATATTCTTGGACCATTCCCTCGTTCTGCAGCCGGAAATCGTTATCTTCTTGTGGTAATGGACTACTTTACAAAATGGCCGGAGGTGTATCCAGTTCCAGACCAAGAAGCTGCTACAGTGACGGAGCACCTGGTAAAAGATTGGATCTGTCGTTTCGGTGTCCCTTTGGAGCTTCATAGTGACCAAGGTAGGAATTTTGAGTCAAAACTTCTTCAGGATATTTGTCAGTTGCTGGGGATGAGGAAGACCAGGACAACGCCGTTACATCCACAATCAGACGGTATGGTGGAGCGTTACAATCGTACTCTTGTAGAGTATCTGAAGAAAGTTGTATCAGAGAGCCAGGAGGACTGGGATACTAAAGTGCCTATATTCTTGTTGGCTTATCGTTCAGCAACCCATCAGGCGACTGGTTGGAGTCCAGCAGAAATGGTGTTCGGAAGAGATCTTAGACTGCCCTGTGATTTAGTGTTTGGTGCCCCTCCAGATCGACCAAATGCTCCAGTGGAATACGTCAGGGATATGGAAGAACGACTACGAACTATCCACCAACTTGCGCGAACTAGTTTGAATTTGTGCTACACAAAAATGAAGAGTCGTTACGATCTAGCAGCAACATCATCGGGATATTGCGTTGGAGACAAGGTGTGGTTATACAATCCTGCACGGAAGAAGGGAATTAGTCCGAAGTTAAAGGCTCCGTGGGAAGGCCCCTATGTCGTAGTGAAGCGGATTAATGATGTTGTGTATCGAGTGCAATGCGTTGGCAAACGCTCCAAGCCGAAGGTGGTTCATTTAGATCGCCTTACACCGTACAAAGGAGAGCTGGAAGGTGTTGGGGACCAACACCCTTGAGAGGGAGGTGGTGTTATAATGTGTGGGAAAAGAGATCAGCTGGGAGAGAAGAAAAACTGTTGTGTTAAAGATGTTCATGTTTGGGTTAAATATGTTCATGTTTGTGTTAAATATGTTGTGTTTATATGTGAATTAATTAAATAAAAAAGTTTACAATTTTACTCTTTCTACAACGAGTTGTAACAATATACATTTGAAAGTGCAACTAAAATGCTATTTTTCTACATAATCACCAAACAAATTAAGACACTTATCATAGCGGTGAACTAATTTTGAAATGCCGGCGTCATAAAAGTCTACCCCCTGTGATTTTAACCAGTTAGTCACACCCTCCTGTAGCTCCGCGTCGCAAGCCATGTCTTCATTGTCGGGAACAAGTGATAATCGCTGGGCGCAAGGTCCAGACTGTATGGCGGATGTGGGAAAACCTCCCATTTGAAAGCATCCAGGACTTCTCGTGTTCGATTTGCCGTGTGTGGTCGGGCGTTGTCATGCAAAAAGAGAATTTTTCCAGTCAACTTTCCTCTGCGCTTGTTTTGGATCGCTCTTCTTAATTTTACAAGTGTTTCACAATACCTCGCAGAGGTTATTATTATGCCACGTTCCAAGAAATCGATAACAAGAACTCCTTTCCTGTCCCAAAAAACAGTCGCCATAATCTTCCTTGCAGACAATGTTCGTTCTTCCTCGTGAACATTAGTTCGGCCATTTTTGAACTGAATGCACAAACACCGTACTCCACTTTCAGTGTAAACATTGTTCCCATAAACTTCACAGATTTGGCGATAAATCTCAATTGGTTTATTGTTTTTAGCCAACAAAAACAGTATTACCAACTGGCGGGATTTTGAATTGCGGCACACATTTTAAATTTTTGTTGAAAAACAACGAAGAGCGACACAGACCTCTCGCTAGCACGGCTGGATAGATACTGAACGGAGAAACGCCGCGGCACCAAAATGGCCGTGATAGCTCTGCCCCTAGCGGCTACAACGCAAAACGTGACAGACTTTTTGGACTGCCCTCGTATATTCGATTAAACTAACTGCACAAAGAATTCACATTATACTATCAGTCACTAATTAAATGGACTGACAACATTCACAAATACCGAAATAATACACACTGCTGGCCGTGTTATTAAGCACCGGTGACGTCATTGGCTACTGCGCATCCTTACGTGACCCCTACCGTTTCTTCTATTTATCGTGCTCTAAACTATTGTTATGAATAAATACATCCACTTCTCTACTTTCTTTAATGTTATGTTTGTTTTTGACATGTGTAAGTAGTAAATAGTAAAGATCAAAACAGCTTAAATGTTAGTGAAATTTATTGTATAAATTTACTCTATAAATTAGAATTTCTCTCTATATGAGGCGTTCCGGACCAGAAGGGCGAACTCAACATAGGGTCATTTTTTGTTTTTATTTTATTTGGTATCTTTGGGTTACAAACTTCAATGTTATAGGTATATTTTGTTGAGTTCGCCTTTTAAATTATATGAAAAGATAAGTAGAAAAAATCAGGGAGTTTACTTTGAACGATATTTGCGCGGACCAGAAGGGCGAACTCGACAGCAAGGCGTCAGTCTTGTCACCTCTGCGCTACTGATCCCACCTTACTTCTACCCTTTCCCCTTACTATCGCTATGCATCATACACTCCACAAGTGTTATATCTGTCCTTGTTTCTCTAGTATTAGTCTGTCTTTTGCTGAGTGATTTCTGCGTGTATACTCTGTTAGTCTGCTACTGAACATTTAGTCATGGAATGTGATACAGGTGACAATAGGGAAGATGAAGAAGCTGGGTATTCCTGAAAAAGACGATCCAACCCACAAAATTGGAGGAAGAATTTAGCAAAAAAGCAACGGAATACTGGTCAACAGTATGTATCTCGTTGTAACAATAGTGTTGTGGTTTCCAGGAAGATTGGTGAGCGTTGTTCTTGCGACTGCTTCGAAAATGTTGGTGTTAATAATATGACTTCTGTTTTTAATGATTTTGGGCCATTGAAAATTACGATTTGCAAAATGCTTACCTCTACAAACTTCTTCATAGTACTAATTGTAAGAGAAGTTATGTAAAAGGTAGGTCTAGTCGAACTTTGCGAAGAATAAGATATATGATTATTATAAGCACATTTATCTACGATGTTTGCCGGACAGCATTTTATGGGATTCATGGGATTAGTGAGAAATGTGTCCGTACAGTATTAGATAAGATAAAAGTTACTGGTAGTGTAGACACTGACCGACGAGGAAAACACGGGGAGTGTAATAAAAATTTATTATGAATAATTAAAACGTGAATTTTTGTTGAGTTCGCCCTTGGATCAAAAAGTTTAATTTGCGTTTTTCTCAAAACTACCCTTTGTTGAGTTCGCCCTTCTGGTCCGCAACGCCTCATATGTACCCATAATTAGTTTAGTCACCTGAGGTTCCTAAGGAACTTAAGTAATAATTTTTGGATTGGAATATAATGACTCAACTGGTTTGTTTCAGGTGATTTTCAAGATGTTATACCCGTGGTATTACCATTTTTTCATATTTATGCTTTAGTAATTATACTTTTAGAATCTATATTACATGGTGGGAAAATTGTTACGCTACCAAGATTCCAACCTGACACTTATATTGACGTACTAAATAAACATAAGGTAAGTACAATAATTATTTACTTTTTACTTTTCTTCCATTATATGAGTATATTGGGAAAGAAAATATTGTTTTCATGTAGATTTTGTGAAATTGAGTTTTCACCAGATATACACGTTTTTCAGCCTCCCTGAACCCCAAAAAAAACATGTTTTTAGCAATTGGTCTGTGTTAGAGAAGAGACAAAAGAACTGTCACTGTGAACAAGTCACGGTTACTTATAATTCACGGTGACCACAGTTATTCAGATAGGCGAGTAACTGTTCCCCAGTCACTGTTATAAAGATCGCTTACTCATTCTCTGTTCACTGTTTAAGACAGGAAAACACGGCGACTGTAATTCTACAGATAGAAGAGTAACAGACCTCTCATTCCCCCAATCACTTTTACATAAATCAGTTACTTACCCATTCACTGTTCATTGTCTCTTTTAAAAAAGAACGAATGCTCTACCTTAGAAACTAATGAAAAATTCACTCGCTCATTCACTGTTCACAGTTAATAGACAAAACAACAAAATATGCTTACTCTTCTATAAGGCCCCTATAATAGCTATGTAAGATATGTTGGTCTGTTCACTGGGCTTAGTGCTCTCCTTTGATAACCGGCACGTCCATTCTCTTTTACTTCAATTTTTACGCACTCTTCTCTCTCTCTTTCTCTCTCCCTCTCAGTCTCTTCCCCTTGTTATGGTTTTAATTTACTAGACTAAACAAAACAAGAGTAGTTCCTTTACATTTCTGATTGCGGTAACATAATTACATTACAGTGTTATTTTTATTCCACGCCGCATTCTACCTAGCTATTTTATTTACATTGTGAGTTGTTAATTTTTTCAGTTGTAAATTGTTTCTTGTACTTTCTCGTTTTTATACAATATGTTCTTTTTATTACTAATTTAGGATACCTTGTGTTAATCAGTTTTAGGCTAAATTTTTATTTTAGTTATATGTATGTAGCCCATTTTTTTAATTGATCAAAACTTCAGTTGTTATCATGAAATAACATCTGAAAACATTATTATTATTTCATGATAACAACTGAAAAATGTACTAAGTATATACACAGTTATTACTAAATCACTAGTAACTATTAAAAGTAACGGTGAACGCAAAATCACTGTCACCGTGATCACAGTGACTGGTTGAAACAGTGAACGCTCTTCACTAGCTCTGTGTATGAACAAAATATCATCTCAAGATTGGAATACTGAATGCAGCAAAGCTTGTTCAACTTTCAGTGACGCATGACTTTTTTCGTGGTATTTCGTAGCAGATGCCACAGCATACGCCTTCCCATTCGAGTAGGAAATCTCATGCGCTGTTTCATTCCTTTTCATTATAACTTGTGCGTTATGTCTATTTGTGAAACTGGCAGCTATTGTTTGTTCTTACCTACAATTAATTTTCAATTAATCCACTTATATATTATTTTTGTATAACTTTTAAATTTGAACAGTGGCTGAAAGTAAATAATCAGTAATTGCTTTCATAGAAGATTGTAAATGGTATAACTTATTGCGGAATTCCCAGCTGAAGGAGTAGTCAAATGAAATAAAACTATTTCATGCTTTGGATGAGCTAGATATAGCCTGATTTTCGTAAGGAGAGCGCTGAGAAAAACGAGTGTCTGCATTAGTATAGTCTTGTATATACGAGGTGTGGCTATTAAATAACGAGACTGACATTGTAAAAAATTTAATTTTAATTTTATACATAATCACTTATTGTCACCTTCAATATACACTCCTTCTCTATCCCTACAACGCTCCATGCGAATTTTCCATTGTTGGAAACAGTACTGGAAGTCGTCTTTTGTCAGCTCCTTCAGTACACGGGCTGCTTTCTCTTTTACAGATTTCACATCCTCTAATCTTGTCCCTTTTAATCCAGATTTCACCTTAGGGATCAGGTAGAAGTCAAGATGGTCCAAGATCTGGTGAATAATATGGATATTCTAACACTGAGATGCTGTACTTGGCTAGGAACCTCTTGACAGATAACTTGGAATGAGCTGGCGCATTGTCTTGGTGGAGAACCCATGATTTGTCCTTCCACATTTCAGGACGTTTTTTCCTTACTCTTTGACATATTTTAGAAAGTACCTCATGGTAGTAATATTGATTAATTGTTTGACCTTCAGGAACCCAGTGAAGGTAAACAATCCCATGGATATAAAAAAAAAAAAACAATCATCATAACTTTAAATTTTGACTTGCTCATTCGAGCTTTTTTGGCTCTCTGTGAAGTTCGGCTCTTCCAGTGCATGGATTGGCGCTTCGTTTCCAGATCTTAAGTTAAAAACCACGTTTCATCACATGTTATTATCTTCTACCTGTTCCCTAAGGTGAAATCTGCATTAAAAGCGACAAGATTTGAGTCTGTGAAATCTGTAAAAGAGAAAGCGGCACGTGTCCTGAAGGAGCTGACAGAAGACGACTTCCAACATTGTTTCCAACTATGGAAAATTCGCATGGAGCATTGTAGGGATAGAGAAGGAATGTATATTGAAGGTGACAATAAGTGATTATATATAAAATTAAAATTAAATTTTTTACATCAGTCTCGTTATTTAATAGCCACACCTCGTATACCAACTTTAATATTTATAAGTGGTTTGCCTGGGAGAATTGTGTGGAAATTTTGTTAATAAACTAAGTATAGATCTAGAATTTTACTGATTTTCAACCAATATCCTAGAATGAAGTTTTTGTTTCCAGAATACATTAATATATTTAGTTCCACCATTGGTGTTATTTGTTGGATCTCATCCTGCAATTAAGAAAAAACATTTTGAGAGAGCTCGTTACGTTTTGTGCGCTGCCGCACCATTAGGTCAAAATGATATTGAACGTTGCATGGCACATTTTCCAGAAGAGACTGTATTTAAACAAGGTAATTTTTTATAATTTGTTTAGTGATATATTGTGTAGTAGTCATCAATTACATACATCGATGGTATGATCTAGGATTTGTGGTTAACACGTTCAGTACAGAGCAGAGCACATATACTGTGCTCCTACTCTTGATCCTATCATCTGCTATATTCTGACGAAACAGAAGTTTAGTTTTCTTTCAAAATTTATATGAGAGCTGTTCAAAAAGTAATTTAGATGAAATAACTACAGAAAAAAATATTAGTTCAGTCTTCCAAATTTACATACTCTTTTTCAGTAACTTCCTTGGTTCCAATACACTTTTGCCAACGTTCCTGCAACTTTTTAAACACTCCAGACCATCTTTCTCAAGCTCCTTCCAGCACAACTACACAGCTTTGATGACCTCTTGATTGGTGTTAAATTTCCATCCCCTGAGTGGAAACGTGTGTTCGGGGAACAGCCATAAATCGCAAGTGTCCAAATCTGGACTACAATGATTGGGGTGCAGTTGCAATGCTGTAAACCTTCAAGAAATCCACTACAACAATGTGGAAACGCACATTGTCATGATGCAGTAAAATTTTGTTAATGTTTTTTACGGGTGTTTTTTATCGTAAAATTACACAACATCATGATCTAAACCGATTGATAATAATCTGCCATGATCATAATGGCCTTGAAGAACAGCATGTTGGTACAGAACACCCACAAAATCAAAGATTATCATCATAACCTTACCAGTGCTGCGACTCATCTATGCTTTTTCAGAGGCGACAGATTTTTTGTTTAGTTCCGGATTGTAGCGATACATCCAAGATTCATCTACAGTTATGATTCAATTCATTTCTTTATTTCCTTCCCCCACCAAACTGCGATAACAGGTCTTTACATACAGAGACACGATGACGTATTTGCTCTGGTTTGAGCAGGTGAGGCACCCATCTGCAAGACACACATCACATGGTCAAATCATCGTGCAAAAATGTAAGATTAAAAACATAACCTAATTTTAATTATAAGTGAATGATGCTAAATTAAAATCAACGTTGGTTTGACTTAAAAATAAGGAAAATCACTAATAAACTTTTATCTTTACTTACATGTGTTTCAGTGGATCCAACATCATCAGAGTAAATAAAATAATTGAAACTAAAACATTTTTTATTTATTTAAAATAAAAGATGATACATCTTCAGTCATTTGTATAAAATTTATACAAATTTGAGTCATTTTATACAAACGACTGAAGATTTATCATCTTCTATAGATTTTAAATAAATATTTAAAAAATTTTTTAGTTTTAATTATGTTATTTACTCTGATGATGGTAGATCCACCGAAACACGTGTAAGTAAAGATAAAAGTTGATGCCGTTAAAAAGAAGGTTAGTGAAATTTATTATATAAATTCATTAAATAAAATAGAAAGTGAAAAATTGCACAAATAAACTATTTTTAGTTGATTGTTTTTAATGAAAGTGTTCGTGTCGGGTCCCCTTGTGATAAAGGTTGCAAGTTTCAATTTCGTATGTTATTCCATTCTTGAAATAGGTACAGTAAAATCTCTCTATAGCAAAATTGAAGGGACCATGAGGTTCTGCCGCTATAGAGAGAGTTCCGTTTTAGAGAGAGCGAGTAATCAATGGTGGGTGGAAGTTGGAGTACTAATTTTTCTGTTCTAAAAACTCATATACATATGTGAATGGTGCATGCAATAAGTTTACTTTGAAAAACTACTGAATAGATTACTTTATGACGAATGTTTAATGCAGTAGATTACTTCAATACAGTGAGATATTTAAATTACTTAGCTAAAATGTAGGTTATTAAGTTAACAAGAAATTTGGGTACAAACAGCTGGTTTTATTAGATGTTGTCCCACTAATTTTGAACAATAGAATTTAACTTTTCATATTGAATGAACTTTTTTCAATAAATCATTCATACAGTACATACCGTAATAGATAGCCTAAAATTAATTAGCACTAAAACTCGTTTTTCACTAAACAGTAATGGACTTACATACAATTAAAACTCATAAAAAATAAGCTACACAAAAAAAACACAGTACAGTATATATTTTTTCGTTATTAAGGAAACAATGACTGTAAAGTACATTTCATTTCGTAAAATAAGTTGTAATTTTTGTTTGTTTGGTTCTTAATTCGTAAAACATGTCTTCAATCTTATTTTCAATGTTTAAAACTTGTTGTAAATTTTCATCTACATTGTGGCAATGACAGTACGTAGAAACAATACGAATAGCGTCAAGTGCCTCTTTACTTGAAGGGGCACTATTTCTGTATACATTTCTTCTTAATTTTCACTTTCTTCCTCTATGTTTTGGGCTAAGACATTTTCGATTATTGCATTATCGTCAACATCTGCTGAAGTGGCTAAGTCATTGTCTGCCCCTACATAGGCAGCTAAATCCATATCCTGAAGATATTGTTTAGCCGCTATAGAGAGATTTTTGTGCCGTTATAAAGAGAGTTAAATACATTACCGTAATATACAAAAGGGTCGGGATCGGCAAATAATGCCGCTAAAGAGAGATTTCCGCAATAGAGAGATTTTACTGTATTTGGTTCTCACATACATAGACGATTCAGTAATAACATGTTTTTTGTGTTTTTGGGATCTGAAAACGTTCTTTATGAAAACAACACATTCCTTCACTTTTATTTCATACAGTGTACAGTTCTTTTGTTGGAATGATAGCTATGACCTTCAACAGAGAGGACGCTCACGGGGGACAATATTGTTCTCCGGGTGTAGTCAAAACAATTAGTCACAGATTAATCTCTTGCTTACTGTGACATATGTCCTGTTATGTAACTTCTTAATGCGTGCTTTGAACTTGGTTCTGATAAATAATTAGTCTGTGTTTGAATTCGGTAAAGGGAGCATGCAAACCATTATTTCACTTCCTTTTTTTGCATTTATACTAAACGTTTTGAGTTTACGCGTTTCATTTTGTTATCTGTTTAACAGTTTTTTTTGTTGTAAAAGTGAGTGCTGTAGTTATAAAAAAAACCTATGGAAACACAAGCTGTTAGGTCCAAACTTGGTAAAAAACTACATAGTCAGGCTTGAGTAATTATTTAAAATGTAAATGGCTTTATGAAAAAAGGAATCGGAACATTACAAACAATCGGGTGAATTTGTTTTGTCTGTTCATCAGTGTGATAACAGAACAGCGGCAGCTTGTGGAGTTTCTGTGGCTACTATTACATTACATTACATTACATTACAACTAGGGCGTTCAGGCTTCTGCAGCCCCTCCTCACTGCGACCTAAAAGATCTTTTGTGATTGCCCCTATTCCTTATTTATGCAAGACCCACACTTTAGGTAAAGCGCGGGGTCTGCCTAGGATCTAGTGCACTTACCTGAGAAGGTGTTTACACATCCTTACCCATCAGCGCTCTTCTTTTGCAGCCAACCACTTAGCAACTGCATAAAAATATAAATGTGCGACCCCCTGAGGCGCCTCTCAATACGCCTCTCCGCACAGCCCTTAATGGCCAATAATTCAACTAGGAAGATGGTTATGTTACACCCAAGGGCCAGGGAAATCTTTCCCCTGGCCCCCCAGGCCCCCAATCCCGCTCTTCCGCTCATCACTGAGCCGTCAGTATACCAGACGGTAACCCCTTCCGGTATCACTGGCTGTCCCTCCGCCCACTCCTGACGATCAAAACTTTACACCCTCAGTGTGTCAGAGAAGTTGTATGCTCTGTGCATACGGTCCCGAGGACCACCTACCACACCCATCCCCTCAATCACTTTGAAGATCTCGGTGTGGCCCATCTCCCCTGATGGGACCCCAATCTTGCCCTCCAGCCTCAAGGCAGTTCTCATCGCCTCCTTCTTCACTTGAATATGAATAGGAGGCAAATCAAACATTGCCTCCATAGCAGCCGTTGGACTAGTGCACACTGCACCAGATCTGCGCCGTCCTCAGATCTGTTCTTGGCCACCGTACAAAAGCTACGTACGTGACCATTGGCAAAATGATGCTCACAAAAGCCCATTTTACCATACGAGGCCTAAGCCCCCAAGTCCTCCCAAACAGACTCATACATATCCATAAGGCCTTTGTAGCCCTCTCAACAGTCCTGGACATGTGGCCTTTCCAATTTAGGCCACTATCCAGGACAACCCCCAGATACTTTACCTCAGGGGAGCAGTTTAAATCCACTCCTTCCAGAGTCAAAGCATCCAGAGCAATCTTCCTTTACCTAGTAAAAGGAACAACAACCACTTTTTCCGCTCCCGGATAGTTGTCGTATCAGCTAGGGAAATAATCAGTCCGCCCCTGCATAGCCCCGCGTACAGGGGTAAGGCAAAATTACTGTAGGAGTGTGCCAAGTATCCTACAGGCACCGTTATAGTCACTGATTAAATGCCCCAGTGCCATTCACCCTTCGGCACGGTACGCCTGACACCACTGGGTTGGGCAAAAGCTACATTAGGAGAAGTTGCCTCTAGCACGGATAGAAAAAGTGCTAGATGCCAGGGACAAGGATCGGGATAGACAGACAGAAGCCCAGCATCTCAGCTCACCTCGGCGGGACCAAAGCATGGCTGAAAAGTAACCATAGGATGCCGAGGAGTTTCCAGAGGCACGGGCACGAAAAACTGCTACAGAAAGTAAGGGAGCAGGTGTGCTCTCTTGGACGTGATGCTACGGCACATGCAAGCCAGCCGAACACTGACTTACTTCACCTCCGTGGCTACTATTAAAAACACCGCAAAGAAATCAAGAAATTATTTTTGGTAAAGGAAAGGCGAAATTTTGAACTCCAGTAAAGAAAACGAGGAAGCACCCAGTGACTGAGATAGACGATTTTGATAAGTGTTTTGTTATACGGGTAGTACATAAATTTTACCAAAGTGAAAAAATGTTGCCTACTTTGGCTACAATTAAAGCAACATTAAAAAAAGACATTGATTTTGAAATTTAAATTTAATTGTATATAACTATTTTAAATTTGCACGATAAAAATATTAATCATAAAATAAGGCAATATAAATGTAGTTAGTATAGTAGTACATGGGCAATAATAAAATGTAGATATATTGTAGGTAGTACTGTATTCTCAAAAATACAGTAACACTCTTAGTCACCCATTAGTTTCCATAGCTACTGTTTCCCCAAACGTACTGTTACAACGTGTAATAGTAAAGTAAAATTGTAAACTTTAATTTAACTAATTCACATAATATGTTTATTTAACAAAATTATTTGATAAGAAAAAAACATAACCTTTACAAACGACAACAATGAATATAATGAGTTTATGAAAATAAGTTCTTAAACAATTAAAACAATGTAATTCACGCAATTTATTAACAATAAAATAAAATAAACAATATCCTTTACCAAATTAAACATTAAATACAATGTCTGTTGACAAAATAACAAACTTCACCGTAACGAAGAATCCTGTACAATTTAGACCACTAACACGTCAGCCATTCAAACTGCGGCCGCGCCCCAACAATGGAATCCTTCGTTTTTATATTTAATCAGTCAGCTGATTTTATTTGACCAGCTGATTTTATTTTCGCCACTTCATTATAACAGTACTGTAGAGAACATAAAAGCTGAACCAGTTATTACATATTCATACATTTATTTATTTTCTTATTTTATTGTTTTAAAGGTTATGGACTTACTGAAACATCACCAATCGCAACAATCGGTCCAAATTTCAAAGCATCATACTCAAGTGTTGGACCACCTGTATCTTTGACAAAAATGAAAATTATAGATGTGAATAATAAGAAAGCTTTAGGTTTGGAGGAAACAGGAGAACTATGTGTACATGGACCTCAGGTAAAGTTTCTTTAAATAAATTCAACCCACCGGGTTGGTCTAGAGGTAAAGTCGTCGCCAAAATCAGCTGTTTAACAGCTGATTTTCGGAAACGAAGGTTCCTGGTTCATATCCTAGTAAAGGTAGTTACTTTTATATGGATCTGAATGCTAGACAGTGGTTACTGGTGTACTTTGATGGTTGGGGTTCAATTAACCATACTCTCTCAGGAATGGTCGACCTGAGTCTGTACAAGACTTCACCTCATTTACACGTCATACACATCATCCTCATCTCATTGGGTCATGGGGTTGCTTATTGTTCTGAATTGAACAGATTGCGACGTACAAAAATTAGGGATAACAAAATAAAAAAATAAAAAAAAATTCATGTTTTTATTATTAATCATTAGTGTAAAGTGATTTTTGAATTTTCAGCAGTCAAGACTGGCAATTATTTATTTATCACCCAATTACTTAGTGAGGAATCAGATTTTCCGAGATAATATCAAATGAAAATGGCCTCAGTTAACCCTTACCGTGCCGAAACAGTATTCAAAAGTTTGATGTTAAGTGCCATTTAATTTGTATAAGGGTGTACAAAAATTGCCAGCCCTTATTTTGAAAACTTGTAGGCGTAAGCCTGCCATTGCTGACCAATATTTCAACGTTACAGAAAAATAAAATTTATTTTGTGTTCAGAAAAAAAAATTGTTTTAACACTACAAATATTCAAAATAGTTTTTTTTTGTTATTTAAAGTCGCATCGACAGCTTGGTCATTAGCAACTACTGTGGTTTACCTTAAAGGTGGTTTTAACGTGTTATCTCTTCCCCATTGACAACCACAAATTAAATAACTTGTTATTTCATAATTTGAATTAGTATAAAGCACTTACCCCACGAACTACCAGTAGTAGTTATACTCATGCTGACTTGAAACTAGTAATGGGTTATTTAAATAAGTTTTGCTTTATTTTATAAATAACCCACTGGGTGGGTCTAGTGGTAAAGTCGTAGCCGTGAATCAGCTGTTTAACTGCTGATTTTCAGAGACAAAGGTTCCTGGTTCAAATCCTAGTATAGGTAAGTTACTTTTATACAGATTTGAATACTAGACAGTGGTTAACGGTGTACTTTGATGGTTGGGGTTCAATTAACCATACTCTCTCAGGAGTGGTCGGCCTGGCTCTGTACAGGACCACACTTCATTTACACCTCATACACATCATCCTCATCTCATTGGGTCATGGGGTTGCTTATTGTTCTCAATTGAACAGATTGCAACGTACACATATTAAGAATTAAAAATATAAAAATTTATAAATTTTTTTTTCTAGGTTATGAAAGGATATTTAAATAGACCAGAAGCAACAGCAGAAATGATTGACGAGAATGGATGGCTCCATACTGGAGATATTGGTTATTATGATAAAAATGGACACTTTTATATTGTCGACAGAATAAAAGAACTAATCAAAGTTAAAGGTTTTCAGGTATGTACGTTTTACCTTTATACCTGTTATAAGTTTTATATGGTTTTACCAATTTTTCTATCATGTCACTTGGTATCAGTTAACCCTATCTCACAAATCATAATTTGATTTAAGTATTTTAAAATTTCTTGTGTCACCGCCACCCCTTCTAATTAATCATTTACTAGGTTGCTGGCCTTCAATACTTCTCCTGGCCCTTGTCGGCGCGGTAGGCCCTTTGGCAGCGTACCGACAAACCTTTCGGCTGCGTACCGACAGAGGCCTTTATCATCAAGGCCGAGCTAGTAACCACCTCCTACCACAGTGCTCTCGGCAACTATATAAAGATCGCTCCACTGAGCCAAGGAATTCAATTCTGATCCAGACACAGGGAGGTTCAATTTTGATCCGGATAGCAGACAAGACTTCCACCATCGGCAACACGGCTACCGGACTCCAGCGAAGACTAATCGATGACCCCGCAAGAGAGAAGATGATGTTTCTGCTCGCCGACCCGTCACCGTAAGCCATCGACCGGACCGTCATCGTTCACTGACGCGAGTGATGCCCACAGCATTCCCTCGACCGAGCCTTATGCCCACCAGACCCGACGAAGCAGCCATCGATGCAATACTGCGAGGGAAGAAGATGACGTCTCTGCTGGACGACAACACGCTAATTCACCAAGCTCCTCGACCACCACGGTAACTACGACTGATGCTTCCCATCAAGACGACCACCGCTTAAACAGCCCTTTTCAAGGCCACCAAAATATAAAGGTTTCAATTGCCACTTAATGTTGCCATCCAGTGACACTTGTTTTATTAATAGCTCAGAAACCTTTTTACTTTCCCTTGCCTATACGAATATTTAGGATGGAAAGTATCGTTTTCATGTCAATTTTTCGAAATCGAGTTTTCACTGGATCTACACGTTTTCCATGACAGTGGAGATAGCATCTCCATGACAATGGACATCATTCGTTTTGGTTGAACCAGGCTACAGTCAAGTGGGGTTTTCTGTAATCATTTACACAGATGAAAAAGTAGAATATTTTTGGTTAAAGCAAATATGCACACCTAGCTCTCCTCACCCGTCCCCAAATAGTCAAGAAATTACGGCAATATCACGCCATCATTTTATTAGAAGTACGTCTGATAATGAAGATTCCTCACACAGAAACCTTATATTCATAATTTATTTCATTTGACACTGTTCTGTACCTTATCAACGCTACATAGTTAAATTCAGTACTGTGCGTTGTACTGTTGTCCTTAACAGGCAGGTGCCGTGTTAAATTACACTCGATCTGCTAATTTCAGGGCTACAAAATATAGTTCTATTTCTTATCACATGGTCACCCAATTATCCGACTGAACTATTTAAGAACAGAAGAGTTAGAGGTGTAAAAGACACTAGTCACTGTTATATCGTCTGGGAGTAATGAATTTTATCATTATACAGCCAGACCCTGGGGTGAATGAAGTGAAAGTGTCATTTACAGGGTGGAATGTAGATGCTTTTCAGAAAGCATCTAAATTCAACCCTGCATGCTGATAAGCATACTTTTCCACTCAGTAGTTGGTGGTAAACCACCTCACTCTTTGTTTTACTTAGTAAAGCCTCTAGAGGTTCAAACCAGCCTTTTGGCTGATATCCCAAACAACAACAACTGTGTAAATATGCAGTATTGAAATACATTACAGTCAAAAATTTGATATTACAAAAGAAATTGGATCCGTTTTGGTTCAACCCGGCTACAGTCGAGCGGGGTTTTCTGTAGTCATTTACACAGATGAAAAAGTAGAATATTTTTGGTTAAAACCATAAAAAAGTGTTTTTTCCCAATTTCCAGTTACCAGTTCCACTAATGAAATTGATGAGTCAATTGACCCTCATCATTAATCCAACTTGATAACTTTTAAAACTATTCATATTTAATAATTTATCTTATTTTATTTGTTCAGGTTGCACCAGCTGAATTAGAAGAGTTACTGAGATGTCATCCCAAAGTTGCTGATGTAGCTGTCATTGGAGTTCCAGATGAAAAAGCTGGTGAAGTACCTGTAGCATATATTGTTCAAAAACCCGGAAAAGAATCAGTAACTTCAGAAAAAGAAATAATTTCTTACGTTTCCGAAAAAGTAACTAAATATAAACAAGTTAAACAAGTTATTTTTACAGATGTTATACCTAAAAATCCGTCCGGTAAAATATTAAGACGAAAGCTTAAAGAAACTTACACTCAATCAATTTAACAAGGTCTATTGATTGAAATTTTATCAATATTGTTACAGAAAATTATGTTTTTATCAAGGTTCTATGAATACTGTAATATCCACATGATATTATGAAATTTAAGGGACAGCCCTACGTCAGCCCATGAAATGGAAAGACATCTTAACCAAATAGAAGTTGAATAAATTTGTTTAAGGCTGGCCACATGCAGGACACAACAAAACTGTTGAGTCAAAAAAGTTGGAAACAAATTTTTTGTTTCAGACTGTCTTTGACCCTCACTGGTGACTCGTGTAACATTTCACATTCTGAGGTAATATGACTTGTGATGAAGATTTGCCTATTGTATTCTTATATTATTGGATATACGAGGGTTATTTTTTTTTCAACCTCCGATGGTGGAAAAAAAATAGACAGATTTTGATTAAAAAATGATTTTATTACTAAAATTACAGTAAAGTCTTACTTATTTCTCTACATAATCGCCGAATCGATTGAGGCATTTGTCGTATCGTGACACCAGCTTTTCGATACCCTCTTCAAAGATTTTTGCCGCCAATGAGGTCAGGAACCAACGAGCGCAATTTTCGGGACCCAACGAGCGCAAAGTTTGCGGTAACGTAGGACATTTGCCACAATGTTGTATAGAGATGACCTTGAAATGTCCGGAAATTCGGCAGAAAGTTCACTTATTGTGAACCTTCGTTTGTCTCTGACCACTTGATCAACCCGCTCAACAATGCCTGCAGTGGCGACAGACTTGCGTCCCTGACCCCCTTCGTCATGGACATCGGTTCGCCCTTCCTTAAATTTTCTGCACCATTCCCGTACACTACCATCACTCATACACTTTTCACCATACACTAGGCTCATTCTGCGATGAATTTCAGCAGCACTACACCCTTCCGCTTGCAAAAAGCGAACCACACTTCGCAACTCACATTTGGCGGGAGATTCGATCGTATCGGCCATGATTCAGCTCCCGTATTTTAGCTACAACTTACGCTGTGAAGATGCGGCCGGCACAGGCAGTGTGGAGGAGAGATGCGCAATCGCCTGATGCGCAGATTACACCACCGCCCACCTTCTGCTTGCTTAGAAACACGATCGGAGGTTGAAAAAAAAATAACCCTCGTATTTGAAGGAAGAAAGGTCAGTTTATGAGTTTTGGATCCAATTAATCAGAAAAAAAACCTCGTAAACTTTTTGAATGAACTTCAGTAGGATGAAAAGAAGTTCTTCAATTTTACGAGAATGAGTATAAATAGTTACTATGAATGAATAATAAATAGTGACTATTTATTAGAGATAAAATACTAACTGTTGGAGGAGTGTGACTCCCGCAGAGAGTTTAAATTAATTTAAATTTAAAAAAAGAGTTTAAAATTAATTTAACCCTTTCAGTGCCGAAACAATATTTAAAAGTTTGAACTGAAGTGCCATTTAAATTGAATAAGGGTGTACAAAAAGTGCCAGCCCTTATTTTGAAAACTTGCAGGCGTAAGCCTGCCATTGCCGACCAAAATTTCAACGTTACAGAAAAATAAAAGTCGTGTCAATATTAATTTTTATTGTGTTCATAAAAAAAGAAATCGTTCTAACCCTAGAAATGTTCAAAATAGTTTATTTTAGTTTATTTAAAGTCGCATCGACAGCTTGGCCATTAGCAACTACTGTTCGTTTTGGTTCCATAACAGTAGTTTTAACTTGTTGAAATTTCCAGACCTTAGCCGGAATCGAACCTGGGACCTTTTACACTGTAGGCTAGCCCGCTAGTCACTATGCCATGGAGATGGTTTCAAAATACATTATTCCATTAATTTATGTTTAAAAGTTTTTTTAGAAATTTTCGGTTATCTGGGCGTTGCCACATTATGCATAACTTACGGACGTCCAGTAAATCGGACGTTAAAACTACGTAAAATATATCGATGTCTGGTTTTCCAGATGTTGGTACTGAAAGGGTTAATTAAACTACACAATTTCTACTAAGCAATCACACAACTATGAAATAAATAATATAATGTTTGACTGCTGTGCTTAGTACCGGGATGGCAATCACATGTGTTTCGGGGCATGCACAAAGCTGAATGACTTGAGCTCCCTCATGATGAGTTTCATACACCTTCACTACTTTGCTTCAAACCGCTTGAAAAATAGTGAACCACAATGGGCGTGATATTTGCTTCAAGCTGTTTAAGACTGCTTGAAGCAAATGTTGCACCCGTTGTGGTTCACTATTTTTGACATTTGCTTCAAGCAGTCTCAAACAGCTTGAAGCAAATGTACAGCTATAAACAGCTTGAAGCAAATGTACAGCTACAAACAGCTTGAAGCAGTCTCAAACAGCTTGAAGCAAATGTACAGCTACAAACAGCTTGAAGCAGTCTCAAACAGCTTGAAGCAAATGTGCAGCTATAAAAAGCTTGAAGCAGTCTCAAACAGCTTGAAGCAAATGTTGCGTCCAGTGTGCAGGTGATACATAACTCACATATACTTAGTACTAGAGTCAGTCTCTGGCAAAAAAGACTCGTTACGTCCTGTGTGTGGCTGGCCTATGCAGATTAATATAATTGATTTAAATTGTTTTCAAATCAGTGTTGAAATTGAACCTCATTATTTTTTTATCTTTTTATGAATGTAATCAAAAATTACAAGAATAATTACAAACAGAAGATGGTTGTAGAACTTACGAGGATAAAGTTTCACCTGGACTACGTATAAACATAAGTGATCAGTAAGAGGCGATGATTGACCAGAGTGTTACAATTTGACTCAGATTAACGACCTTGACTTCTTCTTCTTCTTTATCTCTCCCTTCTGCCTCTCAGCGTCGGGCCTTCTATAAACTTCTTATACTCCACTCTGTCCAAAGCCAATGCTCTCAGCCGTCCTTCCAAAAATCATGTTATTTGTCCGTTTCCAGTCTTTTTTCCGTTTAACCTGTCCGTTTCTTTCTATTTTGTCTCTTTGAATACGTTTATGTTTCGCCCTGCGTGGGATATTAACCCAACGGCAAGGCTAGTTAGGTGGAGGGGCTGCCTCCTAAGGATTCCTAACAATCCTGTTTTGGAGAATTACTCCTATTTCTCACTTCATGATCCTATCCTCTTTGATCATTACTCCCTGAGACGTCAAAGATTGAGGCATGACCATCAGGTTGTGAGAATTGACTGAAGATTGGCTCCTCAGCCCCCAACACCTATCAGCTTGCTGACCCGATTTCCCGCTGGGGTTTAACCCAACCTTCCATCGAGTTGCTCAGCGTAACAGGGGCACCTCTTGTAGGTTAAAGTGTTGGAGTTGGAGTGAGAGAGGCTAAGAGCGGTCTCTTGATTAACCGCTTATTTTGATACCGATGTTGTGTATCGTGACGCGTCATCACTCCCCTTTGCCAGAGCCGAAGCCCTCCCCAGGTCACTTCCCAGGGCCCAACGACCTTGACTAATCGCGTAAAGTGACAAATCTGACAATCACAGGAAATTTTCAATTTCTGTTAAAGTCACTTTGTTAATCAATTTTCATGACAAATGGAAAAACGAATTGTATTATTGCTAAGGATGACTGCTAATTACCAAGCAGTATAATTTTTAAACATTGATTTATTTAAAATAAATAAATAAAGTTTTATTTTTTTTAATGTATACTTGTATTGTATAGTTTATACTTGTCAATTTTATCTAATTGCATAAAGTGACAAATCTGACAGCCTCAAAATCGCAGGAAAGTTTGCATTTCTGTGATTTCTATTGTAGTAACTTTGTTAAACAATTTTTTATGACAAATGGAAAAATTAATTACATTATTGCCAAGACAACTGCTAATTACTGTGCAGTATCATTTTTAAACATTGATATTTTTAAAATAAATTAATAAAGTTTTATTTTTTAACGTATACTTGTAATATATAATTTATGCTTATCAATCTTGTCTAATCGCATAAAATGTCAGCTAACAACATGTCGCACAGCTAACATGTCGCGTAATCTGACAGCTTCACAATCACAGGAAAGTTTGTATTTCTGTGATTTTTGTTACAATAACTTTATTAATCATTTTTTATGACGAATGGAAAAATTAATTACATTATTGCCAAGACAACTGCTAATTACTGTGCAGTATCATTTTTAAACATTGATATTTTTAAAATAAATTAATAAAGTTTTATTTTTTAACGTATACTTGTAATATATAATTTATGCTTATCAATCTTGTCTAATCGCATAAAATGATAAATCTGACAGCTTCACAATCACAGGAAAGTTTGTATTTCTGTGATTTTTGTTACAATAACTTTATTAATCATTTTTTATGACGAATGGAAAAATTAATTACATTATTGCCAAGGACAACTGCTAATTACCGTGTAGTATAATTTTTAAATATTGATATATTTTAAAGAATAAATATTAAATATTTTATTTTTTTAAATGTATATTTATCATGTATAATTTATACTTGTCAGATTTTATGCCTTGTAAATCAAATTTACTATTTTATTTTTTTTAAATGTATTTTATGTTAATAAATTTTTTATTTATATAATTAATGTATTTTATTTTACATGTAAATTATTTTCATTACTATCGAATTTCATTGGAATATCTTTGACTGAATAGTGTGTTTGGTAGAATCTCAACAACAAAGCAAATGTTCCAGGCTGTTTCTTATCACATGGTCAGCCAATTATATGACTAAATTATTTAAGACAGAAGAGTTAGAGAAGAAAAAGACTCTAGTCAGAGTCATCTTGTCTGAGAGTAATGAATTTCATTCATTATACAGCCAGACCCTGTGGTGAGTGAAGTGAAGGTGTCATTTGCAAGGTGGAAAGTAGGTGGTTTTCACAGGGCCTGGCATGCTGATAAGCATACTTTTTCACTCAGTGAGGAAGGCTCTGGTAAACTACCTCACTCTTTGTTTTACTTAGTGGTGGTTTGAACCTCTAGAGGTTCAAACCACCGTTTCGGCTGATGAACTAAACAACAACATCTTTAAAACTATGGGGCCAGGCCGTTGACGTAGTGGTTAGCATAACTGGCTTCTATGCCGGGGTTCCGGGTTCGATTGTCAGTCAGGTCTGGCATTTTTTCATCACTCATTTTCATATATCATCATTCTTCACCTTTTGCGTTACCAGAAATTTCAAAACAAAAATCAGGCGTAAAACAAAAATAATTAAACTATGGGAAATACGGTCTGGGACTTGTTTTATTGAATTCTTCAGGTTAAAAACCATAAGATGCCATCATGTTTGCCTTATAATTAAAGCCTTAAAAATTTCAGTATGGGCTCATTTCATCAAGGTAACTGAATCTATGACAAAATATTTTTATAGCCGTTTGTCAATAATGAAGCATTTCTGTATGTGTACATTTGTACGAACATTTTTAATTTTTTTTAGCTACGAAGTCTCTTCCTAGAGTTTGGCTCACATTTTAAAGACACCCTGTATACACATGATTGTTTTCAGTTCTTTAATCCCTGTTCACTTTTTTATAAAAAATAAAATTTTACTGAGTTTGAATATTCAGTTTGTGTAGTTTGTAAAGCTTTCTAGTTTACAAAGTACAAAATTATTTTGGATTTATGCCAGAACTACTTTACAGTATGCATTTATTAAAGTCAACATTCCATGAAATTTATACCAGATTATAGCCTCTCACAAATCTTGACATCCAACTAACAAATATTTAATTTTTTTCTTTTTTCAGGAGGCAATTTTACTCCCCATAAAGTAACTTACAAATTTTCTTGTGCCCTTTAAGCAACCCTCTCAGCATTCTTTTACTGTTGGTTTTTTGTTTTTCTCCTTTCTCCCATCCATCGGGTGTTATGTTTTTGTTTTTCATAGAAGCCCTTTTAGTTAATGATCACTTAACTAAACTTGGTTCAGTCCATTATGTTTTCTTGGTTTAATACAAATTTTTCGATGTCCTTTCTGACTTCTTTAAAACTCTTATCCGACACAAATCTTTTATTTATTTATTTTTTTTGGTTTTACGTCTGATTGATTTGCAATTGCTGCTAATACAGATGGTAGGTTGATACATGAAGATGAGTGTTGAAAAAATGCCAGACCTGACCGGGAATCAAACCCGGGACCCTGGCAATTATTTATTTAGTAGCCTAATTTGCTTTTTCAGTTGTTTGTTATTCTTTCCGTATAAATGTTCATAGAATTTTAGTCTCGTGAAATGAAAATTTTTTGATCGTAGTAGACATACTAATAAAAATGTTGTCCTACGATTACGTGAAATCCATGGAATCCGGTTGTTATAAAAAAGGTTGCTCCGTAAATGGAGTCTGCGATTCTAAATGGTGATTCTGAGTATTCTCATTTTTGTAAGATTGTATGCTGTGGCCATTAAGGCTAGTATAATAAGTGAGCCTGAGATTCAGGTTTTTTTTAATTTGTATGATCCGTAATAAATACCACGTCCTGCGTGGAGATACAATAAGATGAAAAATTTTATTAAAGAAATGAATAAGCAGACCTTAATTATTGTTAAATGGAATAATTTTTGGCCTTTTATCCAAAACCTTTACCGTCTGCATTAGCAGAAATTGCAAAACAGTCAGACGTAAAACAAAAAAAAAAAAAATTATCCAAAACCCAGAACTGGGCCATACTCTATACTTCATGCTGAATTGACTACGAAACATAATTCTCAGAACACGAGCACCCCCACACCGCACAAGGCGATGTCAATAGCCGATAATTATGTTTAGTACAATTACTACCTGCCCATAACAGACAGGTGGAGTGTCAAATTATTTACACTCTATCTGTTAGTTGCAGGGCTAAAATAAATAGTTCTGTTTCTTATCACATGGTCAGCCAATCAAATGACTGAATCATTTAAGAACAGAAGAGGTAGAGGTGTAAAAGACACAATCAGAGTTATCTCGTCTGAAAGTAATGGATTTCATTATACAGCCAGACCCTGTGGTGAATGAAGTGAAAGTGTCATTTGCAGGGTGAAGAATATATGCTTTTCAGAGGGCCTGGCATGCTGATAAGTATACTTTTCCACTCAGTGAGTGTTGTTGGCAATGGTAAACCACCTCACTCCTCGATTTACTTAGTAAAACCTTTAGAGGTTCAAACCAGCCTTTTGGCTGATGACCTAAACAACAACAACAATTACTACAGAAGTATTTAGCAAACCTTTTTTAATTAGTTAATTTAATTTAAAATCACATAGAAATCAATACATATCCATTTTTTGTTTAAATTTATAGTTCCAACACATCCAGTAACAGACAGGTGGAGAGTCAAATTATTTACTCTCAATCTGTTCATTGCTGGGCTAAAATAAATAGTTCTGTTTCTTATCAAATGGTCAGCCAATTAAATGACTGAATCATTTAAGAACAGAAGAGGTAGAGGTGTAAAAGACATTAATCAGAGTTATCTCCTCTGAAAGTAATGGATTTCATTATACAGCCAGACCCTGTGGTGAATGAAGTGAAGGTGTCATTTGCAGAGTGGAAAATATGTGCTTTTCAGAGGGCCCGGCATGCTGATAAGCGTATTTTCTATTCAGTGAGGAAGGCAATGGTAAACCACCTCACTCCTCATTTTACTTAGTAAAACCTCTACAGGTTCAAACCAGCTTTTCGGCTGATGACCTAAACAACACAACATCCAGTAATCCGGAATTTTTAGTAATCCGGCACCGTCTCGGTCCCGAACAGGCCGGACTTCTGAGATTCTACTGAATAAAAATGAAGAAAGTTTGAAAAAGTAGTTAGAACTTTTTGAGGAAATTGAATAGACATCGTTGGTATCTTCACCACTGTATTTAATTTTAATAAGTTTCTATACAAAAAGGTTGTCTAGTGTCAACTGGATCGACGAGGGTGGGGATGCATAGAATAATAGGCCTTCTTATACTTCTTTGCTACCGCACAGACACAGACCCTCCTCTTGTGTTCGTTAACCAGACGTGTAGCTCAGTTCAGTATTGCAAACAGCGTAGTAGTGACTGTATACGTTGTGTGTTTAGTTAAAAATATTCTATCAGCGAAACTGTTAGTAGTGTTTAGTTACGATTTTATTGTGAATAACGAAGTTTTAACTGTTAACCTTTTTAAACCAGGTACACAAATATATTTTTCATAATAGTTTTCATTTATAAATTATTATTCAATTTAGTCTAATTAAATCTTACAGGTCATCGCCGGTTTAATATTTTAATTAATCTACTTGTAGAAAGTTTGTATGTTTATATTTTTTTAGAATTTCTTAAGTAGGTAAATAGAGTTGTCTGGCTTATGAATTGTTTTACTTTTTCTGACGGTATATACGAAGTTTATTCTTTTAACTTTATGCAAGAAAGTTTTTAGTATCTGACATAGCGAATTTCTCTACTAATTATTTAAAAATGGTTTAGTGCACATTTAAAGTCGTATCAATTGATTTGGTATTTATTGACTACGATCGGTTACAGTACAAAATCGTTTGGTTTTAACGTTAACTGTAATAATTTCAGATGTAGCCGGGATTTGAACCGGTAACATTCTGCTTTGCATTTAGTACCACAGCCTAACCACGCTCTAACCACTGACCCTTGGAGACGGTGAATTTATGTTTTATTAATATTATTAAAGCTGTTATTTTTATTTATTTTTACTTTAGAAAAGGAATAGTTTTAGACGTTGCTGTAAAGATTTCTTTGAAATAAAAAAAAATCTGTTGTGAAACACTCACATAACTTTCTCTTGCCAAGTAATAACGCAAAATGAAAATCGACCTCCTTTGCTTTTGAAAATGCGGAAAATGACTAACTTATGTTAAACTAGGCTCTGTAGAAAAAAGGTTTGAAATAAAAATTGAAACATTTTTTTATTTTTATAAGTTTAAGTAATTTGTACGCTCTTTTATTCTTAAAGGCATACTAAAGCCGCAATCTTAATAAATATCCAGTTTCTTACCGATTTTGATGAGAAAAATTCAGAAAATTACCAATTTTCTCAAAATTAAGCGTTCTAGAAAGAAATGTTTAAAATAAAAGTTGAAGGATTTTTTAAATTTCCTACATTTTTACTTTCTCTTGCCTATATGAATATATAGGAAGGAAAGTATTGTTTTCATGTCGATTTTTCGAAATCGAGTTTTCACCGGATCTATACGTTTTCAGACCCCCTGAACCCAAAAAACATGTTTTTAGCGATTGGTCTGTGTGTGTGTGTGTGTCTGTGTGTGAACAGAATATCTCAAGAACGGAACATCGTACGAACTTGAAACTTGAAACTTAAGTTACATACCACTACCGGACGCGACACGAACATTTTCATCAAAATCGGTCAACCGGAAGTAGTAGTTTATTCGTATAATTTTTCAGTTTCTTGCGATTTTCTCAAAAACTGGTCCTACGATTTTTTTTAAAAATCGCCTATTTTACTCAATTTTTTATTCTCTACAAGATAGGGTAGGCGCCATGTTTGCTGAAATTCTCGGTGAGGCTGTTTTCACGTAAAAACGTTGTTTTTTTAAGATTACGGCTTTAATATAAATTTTAGCGCAAAAACTTATATAATAAAAGTTGTAGAGAATTTAAAAACCTACAACTTCTGTTTCAAACATTTTTTTGTATAACGCTTAGTTTAGCGGTAATTTGCGATTTTCTGTTTTTTTTCTCACGAAAACGTGAGAAAAATCAATTTTTTTAACATTTCGGTCTTAGTATGCATTTTACGACAAAAGTGTATATAATTAAATTTATAGAAAATTAAAAGATCTACAACTTTTGTTTAGAGCATTTTTCTCTACAGAGCCTAGTTTAGCGTGAAAGCGTGATTTTCCGTATTTTTAAGCCAAACTGAGTTCGATTGTCATTTTGCTTCATTCACTCATGATTAAAATAAGGTTATGTTTTTGAGGTTAGTTTATGTTTATTTCTAATATTTTATTACTAATGTTAAATTATATTGTAAATTATTTGCATTGGCAAGAGAAAGTTGTGTGAGTGTTTCACACCAGATTTTTAATTTATAGTTTACACATTTGCCCCAAAATCCATATTAAGGCCACAGGGTTTTTTTAAAGTGAACGTTAAACTATTTATTGGAAGTTATTAACTTATTTATTAATTTTCAATTTAATGATGTCACTTACTCAATGTGTTTATATTTCATTATTACAAACAGTAACAATATTGAGAAAAAGCAATGTATTTACCCTATTTATGTTTTACCGTAACTTGAATATTGGTGTAGGATTTTTTAAAATATTTTTCCAGTAACAATATTGAGAAAAAGCAATGTAATTTACCCTATTTATGTTTTACCGTAACTTAAATATTGGTGTAGGTTTTTTTAAATATTTTTCCCCTTTATATCGTTAAAATACTGTACGGTTAATACGAAATATCCACAAAATGTGACTAATTATGCTGGGGGATACAAAAAAATATATACCTCTTTCCTTTCGACCGCCTCCGTTGCGTAGTGGTATCACGCGGGTACAGCAACATGGAGGTCCCGGGTTCGACTCTCCGCTAGGATCTGGAAACTTTCACAAGGCAAGTTATGACAAGGTAGTCGCTAATAATGGGGCTGTTGTACGATTTTAATAAAAAACTAAAAAATTATCCGCTATGTTAACAAGATTTTTGATCAAATGTTGATTTTCTCTTTTCCTATTTGAATATAATATTTTATATTATAAGGAAGGAAAGTACTGTTTTCATGTCAATTTTTTACTTTCTCTTGCCTATATGAATATATGCCCATAACGGGCAGATGGAGTGTTAAATTATTTGCACTCGATCTGTTGGTTCCAGGGCTACAAAAAATAGTTCTGTTTCTTATCACATAGTCAGCGAATTATATGACTGAACTATTTAAGAACAGAAGAGGTAGAGGTGTAAAAGACACTAGTCAGAGTTATCTCCTCTGATAGTAGTGAATTTCACTATACAGCCAGACCCTGTGGTGAATGCAGTGAAGGTGTCATTTGCAGGGTGGAAAGTGGGTGCTTTTCGGAGGGCCTGGCATGCTGATAAGCATACTCTTTTAACTCAGTGAGGAAGGCAATGGTAAACCACATGACTCCTCGTTTTTACTTAGTAAAACCTCTAGAGGTTCAAATCAGCTTTTCGGCTGTTGACCTAAACAACAACATATGAATATATAGAAAGGAAAGTATTGTTTTCATGTAGATTTTTAGAAATCGAGTTTTCACCTGATCTACACGTTTTCAGACCCCCTGAACCCAAAAAACATGTTTTTAGCGATTGGTCTATGTGTGAACAGAATATCTCAAGAACGGAACATCGTACAAACTTGAAACTTGAAACTTAAGTTACATACCACTACCGGACCCGACACGAACATTTTCATCAAAATCGGTCAACCGGAAGTAGTAGTTTATTCGTATAATTTTTCACTTTTTTGCAATTTTCTCAAAAACTGGTCCTACGATTTTTTTAAAAATCGCCTTATTTACTTAATTTTTTATGCTCTACAAGATAGGATAGGCGCCATGTTTGCTGAAATTCTTGGTCAGGCTGTTTTTAAGTAAAACATTTGTTTTTTTCAGACCGGCTTTAATATGCATTTTAGCGCAAAAATTTATATAACAAAAGTTGTAGAGAATTTAAAATTCTACAACTTTTTTTTCAAACATTTTTTGTATAACGCTTAGTTTAGCAGTAATTAGCGATTTTCTGTTTTTTTCTCACGAAAACGTGTGAAAAATCGATTTTTTTTAAGATTTAGGCCTTAGTATGCATTTTACGACAAAAGCGTATATAATCAAATTTATAGGAAATTAAAAGATTTACAACTTTTATTTAATGCATTTTTCTCTTCAGAGCCTAGTTTAGCGTGAAAGAGTGATTTTCCGTATTTTTAAGCTAAACTGAGGTTTTTTTTTTTTTTATTCCTAATTTGTGTACGTTGCAATCTGTTCAATTTAGAACAATAAGCAACCCCATGACCCAATGAGATGAGGATGATGTGTATGACGTGTAAATGAGGTGTAGTCTTGTACTGACCCAGACCGACCATTCCTGAGAGAGTATGCTTAATTAAACCCCAACCATCAAAGTACACCGGTAACCACTGTCTAGTATTCAAATCCGTATAAAAGTAACTACCTTTACTAGGATTTGAACCAGGAACCTTCGTCTCCGAAAATCAGCTGTTAAACAGCTGATTTTGGCGACGACTTTACCTCTAGACCAACCCGGTGGGTTAATAAACTGAGGTTGATTTTCATTTTGCGTCTTTCACTCATGATTAAAATTAGGTTATGTTATTAAAGTTAGTTTTTTGTTTATTTCTAATGTTTTATTAATAATGTTAGGTTTATTGTTAACTATTTGCATTGGCAAGAGAAAGTTGTGTGAGTGTCTCACACCAGATTTTTTGAAATCGAGTCAACCTAATTCGACTTCAAATGATTGACTTTTTCAAGTGAATTCTAAATTGTATAAAATAATTTAATCTATTTTGCTATTTATTTATGATTTCCAGTAGCTACAGTAGGTACTTATTTTTTTATCTTTCGATTCGTTGCTTGTTTTTTTTTTTTTAGTGAACAGTTCTCTTCAGTTTAATGACCTTTAACAAAAGTACTTTTTTATTTATCTAATACATTACGTTAGTTAAACGTAAGTATGCAGTATAATGGTTTTTATTTATTCTCCTTTTAGTACTTACCGGTAATGTAAGCATAGTTTTAACTTTCTCTTGCCTACATGAATACAACGGAAGGAAAGTATTGTTTTCACTTCGATTTTTCGAAATCGAGTTTTCACCGGATCTATACGTTTTCAGACCCCCTGAATAAGAAAAACCATGTTTTTAGCGATTGGTATGTATGTGTGTGAACAGAATATCTCAAGAACGGAACATCGTATGAACTTGAAACTTAAGTTAGATACCACTAGAGGAACCGACACGACATTTTCATCAAAATCGGTGAACCGAATGTAGTTGTTTATCCCTGTAATTTTACACTTTTTTGCGATTTTCTCAAACACTGGTCCTACGTTTTTTTTTTTAAATCGCCTTGTTTACTAAATTTTTTATGCTCTACAAGATAGGGTAGGCGACATGGTTGCTGAAATTCTTGGTGAGGCTGTTTTTACGTAAAAAAATTGTTTTTTTTTTTAAGATTGCGGCTTTAATATGCATTTTAGCGCAAAAATTTATATAATAAAAGTTGTAGAGAATTAAAAATCATACAATTTTTATTTCAAACATTTTTTTGTATAACGTTTAGTTTAGGGGTGGATTTTCTGTTTTTTCTCACGAAAACGTGTGAACAAGCGATTTTTTAAAGATTTCGGCCTTAGTATGTATGCATTTTACAACAAAAGTGTATATAATCAAATTTATAGGAAATTAAAAGATCTACAACTTTTATATTAAGCATTTTTCCCTACAGAGCCTAGTTTAGCGTGGAAGAGTGATTTTCCGTATTTTGAAGCCAAACAGGTGGATTTTCATTTTTCGTCTTTCACTCATGATTAAAATTAGGTTATGTTTATTGAGGTTAGTTTTTTGTTTATTTCTAATGTTTTATTACCAATTTTAGGTTTATTATTCATAATTTGCATTGGCAAGAGAAAGTTGTGTGAGTGTTTCACACCAAATTTTTTTTTTGTTGAATTGTGTCTCGTTATTAAAAGTTCGTTCGAATATCCAAAACAACTGATAATCCGAACTGCCTATAAATTCAGTTAGTTCGGATTTTCGACGCTCTACTTTATTTCGATTTTACTATTTCGTACCGACAACGTATTACTTTTTATAATAAAACTGTTGTGTATATTGTAAACTTACATTTCTTTACAATGTTGTTACAGATAATTGAAATTGGAGTGTTTTTATTGATAATAATGTTTATATTAGGCATTAAACAATGATAGCGAAATATGTTCTTTTGCCTACTCAATATTTTAGAGACAGATTGAAACGGGAGACGATTTTTGATAAGCTCATGGCCATGCAGCTTTTATTATTATTGAACGAACTTTATCAAATTCTTTGAAATACTTTATTTTATATTATTGTATTATTAATTACAATATTTTATTTTTATACAGGGTGCCCCATATGTTGTCCCCAATATTTATGTAAATCAAAAGAAAGGTTTATAGTAGGCTATAAGAAACCTTTAGACAAAAATCTGGTGTGAAACACTCACACAACTTTCTCTTGCCAATGCAAATAATTACCAATATAACCTAACATTAGAAATAAAAAAAAGCTAACCTCAAAAACATAACCTTATTTTAATCATGAGTGAAGGACGCAAAATGAAAATCGACCTCAGTTTAGCTAAAAAATCATTCTTTCACGCTAAACTAGGCTCTGTAGAGAAAAATGTTCTAAAATAAAAGTTATAGATCTTTTAATTTTCTATAAATTGAATTAATACACTTCTGTCATAAAATGCATACTAAGGCCGAAATCTTTAAAAAATAGATTTTTCACGCGTTGAGAAAAAAATCGCTATTTACTGCTAAACTAAGCGTTATACAAAAAATTGTTAATAAATAAAAGTTGTAGGATTTTAAATTCTGTACATTTTTTATTGTATAATTTTTTGCGCTAAAATGCATATTAAAGCCGTAATCTTTAAAGAACAATTTTTTGCGTGAAAATAGCCTCCCCAAGAATTTCAGCAAACATGGCACCTACCCTAATTTGCAGAGCATACAAAATTTAGTAACCCAGGCGATTTTTAAAAAAAATCGTAGGACCAGTTTTTGAGAAAATCGCAAAAAAGTTAAAAATGACACGAATAAACTAATACTTACGGTTGACCGATTTTGATGAAAATGTTCGTGTCGGGTCCGGTAGTAGTGTCTAACTTAAATTTCAAGTTCGTACGATTTTCCGTTCTTGAGTTATTCTGTTCACACACACACACACACAGACCAATCGCTAAAAACATGTTTTTTGGGTTCAGGGCGTCTGAAAACATGTAGATCCGGTGAAAAATCGATTTCAAAAAATCGACATGAAAATAATGCCTTCCTTCTTATATATTCATATAGGCAAGAAAAAGTAATAATACCCCATCTGCCATTGCCCACCAATTTTAGTCTTTTAACGCTTATTATTTTTTTCGAAGTGCATACAATTTTTCAAGTAGATTTTTTTTGTAATCCCTAATTTGTGTACGTTGCAATCTGTTCAATTCAGAATAATAAGCAACCCCATGACCCAATGAGAGGAGGATGATGTGTATGACGTGTAAATGAGGTGTAGTCTTGTACAGACCCAGGCCGACCATTCCTGAGAGAGTATGGTTAATTGAACCCCAACCATCAAAGTACACCGATAACCACTGTCTAGTATTCAAATTCAAATAAAAGTAACAACTACCTTTACTAGGATTTGAACCAGCAACCTTCGTCTCCGAAAATCAGCTGTTTAACAGCTGATTTTGGCGACGACTTTACCTCTAGACCAACCCGGTGGGTTTCAAGTAGATTAATACGGTTTTTTGCACTGGTTATCTATTACATAACAATTATATTTGGATTTCGTTCCAAATTCTGTTCTGATATTTTGACGGCGGAAGATAATAAATTATTGCAACAAATAATATCTGATCAAATTCCAACCGGAATACAGAATTCATATACTGTACAGTATATTCAAAACCTATTCAATTGCTGTATTGGATGCGTGCCAAAAATATCATCTCGTTTTTGTTATTTATGTGCGAAGGTCAATGTCCTTCATTTTAATTCACATTAATTATTGTTATAATTATTTTAGAGTTTAGACTTCTCTTTTTAAATACGTATGTATTTAACATAAAAGTGAACTTTAATTTAACTTAAAAAAAAATTCTGGTGTAAAACACTCACACAACTTTCTCTTGCCCATGCAAATAATGAACAATAAACCTAACATTAGAAATAAACAAAAACCTAACCTCAATAAATATAACCTAATTTTCATCATGAGAGAAAGACGCAAAATGGAAATCAACCTCAGCTTGGATTAAAAATACGGAATACATTGGCAAGAGAAAGTTGTGTGAGTGTTTCACACCAGATTTGTAATTTCTAAAATACTAAATTATTTACTGACAACTTAAAAGTAATAAATTACCCCTAATTATTATTTTTATGGTTATTATTAAGATATGGCTCTGCCCATAACGGACAGGTGGAGTGTCAAATTATTTACACTCACTCTGTTCGTTGCAGGGCTAAAATAAATAGTTCTGTTTCTTATCACATGGTCAGCCAATTAAATGACTGATTCATTTAAGAACAGAAGAGGTAGAGGTGTAAAAGACACTAATCAGAGTTATCTCCTCTGAAAGTAATGAATTTCATTATACAGCCAGACCCTGTGGTGAATAAAGTGAAGGTGTCATTCGCAGAGTGGAAAATATGTGCTTTTCAGAGGGCCCGGCATGCTGATAAGCGTACTTTTCCAGTCAGTGAGGAAGGCAATTGTAAACCACCTCACTCCTCGATTTACTTAGTAAAACCTCTACAGGTTCAAACCAGCCTTTTGGCTGATTACCTAAACAACAAGATATGGCTACTAATTTGCTACGATAGAACGGGTATTGCATATTATATTTCGATTTAACCCACTTCCATTTTAAATTCTTCAATTATCATAAAATAATTTCACTGAAATGGGAGAAAATGGCTAAAATTTTCCTTTGTGTACAGTCCAGCCTCTCTTAGTTTGCTCCTAATGTAAATAAATAATGACGTCACTGAGCATGCGCAATATATCAAAATGTGTACACGCTGATTAAAAAGTAACAACAAAATACTTTCAAATGTATATAAATACAAAATACTTTTAAAAGTATTTTTATAAATTAAATTGTTAGGCCTACATCATATCATGACTGATGTTTTAAAAACTTTAAGTACTTATAATTTAAAAAATAGTTAACTTAATAGGAATACGACATCCGTAAAGTCGCAGACTCTAGCGTGCACCCTGTAGTAGGTGGCTTTTGTTTGTTGACAGTAGGAGCAAACTAAGAACAACTGAACTGTAGGTAAATTGTTAATTGTTTATATGTTACACTTGTGGAGGACTTCTAAAATGTTAATGGAGCAGAATATTTAAGCCTTTGTTTAAACTGCATAGTGATATTTTAGTCCTGTTACCAAATTGTTAATGTCTGGTAATTTTTTTTTCTAAGTTAGTGTTTATTTAACGATCGTTGTTTTAATTGAGTTTATTCTTTAAAAGACTGCAATCTTAAATAAGTCAATTTTTCATCGATTTTAATGAGGAAAATACAGAACAACAGTGACTGATGCGCTGAACTATTATAAGTGTTGTAGAGAAAATGGTGGAACTAAAAGTTCACTGTTGTTTAATTTTCTATGACTTTGATTATAGACCCTGTTGTCCTAAAATACAGTACATGTAAAGGCCACAATCTTAAAAAAAAATCCTACGAGTTCACAGGCCCCCAAGAATTTCAGCAGACATAGCACTTACTTTAATCGTGTAGAGCATAAAACATTTATATAGTAATATTAAAGATAAGACGATTTTTTAAAAAAATCGTAGGAGTTATTTTTGTGGCCATATTAAACCGGTTGAAATTCACTAACAAGCTGAGAAAGCAATTTAATAGGGTGTTTTGTGATTTTTATTAAAGTTTTTTACCTGGTAGTGGATATGGCGGGTGACCATTTTGGTATTTATTACCTGTTACCCTGAAAGAAGGTCTGCACTTTTGTCTTGTTACGATTAATGTTAGCTTTACTTTTTAACTTTTTTTTTATTCCTAATTTGTGTACGTTGCAATCTGTTCAATTCAGAACAATAAGCAACCCCATGACCCAATGAGTTGTGGATGATGTGTATGACGTGTAAATGAAGTGTAGTCTTGTACAGACCCAGGCCGGCTATTCTGAGAGGTTAATTGAACCCCAACCATCAAAGTACACCGGTAACCACTGTCTAGTACTCAAATCCGTATAAAAGTAACTACCTTTACTAGGATTTGAACCAGGAACCTTCGTCTCCGAAAATCAGCTGTTGAACAGCTGACTCGCGGCGACGACTTTACCTCTTTTTTTTTTTTTTTTTTGTTTAACGTCCGACTGTTTTGCAAATTACTGCTAATGCAGACGGTGAATGATGAAATGATTTTTTGTAACGTATGAAAAAATTCCGTGCCTGAATGGGATTCGAACCCAAGACCGCATGATGAGAGGTGAGCACTTTACCTCTAGACCAACCCGGTGGGTTTTTTTTTAACTTATGGACATTCAACGTGAACAGATTGAATATCTCAAGAACAAAACATCGTACCAACTTGAAACTTAAAACTTAAGTTAGATATTACTACCGGACCCGACACGAACATTTTCATCAAAATCGGTCAACCATAAATAGTAGTTTATTCGTGTCACGTTTTCACGTTTTGCGATTTTCTCAAAAACGGCTCCTACGATTTTTTTAAAAATCGCCTCATTTACTACATTTTTTATGCTCTACAAGATAGGGTAGGCGCCATGTCTGCTGCAATTCTTGGCGAGGCTGTTTTCTCGTAAAAAAATTATTTTTTTTTAAGATTGCGACTTAAATATGCATTTTACCGCAAAAATGTATAGTAAAAGTTGGAGAGAATTTGAAATTCTACGACTTTTATTTCGAGCATTTTTTTTTATAAACGCTTAGTTTAGCGGTGATTAGCGATTTTCTGTTTTTTTTTCTCACGAAATCTTGTAAAAACAATCGATTTTTTTTTTAAATTTCAGCGTTATTACGCATTTTACGACAAAAAAGTGTAATCAGATTTATAGGAAATTAAAATATCTACAACTTTTATTTAGAACATTTTTCTCTACAGAGCCTAGTTTAGCGTGAAAGAGTGATTTTCCGTATTTTAAAGCCAAAACAGGTCGATTTTGAATTTGTGTCTCTCACTCATGATTAAAATAAGGTTATGTTTATTGAGGGTAGTTTTTTGTTTTTTTTTGTTTTTTATTGAGTGATGATGCCTACATAAGCCTTGGGCTTGTGCATAGGTAATGATATGTGGTGATTTACAGATGAAAAAATGCCAGACCTGACCGGGAATCGAACCCGGGACCCGGGTTCGAAACATTAGAAATAAACAGTAGTTTATTTCTAATGATGTTTTATTAGGCCTACTAATGTTAGGTTTATTGTTAATTATTTGCATTGGCAAGAGAAAGTTGTGTGTGTATCACACCAGATTTTTTTACTTAGTAAATGTTTTAGAAATTCAAACCAGTCTTTCGGCTGATGACCTAAACAACAACATCGTTTACTCGTGATTAAACATAAATTTTTGTTCGTTATTTACATTGATTAAAAAAAGTTGTGTGAATGTTTCGCACTAAATTGTTTAAAAGTTTCCCTAAATAAGAAACATATTAAAGAAGCTAAAAAAATAAATTCTGCGCCGGTGTGAGTACCGGAGCAGAAATGATTGGATACAGGCATGATACTTAAACTGTTAAATCCGTAATTTTGAAAAAAATATTTACGAACGAAAACATTCCCAAGGATTTTCTTAAAAACCATTTATTTACAATGAAATTACTTGAAAGTTAAAAAAATTACCTTGTTGTTTTTAAAAAATATTCCATAAATTTTATGAGTTTTGTAATAATGTTTTTACAATTGTCATTAAAGAAGTTGTTGTACAGGAATAATCAAGGTTATTAAATTGTAAATAATTTGTAGTACTTTTATCTTATGTAAATAATTGTTAATCGGTGTTGTTTAAGCCCTTGCATTAGAGAAAGTAAATGAATAATATTGTAATAATGCTTTCATTGTATCAAAGGTTGGGAGAACAAAATATTAATACTTGTTACTTTCTCTTGTCTACATGAATGTATAGGAAGGAAAGTATTGTTTTCATGTCGATTTTTCGAAATCGAGTTTTCACCGGATCTACACGTTTTCAGACCCCCTGAACCCAAAAACTTGTTTTTAGCGATTGGTCTGGTTGTGAGTGTGTGTGTGTGTGTGAGTGCGCGCGCGCGTGCGTGTGTGAACAGAATATCACAAGAACGGAACATCTTACGAACTTGAAACTTAAAACTTAAGTTACATACTACTACTGGACCTGACACGAACATTTTCATCAAAATCGGTCAACCGAAAGTAGTAGTTTATTCGTGTAATTTTTCACTTTTGTGCGATTTTCTCAAAAACTGGTCCTACGATTTTTTTAAAAATCGCCTGGTTTACTAAATTTTTTACGCTGTACAAGATAGGGTAGGCGCCATGTTTGCTGAAATTCCTGGTGAAGCTGTTTTCACGTAAAAAATGTTTTTTAAGATTATCGCTTGAATATGCATTTTAGCGCAAAAATTTATATAATAAAAAATGTAGAGAATTTAAAAGCCTACAACTTTTATTTCAAACATTTTTTGTACAAGCTTATTTTAGCGGTAATTAACGATTTTCTGTTTTTTTCTCACGAAAACGTGTGAAAAATCGATGTTTTTAAGATTTCGGTCTTAGTGTACATTTTACGACAAAAAGTACCTATATAATCAAATTTATAGGAAATTAAAAGATCTACAACTTTTGTTTAAAGCATTTTTCTCTACAGAGCCTAGTTTAGCGTGAAAGAGTGATTTTTCCGTATTTTTAAGCCAAACTGAGGTCGATTTTCATTTTGCGTCTTTCACTCATGATTAAAATAAGGTTATGTTTTTTGAGGTTAGTTTTTTGTTTATTTCTAATATTTTATTACTAATGTTAGGTTATATTGGTCATTATTTGCATTGGCAAGAGAAAGTTGTGTGAGTGTTTCACACCAAATTTTTTTTTTATTACTAATTGTTTAAATATTGAATTAAAGGTTGTTTGCTTATTGTAACTTAAGTAACTTACATATTTAGTGAAGTACGTGATATATTCCATAGGATTTTGTTGTACATATTTAATTTTGCCTGCCCGTTGGTATAGTGGTTAGCGTAACTGGCTTCTAAGCCGGGTTCGATTCCCGGTCAGGTCTTGTATTTTTTCTTCTGTATATCACATCGTTTTATCTATGCACAAACAAGGCTTATAATATTTTTTATGTCAATTTTTCCAAATTGAGTTTTACCGTTTTCAGACCATTAGTCTGTCAGTGTGAACAAAACACCTCAAGAACGGAATAGCATACGAAGTTGAAATATGGAACTTAAATTATGTAGCTACTGAAAAATATGATAGACCTATACCTCAAAGGGAACCGACGTGAATATTTTCATCGAAATCGATCCACCGAAAGTAGTATTTTATTCGTGCGATTTTTTCAAAAACGGCTTATTACCTATGGGTAAACTGTTTTAATGCTCTTATGTTGATTTATAAAAATATATTTTTATGTCGATTTTTGGAAATCGATTTTCACGGGAACCACACATTTTCAGGGCTCCTGAACCCAAGAAAAATCATGTTTTTAGCGATTAATCTATGTGCATGTATGTGTGTGAACAAAATATTTCAAAAACGGAATAGCGTACGAAATTGAAATATGGAACTTGAGTTATGTACGACAAAAGGACGTGACACAACATTTTCATCAAAATCGGTCCACCGAAAGTAGTATTTTATTCGTGCGATTTTATCAAAAACGGCTTCTACGATTTTTTTCGGTAAAAAAAATTTTCTTGGGCTCAGTGGATCTAAAGTCTGTTATTTGTGGTAAAACCTCAATTTCAAAAATTTGACTCGAAAATATAACTTTTTTTTTGCCTAAATTTTGTATAGAACAAGAGAAAGTAATAGTGGAATATATTTTAATAACAGTAAATACATTTACTGCCCATAACGGGCAGGTGGAGTGTCAAATTATTTACACTCACTCTGTTCGTTGCAGGGCTAAAATAAATAGTTCTGTTTCTTATCACATGGTCAGCCAATTAAATGACTGAATCATTTAAGAACAGAAGAGGTAGAGGTGTTAAAGACACTAATCAGAGTTATCTCCTCTGAAAGTAATGAATTTCATTATACAGCCAGACCCTGTGGTGAATAAAGTGAAGGTGTCATTTGCAGAGTGGAAAATATATGCTTTTCAGAGGGCCCGGCATGCTGATAAGCGTACTTTTTCACTCAGTGAGGAAGGCAATTGTAAACCACCTCACTCCTCGTTTTACTTAGTAAAACCTCTAGAGGTTCAAACCAGCCTAAAGGGGCTGATCACCTAAACAACACACAAATACATTAAACTGAATTTAAAATTGTTATAGTTGATTTTATAAATTGATTTCAATAGAAATCTAAAGTGGTTAGTCGCAAACTATTGTAAAAGCCTTTGATGTATAAATGCAATTTTAAATTCTACATATGAATTCTTGTAATAATAAACAAGGATTAAATTCTTGAATAATGAACAAGGAAATGCATATTCAGTTTCCAGATAATAATTTATTACCATTTTTTATTATCAATTTTATTACTATTTGAGTTTTAAGTCATGTTTCACAACCATTAGAATACTGTCACAATTATTGTGTACATTGAACACTCGTGTTCGTGCTTATATGATTTTAGATATGTTTGTTTTTGCATCTGTGAGTGTTGTACGATAATTAAATCCACTTTATATGAAGGCTGTGTTCTAAGTAGTGTATATTTCTACATAATTATTCCTTGAAAGTGCAATAAACGTTTTAAATGCAATTTTTTAAAAGATAACTAACAAAATGAAAATTTAAGTCGTCACTTAAGCCTTTTTTAATGGTGTAACATCTAAGCCTAGATTCTTTCGGTACCTGGGTGTAATAAATAATAAACAACAATAATAATAATAATAAAAAGGTGAAATCATTGAACCCACAGGTACAGAAAGGCTAGCACAAAAAACACGTGAACTGAAAATGCGTAGAGCATATGGAAAAGGCAAACATCTACAACAAAAAATGTATGAGCATAAACACCAAAATTCGACACTACACGACTGTCATTAAACCTGAGTCTCTTTATGCCAGTGAAACCTTGAACCTCAACTTTAAAGGGGATCTTGAGAATATTAAGAAAGCTGAGAGAAAAATCATTCGGAAAATTCTTGGCCCAAAACTCACAGATGAAGGATATCGTCTACAATCACACACAGTGACAGAAAAATATTCAAACATTGAAGTTGATTTCCGTAAACGACGGCTGAGATTTTATGGTCATATAATGAGACTGGATGACTCTCGGCTTATAAAGAAGATTCTGATGCACTCACAGAAACTCAAAATTACAACCGTCTGGATCAAGCAAGTGCAATCCGATCTAAGAGATGCAAATATCACACCTTCAGACCTCAAAGACCGTGAAACCTTCAGGCATAAAATTCACACCTGGGAAGTTGCATCAGAGGGTAAGCCGAAGAGACCTAGGGCAAAATGGACGGATGAACGTCGTGTTAGACACCGCGAATTTATGAAGGAGTACTGGAGAAACAAGAGGAATGGCGGCAACAGTTCATAATTGACTTTATGTGATCCTGAATGGGTCTAAACAATCTAAATAAATAAATAAATAAATAATAATAAAAATTAATAATAATAATAGTATAATAATAAACGCAGTTGGTAACGTGCTCGCCTCTCATCATGCGGTACTGGGTTCGAATCCCACTCAGGCACGGCATATTTTCATACGTTACAAAAAATCATTTCATCCTCCATTGTAAACAGTTACACCCCAACTTCGTCGCTAATGACCCTTGTACTTGATGCGACGTTAAATAAATGAGTAAAAAAAATAAATAAACAGACTTCCCTAAACATATTACAATATTTATTTATGTTGTACGAAGTTCCGTTCTTGAGATTTTTTGTTCGCACGCGCGCGCCTACACATACACACACACACACACACAGACCAATCGCTAAAAACGTGTTTTTTGGGTTTAGGGGTCTGAAAACTTGTAGATCCTGTGAAAACGCAATTTCGAAAAATCGACATGAAAACAATACTTTCCTTCTATCTATATAAATAAAATTGTGTTTTGTCTGTACAATTTTTCAAAATGCCCAAAATTTTGTTTATACGCCTGATGTACTACGTAAACACCGAAAATAAGTTCAGCTAAATTTTTGTCTGTTTGTACGTATGTCACGGCATCACGCAAGAACCGCTGAACCAAATTTTATAAATTTCGGTATAAAATTCGGTATAAAATTCGGTTCTGGACATAATCTGAATGAAAATAGGCTATAATTTTTTTAAATATCACTAAGGGATGGGGGAGTTCAGAGGGAGGGGTAAACAAAAAAACTACCAATATCTCCGTTAAAAGTCAATGTATCAAAAAATGTTATATAATCGAAATTACGAAACGTTTAAAGGCGAATAAGTTTTAATATGTAAAGTTTTTCATTTTCATGCATAATAACGGAGATATTAGCAATTAAAAAAAATGAACCAATATTTTTAGAATAAACATACAAAATAACAACTGAACAATAAACACAGGCCTACGCGCCGGGAAATCCGTATTCATTCAGTCAAGTTACCTACCTACCCATTCCACCAGTACCCTATACACCTTTTCTTGGTCACATTTTCAAAAATGAATCAGTCGTCGTAGTGCTCACGAAGGTCACGTGGTCACCATCGTGGTGTTCCTATTGTGATTTACCTTTCATTTATTATGAAAATAATAAAGCGCTCCATATTTTAATTTAAAAACACCAAGATCTTGCTTTTATTTTACGTTCAATCATTTTTACTTTCTCATGCCTATATGAATATATAGGAAGGAAAGTATTGTTTTCATGTCGATTTTAAGAAATCGAGTTTTCACCGGATCTATATGTTTTCAGACCCCCTGAACCCAAAAAACATGTTTTTAGCGATTGGTCCGTGTGTGTGTGTGTGTGTGTGTGCGTGCGCGCGCGCGCGTGCGTGTGTGTGTGTGTGTGTGAACAGAATATCTCGAGAACGGAACATCATACGAACTTGAAACTTGAAACTTAAGTAGCACATACCACTACCAGACCCGACACGAACATTTTCATCAAAATCGGTCAACCGGAAGTAGTAGTTTATTCGTGTAATTTTTCACTTTTTTGCGATTTTCTCAAAAACTGGTCCTACGATTTTTTTTTAAAATCGCCTCATTTACTAAACTTTTTATTCTCTACAAGATAGGATAGGCGCCATGTTTGCTGAAATTCTGGGTGAGGCTGTTTTCACGTAAAAACATTTTCTTTTTAAGATTGCGGCTTTAATATGCATTTTAGCGCAAAACGTTATATAATAAAAGTTGTAGAGAATATAAAATTCTACAACTTTTATTTATAACATTTTTTTGTATAACGCTTAGTTTAGCGGTAATTAGCAATTTCCTGTTTTTTTCTCACGAAAACGTGTGAAAAATTTATTTTTTTAAGATTTCGGCCTTGGTACGCATTTTACGACAAAAGTGTATTTAATCAAATTTATACGAAATTAAAAGATCTACAACTTTTATTTAAAGCGTTTTTCTCTACAGAGCCTAGTTTAGCGTGAAAGAGTGATTTTCCGTATTTTGAAGCCAAACAGGTCGATTTTCATTTTCCGTCTTTCACTCATGATTAAAATGAGGTTATGTTTTTAGAGGTTAGTTTTTTGTTTATTTCTAATGTTTTATTACTAATGTTAGGTTATATTGTTAATCATTTGCATTGGCAAGAGAAAGTTGTGTGAGTGTTTCACACCAGATTTTTTCATAAATAATAATGCTGACATTGAAAGGAGGTAGATAACAATGAATAGTTGGTTAAAGAATATCAGACTTGACAGGGATCAAACACGGTACCCCCAACCGACCGTCTGCGGTACCAAGGAAACCATACGAAGAACGAGCACTTTAGCTAGTATATTCATATAGGCAAGAGAAAGTAAAAAATCTGGAGTGAAACACTCACACAACTTTCTCTTGCCAATGCAAATAATTAACAATAAACCTAACATTATTAATAAAATATTAGAAATAAACAAAAAACTAACCTCAAAAACATAACCTTATTTTAATCATGAGTGAATGATGCAAAATGAAAATCAACCTCAGTTTGGCTAAGAAATACGGAAAATCACTCTTTCTCTCTAAACTAGGCTCTGTAGAGAAAAATGCTTTAAATAAAAGTTGTAGATCTTTTAATTTTCTATAAATTAAATTATATACACTTTTGTCGTAAAATGCATACTAAGGCCGAAATCTTAAAAAAATCAATTTTTCACACATTTTCGTGAGAAAAAAAACAGAAAATCGCAAATTACTGCTAAACTAAGCGTTATACAAAAAATTGTTTGAAATAAAAGTTGTAGAATTTTTAATTCTCTACAACTTTTATTATATAAAGTTTTGCGCTAAAATGCATATTAAAGCTGTAATCTTAAAAAAACTTTGTTTTTACGTGAAAACAGCCTCACCCAGAATTTCAGCAAACATGACGCCTACCCTATCTTGTAGAGAATAAAAAATTGAGTAAACTAGGCGATTTTAAAAAAAATCGTAGGACCAGTTTTTGAGAAAATCGCAAAAAAGTGAAAAATTACACGAATAAACTACCACTTCCGGTTGACCGATTTTGATGAAAATGTTCGTGTCGAGTCCGGTAGTGGTACGTAACTTAAGTTTCAAGTTTAAGTTCGTTCGATGTTCCGTTCTTGAGATATTCTGTTCACACACAGACAGACACACACACACACACACACACACAGACCAATCGCTAAAAACATGTTTTTTGGGTTCAGGGGGTCTGAAAACGTATAGATCCGGTGAAAACTCGATTTCGAAAAATCGACATGAAAACAATACTTTCCTTCCTATATATTCATATAGGCAAGAGAAAGTAAAAAACAGTCACTCGTTTTTTGAAATGGGTATTCTATAATTTATATTATACGATAAATTAATTAGCTTAATTAGTGATTTATATTACATTATACGATATTCTGTAATTTCTGAAATTGGTATTCGTATAGTCTTTTATATTATTGAGTTCGAGAAAATAGAACTGGTGGTCGTTAAGTTTTTAACCATGCAAAATAAGAAAATTGTGAACAATCTGTGACATGTTACAATATTTTCTGAGTAATTAAATTTAAAATTTATTGACTACAGTATGTAGTCTAAAACTAACATAACTCTTATATTTTATGAGTACATATTTCATACATTATTTCATTTTAACCTTGGCATCCATCACGTTCGTTCATAAATCTATTTCTATTGTGGTACATTGTATTTTTAAGGAGCTGTTTGTTCAATAAATGTGAAACAAAGATAGAATGTATTACTACTATCGGTTTCATAATCATAGACACCCGAGTTTGAACCCTTGCGTCTCCAAAACTATGAGTCGGATTTTAACACACTTTACATCAAGATTTAGCTCATTTTATTCTGCGTTAACCTATAGTCTAATAAACGTATATTTTTAATGTTGTTAAAACATTGCCATATCGAGGTTGGAAGACAAAAAGACCCGGTAGTTTTGCTACCGGAACAATGTCCATGCGTTTAGAGACGTGTAACTCGATAATTATGAGACCGATAAGTTTGAAATTTTAACACAACATAGAAAATTATATTTTAACAGCTTGTATGAAATTTCAAATCCGTACGTTGTTTATATTTTTATTTATTAACAATATTCTGAACCCTTGCTATCTCGGTAACCGCTCGAGCGTTTGGCAAGGGCAAACTATCGTTTTATTCAGCGTAAAAGAATTAGTACAAATATGTTAATAACATGAAATATTGATTGGCCAATGTTGTGGTAGAATTTTAAAAATTCTACCACAATTCATTCAATTTTTAAAATTGTTAATTTGAAAAATTGACTGGGTAATGCGGGGTTGGGCGCTACTACCCATGTTGCCTGAATCTGACTGTCTACCTGAACTGACAATGCAGTCTGTCAATTCAGGTAGACAGTCGACAGGATTTTACGTACACAACCTGCAACATAGATAGTATGGCCCACCCCCAGCGTTATCCTGTCTAGTTTTCAAAATTTTAAAAATTACCACACATTGGCCAATCAATATTCATGTCATTAACATTGTAGTACTAAGTTTTTTACGCAGAATAAAATGATAGTTTGCCCGCACCGAACGATCGAGCGGTTACCGAGACAGCAATGATTCAGAATATTGTTAATTAATCAAAATTTTAATAACGTACAAATTTGAAATTTCGTACACGCTGTAAGAATATAACTGTCTATATTTTGTTAAAATTTTAAACTTTTCGGTCAAATAATTATCGAGTTACTCGCCTCTAAACGCATGAAATTTGTTGCTGTAGCAAAAACCTCATCTTTTGGTCTTCCAACCTTGAAATGACAATTTTTAAACAACATTTAAAATATACGGTTATTATGGGTCAACGCAGAATAAAATGAGCTAAATTTTGATGTAAAATTTGTTGAAATACAACCTATAGTTTTGGAGATGCAAGGGTTCAAACTCAGGTGTCTATGATTATGAAACCGATAGTAGTATTACTGTGTTACCAGTCGAGGGCTTAATGTCAAACAACACTATCTACAAAAACCTAATTTTTCAGGAGAGCCATCACCATTTATTTACCTTTGTTGTTGTTTTGGTAAACAGCCTAAAGGCTGGTTTGAACCTGTAGAGGTTTTACTAAGTAAAAACGAGGATTGAAATACAATAGCAATGGCAATAGCCTTCCTCACCAAGTTGAAAGAGTATGCTATCAGCATGCCAGACCCTCCGAAAAGCACCCACTTTCCTTTCATTCACCACAGTGTCTGGCTGTATAGTGAAATTCATTACTCTCAGAGGAGATAACTCTGACTAGTGTGTTTTTTACACCTCTACCTCTTCTGTTCTTAAATAGTTCAGTCATAATTGGCTGACTATATGATAAGAAACAGAACTATTTTTAGTAGCACTGGAACCAACAGATCAAATGCAATTAATTTAACACTACACCTGCCCGTTTTGGGCACATTTACCATTAAGAAGTAAATTAAATTATACTAAATTTATAGTTGATTACATAATTATATAATTAACTGAAATAATAGGAAGAGAATCAGATCAGAGGTAGTTTTTTCGCTCTCCTGAAAAATATTTTAAAAAATAGGTTTTTGTAGATAGTGTTGTTTGTCATTAACCCCTCGCAGTGTACTTTGATGTTTGGGGTTCAATTAACCATACTCTCTTAGGCTGTACAAGACTACACCTCATTTACACGTCATACACATTATCCTCATCTCATTGGATCCACAGGGTTGCTTATTGTTCTCAATTGAACAGATGGCAACGTATAGCCCATCTACTGTCTCAAGAGTAGTCCGCGTGAGGTAAGCGCCGATAGGTTGTAAACGAAAGTTTTTCACTAGTTGGCGCGTATCTACCTCTCCGCCTAACAATTATCTTGCACTAAGTTCCATCATAAATATCTACATCCAGCTAATATAAACATTATCCTTTAAGCGTTTTCAATTATGTCGTTCAGATTACTTGTAATTATTGTAGTTTCATAAAGAGACTCCTTAATTAATTATTTTAACCATTACATTTAACAAAACCTTTTAATCTACTTTTTAATGTTTACCGGTTTTATGTTTCAAAATCTCAACACATTAACTTATCACCCATGTTAACAAAACACAGCTTAGAAAACTTTTCAACTTCAGTGTAAGAAGAAAATCGAAACGAACCGATACAATTCCAAAAGATAACTGATGAAACTAAAAGTGAGAAACACGGGCAAGTGCAAATAGTTGTATTAAACTTGTCACAGACATTAATTATTTTAATGACATGAAATAAACAATCTGAAATGATAAACAACGAATCACTGGAATTGTTTTCTCTCCTGTTATAATTCAAGCGCAAGTCTTATATAACTTGTGACCAAAAATAAAATAAAACTGAGTCTATAATAAAAACCTACTAATCATAAATAATAATGTAATAATAGTAAATAATGTAACGAAAAATAACAATGTAAGAATAGCAATAGTAAAAGTATTAGTTATTAATGGTAACTAATATTCGATTTATAAAACACTTTCTAACAAATGAATTGAACGTGATTTTATTATATTAAGCTTAGAGCGAATAATGGGTGTTGTATGGAATTTAGTTTGCGATCATGATATGGGTATTTTTAATTAATATGCATGTTCACTTGTATTGCTGGTTGCCTATGTCGGAATACTCTTAGCGTAGACAGACTCTACACGCATTAGGGATAAAATTTTTTTTTTAAAAATTCGCTGTAAAAAACCGATAACTCATAACCTCACTTTTGATTTGGCTGAAGATAAGGGTCCGTTTTCCTGTGAACGGTCGCATTTATGTTTGATTATAACAATACCAGTTCCGGTAAATGTTATCATTCACATCTCATGGCCACTTTATACTCATCCTATTTTTATCATAACATAAACCAGGTACGGTGTGGCAAAGATTTTATTGCTCCTTGCGGAGAGAAGCAGAATCGGCCTACTTCTAGTCTTCTCAATAACATGTCATTTTTTTTAAAATCTTTATAACACTGAAAAATTCTCTAGACTTACGTAAAATCATGATACGCATCTTTTTGTCCTATTAACTTTTACGATAAATGATAGGTTAAAAAGTTACTAATATGCTTTTATCGGTTGATGTGCTCTGCTGTCCCACACGTTTAGACCAATCAGAACGTTTGCCAGCGTTGGCAAATTGTACCTGACAAACATTAAGCGCCCATGCGTATAAGAGCCGCAATAGTTCACTTTCGCCTTGCATCTCGTACTGAACACATCGATTATAGAGCGCGTTAACGTCCAATACTTTATGATATAATCAGCTGATTGTATGTTTATAGGTTATAATTGTTATTGAAAGACCAAAAAAATGGCTGACGAAATATCTAACAGCGTTACGAGAGCAAGTATTGGCAACGTTGCTGGCAAGTCATTGGCTAGCTATAAAGTGGGTAGGGGGTAATGCATACGTTCAGAGCTCATCAGCCTTGACAAATAGTATAGTGATTTTAACTAAAAAATTTTGATTGAAGTACTCCCGGACTTGAAAAAGTCTTGTCGCGAGAAAGTTTTCGGCTTATAATTATTTCTATGTACATGCAGCGTACGGAATAGAGTTCAAAAGAGTAAACTTATATTTACTTTCTCTTGCCAGTATGAATATATAGGTCGGAAAGTATTGTTTGTACGTCGATTTTTCGAAATCGAGTTTTCACCGGATTTACACGTTTTCAGACCCCCTGAACCCAAAAAACATGTTTTTTTTAGTGATTGGTCTGTTTGTGTGTGTGTGTGTGTGTGTGTGTGAACAAAATATCTCAAAAACGGAACATCGTACGAAATTGAAACTTGAAACTTAAGTTAGGTACTACTACCGGACCCGACACAACATTTTCATCAAAATCGGTCAACCGTAAGTAGTAGTTTATTCGTGTCATTTATCACTTATTTGCGATTTTCTCTAAAAATGGCTCCTACGTTTTTTTTTAAAAATCGCCTCATTTACAAATTTTTTTATCCTCTATAAGATAGGGTAGTTGCCATGACTGCTGAAATTCTTGGGGAGGCTGTGCTCCCCAAAGGGAAAGTTGTGTCCCCTAAATGCATAAACTTAAGTTGTTGTTGTTTAGGTCAACAGCCGAAAGACTGGTTTGAACCTCGAGGTTTTACCAAGTAAAACGAGGAGTGAGGTGGTTTACCATTGCCTTCCTCACTGAGTTGAAAGAGTATGCTTGTCAGCATGCCAGGCCCTCCGAAAAGCACTCACTTTCCACCCTGCAAATGACAACTTCACTTCATTCACCACAGGGTCTGGCTGCATAGTGAAATTCATTACTCTCAGAGGAGATAACTCTGACTAGTGTCTTTTACACCTCTACCTCTTCTGTTCTTAAATAGTTCAGTCATATAAGTGGCTGACTATGTGATAAGAAACAGAACTATTTTTTTTAGCCCTGAACCAAACAGATAGAGTGCAATTAAAATAACACTCCACCTGCTCGTTTTGGGCATAAACTTAAGTTATAAAACAATTAAAAAATGTTTGCTCAAATTTTAATACAAATATTTGAATATTAATAAATACAGTAAAATCTCTCTATAGCGGAATTGAAGGGACCATGAGATACCGCCGCTATAAAGAGAGTTCCGTTATAGAGAGAGCGAGTAATTAACGGTGGGAGGGAAGTTGGAGTACTAATTTTTTTGTATAAAATAACTTATATACTTATGTAAATGGTGCATGGAATAAGTTTTTGAAAACTACTGAATAGATAACTTTATGACGAATGTTTAATACAGTAGATTACTTCAATACAGTGAGATATTTAAATTAATTACCTACATGAAGTGTAGGTTATTAACTTAACAAGAAATTTGGATACAAACTGGTTTTATTAGATGTTGTGTTACTAATGTTTAACAATAGAATTTCACTTTTCGTATTGAACTTTTTTCAATAATCATTCATACAGTACATACCGTAATAGATAGCCTAAAATTAATTAGCACTGAAACTCGGTTTTCACTCAACAGTAATAAACATAGGATACATACAATTAAAATCTCCTAAAACATAGGCTACACAAACACAAAAAAATACACAGTACAGTATATATTTTTTTGTTATTAAGGAAACAATGACTGTGAAGTACATTTCATTTCGTAAAATAAGTTGTAAATTTTGTTTCGTTTTCAATTCATAAAACATGTCTTCAATCTCATTTTCAATGTTTAAAACTTGTAAATTTTCATTTACGTACTGGCAATGACAGTACGTTGAAACAACAAGAATAGCGTCTAGTGCTTGTTTACTTGAAGGGACAACATTTCTGTTTCCATTTCATCGTCATTCACTTTCTTGCTCGTTGTTTTGGGCTAAGACATTTTCGATTATTGCATCATTGCCAACATCTGCTGAAGTGGCTAAGTCATTGTCTGCCCCTACATAGGCGTCTAAATCCATATCCTGAAGATATTGTTCTGCCGCTATAGAGAGATTTTTGTGCCGCTATAACGAGAGTTAAATACATTATCGTAGTATACGAAAGGGTCGAGGTCGGCAAATAATGCCGCTAAAGAGAGATTTCCGCTATAGAGAGTTCCGCAATAGAGAGATTTTACTGTATATCCAATTATAAATAGGCCTATGTGTAAATACATCCATATATAAAAATCTTATCCAAATATTTGACGCTGTGATTCGAAATTTCTTATTTTACTGTCTTCATGTCCAACCTATTTATAATTGGATAGGCTACATTTATTAATTTTCAAATATTTGTATTAAAATCTGAGCAAATATTTGGTGATAGAAATTGACTAGTAATCAGGTTAGATTACTAGCAATCCCCGCTCGCTGCACATAACGATCTCTAATAAAGTCAATTAAATCAATATTAAATTAAAAAATTCTTTATCAACAATTCAGTTAAATAAAAAAAATAGCTGTAAAAGAGAAAGCGGCATGTCTTCTTCTGAAGGAGCTGACAGAAGATGACTTCCAGCACTGTTTCTAACAATGGGAAATTCGCATGGAGCGAGAGAAGGAGTGTATATTGAAGTTGACATGTATAAATAATAAATGTATACAAACAATAAATGTATACAATATATACGAGGTTTGTTAAAAAAATAACGGGAATTTTCGTTTTTTGAAAAAAATATTTATTTATTCATCTACATTAATATTGTCGCCTTCAAAGTATTCCCCTTCGCATGCAATACACGTGTGCCAACGCTTTTTCCAATCCTCGAAACACTTCTGAAACTCGATCTTTGTGATAGCTTTTAGCTCTTTCACCGATTCGCTTTTAATGTCATCTATGCTTGTAAAACGACGGCCTCTTAATGTTCTCTTTACTTTTGGAAATAGAAAAAAGTCACATGGAGCCATGTCTGGCGAATATGGAGGCTGGGGCATCGTTACAGTTTTGTTTTTGGCCAAAAATTCACGAACCAGCAATGAAGTGTGAGCAGGTGCATTATCGTGGTGCAAAAGCCATGAATTGTTTTGCCACAAATCCGGGCGTTTTTTTTCGGGTTGCTTCACGCAAACGGCGTTGAACTTGTAGGTAGTACTCCTTATTGATTGTTTGACCTTGTGGCAAGAATTCATGATGCACTATGCAATTAAAATCGAAGAACACAGTGAGCATAACCTTCACATTCGACCGCACTTGTTGGACCCTTTTTGGTCTTGGCGATCCAGTTGTCGACTTCATTTAGTGACTCCTGAGCAACTTCCATTCGCCGCTGTTTTTGTTCGAAATTCAACAATTTTGGAACAAATTTTGCTGCCACACGTTTCATACCCAAAACATCCGAAAAAATTTCATGGCATGAGCCAATCGATATGCCAACATCATAACTGACTTCTCTGATTGTGATTCGGCGATCGTTCATAACCATTTCTTTCACTTTTTTCACGTTTTCATCGGTTGTTGATGTGCTTGGACGTCCGGGTCGTTTGTCATCTTCAACGTTTTCGCGGCCATCTTGGAAACGCTTATACCACTCGTAAATCCTTGTTTTACTCATAGCAGACTCACCATATGCCTTTGTTAACATTTCACACACTTTATTTCATTTTTCACGCAAATATTTAATACAAATTCTTTGATCCATTTTTTTAACAAACAAAAATAGCCGTGCTCGAAAAACACGTCTAACCTTAGCGGCTTCCATTTAAGAACTAAGCAATGAATATTGTTCAAAATTTTATCGTACGTCAGGAGCATGTGTACCAACATAATAAAAAAAAATTTTTACAATCGGACTATCCAAACCCGCGAAATTTAAAAATTCCCGTTACTTTTTGAGCACACCTCGTACATGTATAAAACATGTGTATATTGAAGTGATTATGTATTAAACAAAAAAATTTTTTTTTTACAACGTCAGTCTCGTTATTTAATCGCCACACCTCGTATATATTTGGTTTTTGTTTATTTTCCCCTTTTTTGTTTCTTTTCTTTTATACCTGTATATTTTACTGTGTGTCATAATTTGTTAAATAATTAATGTAGCTTTCAATGGAAAAATAAAGTTAAATTTAATTTTTTCAAAGTTGTAAAACATTAAAAAACTACAACTTTTATTAAAACTTTTTTTGTACAACAAAGAAAATCTTGTCTGCCGTGACGGATAATAAATTAAATTAGATTAAAAATAAATTAAAGCAGGAAAATGTAAAGTTTCTAGGCCTTTTGGTACTAGAAATTTTATGAAATGTGAGCGGTCGGGGAGTGAATTTTGCTCTGTTACCGTCTTTTACAGATCTCAGACAAATACATTTTAATATATTACTTGATATTTCCGTTCTTCATTACGTTGCCTGCTGCGGTAATAAAATGAATTCTATTTTTAGCGAACCGGTTTCTTGTAGTAGGCTAATCCTCATATAGGGTTATCTGCCCTGATGTGGTTCTCTGGCACCAAGTAGCCTATCTCTCCAGCTTCTTCTGTTTTCCGCCAGCGTCGTTATTTCTTGATAAGTCTTATCCGTTTTTTAAATTTATGTATAATAATCTTTGTTCGTCGACATTCTTTTCTTTTCCCCTCTTGCTAATCCTTCTTATTTATTATTTCGGCCATTGAACCTGATAAGGTAATAAAGAGATAGTTTTTTTACTTTCTCTTGCCTATATGAATATATAGGAAAAAGTACCTATTGTTTTCATGTCGATTTTTCGAAATCGAGTTTTCACCGGATCTACACGTTTTCAGACCCCGTGAACCCAAAAAACATGTTTTTAGCGATAAGTCTGTGTGTGTGTGTAAAATATCTCAAGAAAGGAACATCCTACGAACTTGAAACTTAAAACTTAAGTTACATACCGCTACCGACCCGACACGAACATTTTCATCAAAATCGGTCAACCGGAAGTAGTAGTTTATTCGTGTAATTTTTCACTTTTTTGCAATTTTCTCAAAAACTGGTCCTACGATTTTTTTAAAAATCGCCTGGTTTACTCAATTTTTATTCTCTACATGATAGAGTAGGCGCCATGTTTGCTGAAATTCTTGGTGAGGCTGTTTTCACGTAAAAATATTGTTCTTTTTAAGATTACGCCTTTAATATGTATTATAGCGCAAAAATTTATATAATAAAAAATGTAGAGAATTTAAAATTCTACAACTTTTATTTCAACATTTTTTTTTGTATAACGCTTAGTTTAGCGGTAATTAGCGATTTTCTGTTTTTTTCTCACAAAAACGTGTGAAAAGTCGATTTTTTTAAGATTTCGGCCTTAGTATGCATTTTACGACAAAAGTGTATATATAATCAAATTTATAGAAAATTAGAAGATCTACAACTTTTATGCAGAGCATGTTTCTCTACAGATCCTAGTTTAGCGTGAAAGAGTGATTTTCCGTATTTTTAAGCTAAACTGAGGTTGATTTTCATTTTGCGTCTTTCACTCATTATTAAAATTAGGTTATGTTTATTGAGGTTAGTTTTTTGTTTATTTCTAATGTTTTATTACTAATGTTAGGTTTATTGTTAATTATTTGCACTGGCAAGAGAAAATCTGGTGTGAGTGTTTCACACTAGATTTTTTTTTTAGCTTTTATTTGTTATCGGGAACTGTACATTGTTGACAACTACCCAATTTGATTGCTGCTTTTTGCTGTATTTTTTTTTTGACTTGGATTAGACATGAGTTTAAACAGGGACCCCCAATAGAGTTTGTTCATGGATGGCTGTCAACTGGTCACCCAACAAAGTCGCTTGCCCAACCAGTGTTACTTAACAAATAATTGCGACTTTCTACCAGCTTACTGACTGGGCTGGCCCAAAGGCCAAGAGATAGTTTAATATTATTTATAAAAGAGATTCAATATTTTTGTATAGTTAATTATTTGAAATAATGTAGTAAACTTATTTTACTATTACGGTATATTTTTAACATACTGATAACGTATTGTAACACCTAAGCTTAGGTTTGTTCGGGGCTATAAGGGGACCCGATGCAAACATTATCATCAAAATCGGTCTACTGGAAGTATTATTCGTGCAAATTTTCACGTTTTTGCAATTTTATCAAAAACAGCTTCTACGATTTTTTAAAAAATCTTTTTTATAAAAAGTCATCTGAACCACCATCGTTAGAAAAAAAATGTGGTGTGAAACACTCACACAACTTTCTCTTGCCAATGCAAATAATTAACGATAAACCTAACATTAGAAATAAACAAAAAACTAACCTCAATAAACATAACCTAATATTAATCATGAGTGAATGACGCAAAATGAAAATCAACCTCAGTTTGGCTTAAAAATACGGAAAATCACTCTTTCACGCTAAACTAAGCTCTGTAGAGATAAATGCTCTAACTAAAAGTTGTAGTAGATCTTTTAATTTTCTATAAATTTGATTATAATACACTTTTGTCGTAGAATGCATACTAAGGCCAAAATCTTTAAAAAATCGATTTTTCTCACGTTTTCTTGAAAAAAAAACAGAAAATCGCTAATTACCGCTAAACTAAGGTATATACAAAAAAACTGTTGGAAATAAAAGTTGTAGGTTTTTAAATTCTTTACAACTTTTACGTTTTTGTACTAAAATGTATGTTAAAGCCGCAATCTTAAAAAAAAAACAACTTTTTTACGTGAAAACAACCTCTTTAAGAATTTCAGCAGATAGTGGTATGTAACTTAAGTTTCAAGTTCGTACGGTGTTCCGTTCTTGAGATATTCTGCATATACAGACGCACACAGACCAAACGCTAAAAACATGTTTTTTGGGTTCATGGGGTCTGAAAACGTGTAGATCCGGTGAAAACTCGATTTCGAAAAATCGACATGAAAACAATACTTTCCTTCCTATATTCACATAGGCAAGAGAAGGTAAAAATACATATTTACTACTAAAATACGGACATACAATTCAATGAAAAATTTAAACTACAGAAGTTTCCTTCTCCAACTTGGCAACAAAGGTTGCTGTTTAGAGCAAAATTCAAGATTTTTTTTTAAATTATTGTATAGTATATGTACAAGTGCTTTAAAAAATATTTCACAAACGATTTTACCGTAGTTTATTTCGTTAATTTATTGTTTTGAAATTCTGAATTTTTCCGTTTGTTTTGGTAACCTTTAGTACTCTACATTTGCAACACATTACATTTTTTTTACACTAAAGTTTATGTTAGTCATTAATAACCTATTAAACATTTAGGTAATATTACATTGTTACAGTACAGTGTATCAAATTACAGTATTTACCGTATTTGATTATCAAATACCGGGTTTGTCTAGAGGTAAAGTCGTCTCCGAAAATCAGCTGTTTTTGGCGACGGCTTTACGTCTAGACCAACCCACTATTTGATAATCAAATACGGTAAATACTGTAATTTGATACACTGTACTGTAACAATGTAATATTACCTAAATGTTTAATTGGTTATTAATGACTAACATAAACTTTTTTTTTTTTTAATTCCTAATATGTGTACGTTGCAATCTGTTCAATTCAGAACAATAAGCAACCCCATAACCCAATGAGATGAGGATGATGTGTATGACGTGTATATGAGGTGTAGTCTTGTACAGACCCAGGTCGACCACTCCTGAGAGAGTATGGTTAATTGAACCCCAACCACCAAAGTACACCGGCAACCACTGTCTAGTATTCAAATCCGTATAAAAGTAACTACCTTTACTAGGATTTGAACCAGAAACCTTCGTCTCCGAAAATCAGCTGTTAAACAGCTGATTTTGACGACGACTTTACCTCTAGACCAACCCGGTGGGTTACATAAACTTTAGTGTAAAAAAAATGTAATGTGTTGCAAATGTAGAGTACTAAAGGTTACGAAAACAAACGGAAAAATTTTAACAGCTGATTTTCGGAGACGAAGGTTCCTGGTTCAAATTCTAGTAAAGTCCTGGGTTCGAATTAGAGAAGAGACAAAAGAACTGTCACTGTGAACGAGTCACGGTTACTTATAAGTCAGGGTGACCACAGTTATTTAGATAGGCGAGTAACCGTTCCCCAGTCACTGTTACATAGATCGCTTGCTCTTCTGTCACTGGAAGACAGGATGACACGGCGAATGTTCACCGTACTATTCTACAATATAGCACAGCCTCTCGTTCACCAGTCACAGTTACAAAGATCGCTTACTCATTCACTGTTTAAGGCAGGACGACCGTTACAGTTCCTTCAATCACTTTTACAATAATCAGTTACTCATTCGCTGTTCACTGTCACTTTTAAGAGAGAACGAATTCTTTACCTTAGGAACTAGTGACAAATTCACTCGCTCATTCACTGTTCACAGTTAATAGACAAAACGACATAATATGCTTACTCTTCTTCAAGGCCCCTATGATAGCTACGTAAGATATGTTGGTCTTTTCACTGGGCTTAGTGCTCTCTTGTCGCCTCTCCTTTGATAACCGGCACGTCCATTATTTTTTTACTTCAATCTTTATTGCACTCTTCTCTCTCTCTCTCATCCTCTCTTCCTCTCTCAGTCTTTTCCCCTTGTTATGTTTGTCATCTACTAGACTAAACAAAACAAGGATAGTTCCTTTACATCTCTGATCGCGGTAAAACAATTACATTACAGTATTATTTTTATTGCACGCCGCGTTCTACCTAGCTATTTTATTTATAATGTGCGTTGTTATTTTTCAGTTGTAAATATTGTTTCTTGTACTTTCTCTTTTTTATACAGAATGTTATTTTTATTACTAATTTTGGATACCTTGTGTTAATTAGTTTTAGGCTAAATTTTTATTTTAGTTATATATGTAGCCCATTTTTTTAATTTATCAAAACTTTATTTATCATGAAATAACAACTGAAAACATTATTATTGTTTCATGATAACAAATGAAAAATGTACTAAGAAAATACAAAGTTATTGCTAAATCACAAGTAACTATTAAAAGTAACGGTGAACGCAAAATCACTGTCACCGTGATCACGGTGACTGGTTGAAACAGTGAACGCTCTTCACTAGTTCGAATTCCACTCAGGCACGGCATATTTTCATACGTTACAAAAAAAGTCATTTCATCCTACACTGCATAAAGTTCCACCCCAAAGTCGTCGCTAATGACCGTTGCAGTTGATGCGACGTTAAATAAACCAACAAACAAAAAATCCTAGTAAAGGTAGTTACTTTTATACGGATTTGAATGCTAGGTAGTGGCTACCGGTGTACTTTGATGGTTGGGGTTGAATTAACCATACTCTCTCAGGAATGGTCGACCTGAGTCTGTACAAGACTATACCTCATTTACACGTCATACACATCATCCTCATCTCATTGGGTCATAGGGTTTCTTATTGTTCTGAATTGAACAGATTGCAACGTACACACATTAGAGATTTTAAAAAAAATTGATTATCAGAACCGCTCTGGTCCCAATTAGTTCGGATAACTGACGCTACACTTTATTTGGATACTAAGAGATTTAACAAAATAATAATAAATTATAAATTTTATGTTGTTGTTGTTTAGGTCAACAGCCGAAAAGCTGGTTTGAACCTCTAGAGGTTTTACTAAGTAAAACGAGGAGTGAAGTGATTTGCCATTGCCTTCCTCACAGAGTGGAAAAGTACGCTTATCAGCATGCCGGGCCCTCTGAAAAGCACATATTTTCCACTCTGTAAATGACACCTTCACTTCATTCACCACAGGGTCTGGCTGTACAATGAAATTCATTACTTTCAGAGGAGATAACTCTGATTAGTGTATTTTACACCTCTACCTCGTCTGTTCTTAAATGATTCAGTCATTTAATTGGCTGACCATGTGATAAGAAACAGAACTATTTATTTTAGCCCTGCAACGAACAGATTGAGTGTAAATAATTTGACACTCCACCTGTCATGGGCAGGATTTTAAATTAAATTTTATAGAAATTAATTATGAGAATTTTAATGATGATACTCCTGTGCCTTATAGGCATTGTAATTTTGGTAATTAATATTAACAAATGCTATTTTTAGCGAACCAGGTTGGTTGAACGATTTCTATATCAAGACTGACCTTGATATTGTGTGTTAACTAAAAATAAACAAAAGAATTTTAATGAACAGTAGTATTGTATTTATGTTAATTATATTGAAATAAAAGAAAAAAATCACTCACTCGTTAATCATGATGTCTCTAAATCGCTAATTCATGCTAAACTAAGCTCTCTGTAGCAAACAATGATTGAAATTATAAAAGTTGTACATATTTTAATTTTATATAATTTTTACTTTCTCTTGCCTATATGAATATAAATATAGGAAGGAAAGTATTGTTTTCATGTCGATTTTTCGAAATCGAGTTTTCACCGGATGTACACTTTTGCAGACCCCCCTAAACCCAAAAAAACTTGTTTTTAGCGATTGATCTGTGTGTGTGTATACAGAATATCTCAAGAACGGAACATCGTACGAACTTGAAACTTGAAACTTAAGTTAGACACCATTACCGGACCCAACACAAACATTTTCATCAAAATCGGTCGATCGGAAGTAGAAGTTTATTCGTGTAATTTTTCACTTTTTTCGATTTTTTCAAAAGCTGGTCCTACGACTTTTTTTAAAAATCGCCTCATTTACTAAATTTTTTATGCTCTACAAGATAGGGTAAGTGCCATGTTTGCTGAAATTCTTGGTGAGGCTGTTTTCACGTAAAACAATAGTTTTTTTAAGATTGCGGCTTAAATATGCCTTTAGCGCAAAAAATTATACCATAAAAGTTGTAGACAATTTAAAATTCTACAACTTTTATTTCAAACATTTTTTTTATAACGCTTAGTTTAGCGGTAATTAGCGATTTCCTGTTTTCTTTTCTCACGAAAACGTGAAAAATCGATTTTTTTAAGATTTCGGCCTTAGAATGCATTTTACGACAAAAGTGTATAGAATCAATTTTATGGGAAATAAAAAGATCTATAAATTTAATTTGAAGCATTTCTGGTTATTAGCCACCATGTTCGAGTGAGGAATGGTGGGTTTGAACTTGTAATAGTTTTCTAGACCCTGGCCGGGAACCGAATCCAGGATCTTCGCTTTGGAGCGTAGAACGCTAACCACTGAGCCACGGATGCAGCCTCAGGAATCTTATTATGATTTATTATAACCTTAATTTAACAATTATTGAGGTAAAACAAATTTATACGCGGGTGAAGCCGGAACGGGCTGCTTGTAATTTTATAAGCTTGTTGCTATTACACAGTCGTAATGATAATTCACAAAATGATAAATACTGTATTTATTTATTTGTACTCTGTTCTTTTGGTTATTACATAACGTAATACATGTATGTAATGGTATTATTATGTAATATTTTCCTGCATTTTAAACGTGTAGATTCATAAACACACACGTATTTAATGATACATTCCTGAATTTTGTCCTTGAAATTTTGCTAAATTGTTTCATTCTAAATTACAGCTACCTAGTGTTTATTTTTGTACGATTATTTTAAAATTTTATATGTGGAAATTTGTCTCTTATGAATAAACAATCAGTGAATGCCGATTCGTTTTAGATGTTGGCAATCTAATCTTACTTTGGCTGCTATGTGGTACGATTTCGCCAAGCTCTTACCAAACCAGGCCCTCAAACTAGATCAAAAGTGTATATTGTAGCAATGTTTGAAGGAAAGAGTGTTCGAGAATTCTCAAGAAGGACCGTGATTTAAAAGGCATTAATTTAAATAATAATAGTTAGTAGTAAATAATAAATAGGGTTTCTAAGAAACAGAAATATAACGCACAAATGATTATCTATATTAATTTACCCAGATCCCAAAACGGACCTTGGAGATAAGTGTCACAATATATAAAAGTTGTAGGAAATTAAAAAACGTACTACTTTTATTTCAAACTTTTTTTCTACAATACTTAGTTGCATAAATCAGTGATTTTCTTTATTTTGCTCATCAAAACTGGTCAAAAAGTTGGAATTTATAAAATTGTGGCCTTAGTATGCATTCCGGTTAATTTTACTTTGTACTCTTATGAATAAAAATTCATTTAATCAAACATCTATTCGCTTTCTGGGTACTTAATTTACACCGGTTTGTTCAGAATAAAATTTTCTACATGTTTTATTGAAAAATGTTAACTGTTTCTTGGTGAAATAACAAAGTTATTCTTGCCCAAAGATGGAAAAAATGTGTTTTTCACTCCATTTTTTGCATTTGACACTGGTTTTCTTAAAAACTATTAAACTTACAGTCCTGGGACCTGTTTTATTCAATTTATCAGATCATAAACCATAAGAAATGATTGAATTGGCCCCTTAATCTACCTTACCAGAATTTCAGGAAGACCTCATTTCACCTGGTGAGCTGAAATCCGAGGGAAATCTTTCGCTAGCCGTAACTCGGTAACGAAGCATTTCCGGACCCATGTTTATATAAACTTTTTTCATTATTTTTACATGTACAATGGGCTCCCAAAGTTTCTGCATATCTTCGTGAATCACCTGTATAAAACTGAAATGATTTGTGAAATTCATATTGGTTATAAATAGAATTGATTTAATGCTGCAGGATGTATTGCATAAATTAATTTTTGAATGGAAGTTCTTTAAGTTAACTTATTGACTATTTTGTATTAGAAGATCAAATGTCACTTAACATAAATTTAAATAAAATAAATTTCAGTTTTGCTTAGTATAACAGTTTTATGATTTTATAATGTAAATCTTATCAAAACCGTAAGTGCAAAGTTCCACTATCATTATGTAAAATTACAGAAAAATTTAGTAAACACAGTAATAAACAATTTTATTGAGATTTAATTTACAAGTTTATTGTGAAAAAGTTTAGCATAATTAAATTGTTGGATTAATTACCTAGTTGAAAATGTTAGGTTCTTTTTATTTTCTCTTGCTCTATTTAAATATATAGGGAAGGAAAGTACCTATTGTTTTTATGTTAAATTTTTAAAAACGAGTTTTCCTGGAGATGCACGTTTGCAGGCTAATTGAACCCAAAACACATGTTTTAGCGATTGCTCCCTCTGTACCCCTCCAATGCCAACTACGCCAATGCCGGCCGCATTGGCATAGTTGGTAACGTGCTCGCCTCTCATCATGCGGTCTTGGCTTCGAATCCCATTCAGGCACGGCATATTTTCATACATTACAAAAAAATCATTTCATCCTTCACCATCTGCATTAGCAGTAATTGCTTAACAGTCGGACGTTAAACAAAAAACAAAAAAATCTACCCCTCCCCTCACCCTCTCAGTGTGTGTGTGTGTGTGTGTGTATTTTGTTTGCACCTGTGTGAAACAGATTTTTGTGCAGGACAGTGATTTCTAATAAAAATAAATTTAAATTATCCCTTCTTTTGCTGTATTAATAAAATTCAAAAATGTTAGTTTCTAAATTCTTGCATGAATATCCGCACTGAACGGTACTAAAAAGCAACAAAAACACCTTTAAAAGATTCACAATTAATACAGTAGGATGATCAACTGACAACTTAAGCAAAGGAAAAATAAAATAAACTTTCTAAAAATAGTTGTAAGGAGTGAATGAAAATATATTATACCCTGAAAATGTATGTACCCAGGTATGTATTTTTTAATGCCACATTATAAAAACATAAAAATTTTGTCCAAAAAGTTTTTGGGGTGGACCACCCTTATCACTTAGGGGTATAAAAAATAGATAAAAACCTATTCTGAGACCAACCAAGTGTACATATAAAATTTCATCAAAATCAGTTATGCCATTTCAGAGGAGTATAGCAACTAACACTGTGACACGAGAATTTTGTATATTAGATAATAATATTATATTAATTAAAGTTAGAAAATTTAAAAAATCTACACCTTTTATTACAAGCATTTTCTTCTACATACCCTTAAACATAGATTATGTTTTATTATTTACATTGGCAAGATAAAGTCTTGTGAGTGTTTCACATCTAATTTTTAATTCGTAAAAATCCCATCTGAATCAGTGGGACTTTACTGTGTATTAAAATTAATATATTGTTATTTGTTTCAGGAGAATGCTTCCTCGTAGATTCTTACAATCTCTTAATTCATTATCAAAAAAGAAATTGAACAGTATTAGTGGGTCAAGAAATCTATCAACTCATCCACAAATTTTCAATTTAAGATTAAAGAACAATAAACATCTCTATTCAAAAGGATACAAACATTGTAGAATTTGTAATGTCATTCCCAGCCGATTTCTTAATACCAGTAACATTATTGGTCCTGATAATATCGTTACCACACCCTATGGTAATGTAGAGATTCCTAATTCTTTACTTCATGAATTTGCTTGGGAAAGTGTCGAAAAGTGGCCAGAAAATGTAGCAATTGTAAGTATATAAATGATTTATTTATGAGGGGGTACCCAAAAGAAACCGGAATTATTTTTCAAAAGCTATTTATTTTCAATTTTTTTACAAAGTAACCTTATCCCCTTCAAAATACTCTCCATTACAACTAATATATTTATCCCGCCAGTGCTTCCACTGTTCGAAACAGTTTTTGTAGTCGTCTTTAGAAATGGCTGACAGCTCCTCCCTCGTTTTTTTCTTGACTGCTTCAATGTCGTCAAATTTGTGTCCTTTAATGTCTCTTTTCTTGCGTGGAAATAAGAAAAAGTCGCACGGAGGTAGGTCAGGCGAGTACGGTGCGTGGGGCAGTGGAACCATGCCATTTTGAGTCAAAAAATCTTTCACCGAGATAGCTATGTATGCAGGTGCATTGTCGTGGTGGAAGAACCAATTTCCTGTCTGCCACAAATCAGATCTTTTTTGACGAACACTGTTGCTCAATCTTCTTAAAACTTCCAAAATGTCAGTCGACGGTCTGAGAGCACACGCTCTCGAATTTTTTAAACATTTTCATCGATTCGAGCAGTTGATGGATGTCCCCAACGAGTTTATCATCAATCGACATGTCGCCATTTTAAAACCGAGAAAACGACTCATATTCTTGAAATTTTCCCATGGCGTCATCTTTGTAAGCTGTTTTCTACATTAAAACATTTTCAGCAGCACTTTTACCGAGTAGAAAACAAAATTTCACAGCTGCATGTTGTTCACTTAAACTTGCCATCATAAAAAACAAAACAAGAACAAAACAGCGCTAGCAAAAACAATCATTGCAGATGAATTTTGAACTCGCATTGAGTTGCAATCACTGCACTGAACTCGAAATGAGTTGCACTATACATGTCTGTGTGGCAGAAATGCGTTCTATATAAGTACTGCCCACGGTAATGCTATTTTGGTTACTTTTGGGTACCTCCTCATATTCATTATTGTTTACATCAATTATGAGATTTGTGATTTGAAGTAAAAATATCACAACTAATGAATTTAAGATTAATTTTATTGAACAGAGTGATTTTTTCATCCTGTTACCCTATTATTAGGTCTGGTAATTTTTTCCTAAGAAAGGGAAATTTTGTTTTGCAACACCAAGTTGGTAGCCCTACTCAACCGGTATAAATATGGCATTGTGAGTTGATTCTTTTTAGCTGTGTAAATTTTGTGCCGTTGTTCAAACAGAATGTCTTTTACCTTAGAACAATCGCTTGTTTAAATCTGGAGGCTGAAGCTCTTGGACTAATCGTACATGATACGGATACAATTTCAATTTTTTAACACCTTTCTGAATACTGGCATAATTATGACAAACCAATTTGCGATGAAAGTTTTCGTAAACTTTTCCGTGGAGAATTTAACAATCTTGTTTTCACATTCTCTAAAATGACATCTGTCAAGTTAGTTGGTCGACCACTACGCTTTCTGTCGCAAACACTACCTGTCTCTCGAAATCGGTTTGTTAGCCTAGAAATTGACATTTTTTTCTGGTGGAGGTACACCAATAAATTTAATTTGAAATGATTCTTTTACACTCGCATATGATTTCATTAACAGAAACAGGATTTTTCTGTTAGTCTCAACGACTACAGTTTTGTATGTTAATGAAGGTCGTAACCCAATGGGTTGGTCTAGAGGTAAGGTCATTGCCGTTATTTAGCTATTTATAAGCTGATTTCCGGAGACAAAGGTTCCGGGTTCAAATTCTACTGTCTGTCTATAACTTGATGGCCTCCCGCAGAGAGGAGCAGAATCGGTCCGCTACTATCTTTCTCAATAACATTTCATTATGTAGTACTACTAGCTAGTACACTGGAATTGGTATATAATGAAGTGTTATTGAGAAGGCTAGTAGCGGGCTGATTCTGCTTCTCTCTGCGGGAGTCCATCAAGGTATAGACAGATAATAGTAAACGTAGTTACTTTTATACGAATTTAAATCTAGATAGTGGACTATTGATTTGGAAAATAATTTTTTTTTCTTTTTTAATCCCTAATGTGTACGTTGCAATCTGTTCAATTCAGAACAATAAGCAACCCCATGACCCAATGAGATGAGGATGATGTGTATGATGTGTAAATGAGGTGTAGTCTTGTGCAGACACAGGTCGACCATTCCTGAGAGGTATGGTTAATTGAACCCCAACCATCAAAGTACACCGGTAGCCACTGTCTAGCATTCAAATCCGTATAAAAGTAACTACCTTTACTAGGATTTGAACCAGGAACCTTCGTCTCCGAAAATCAGCTGTTAAACAGGTGATTTTGGCGACGACTTTACCTCTAGACCAACCCGGTGGGTTAAAATAATTTAACACATTCTTTTTCTATTTTTGTTTAGGAGTGTGGTATTACTGGGCGAAATTATACTTATTCTCAACTTAGAAATAGATGTAAAGAATTTGGAGCATCGTTATTAAAATCAGGATTTAAACCAGGAGATGTCATATCAATTATGCTTCCTAATATTCCTGAATTTCCGATAGCATTATATGGAGCAGTTGAAGCTGGTCTTATTGTGTCAACCGTGAATCCTACATATACACCAGGTAACCGTGTTATTTTCTATCGTTCCAGCTTTTTCTGGTGTTGCTGTATTGAAACTTTTAATGAATGGATCTGAAGGAATAATTTCATCAATTGAATGAAAATTCCACAGCATGATTACCATCAAAGAATGGTTACCCATTCTTGTCATAATTAGTTAAAAAGGTTTTCCTACAGAACAAATTTTTGAAGCGATTATTAAAACTTGGGATACAGTAAACCCCCAGTAACAGGTAGTAAAACTACCTTCTGCCAGTTGGTGTATCAGAATTGAAGTCAAGTATGAGCATGCGTAGCCCAGCGCTCACAGCAATTGGCTTGGGCTTATCTTTTTTTTTTGCGTCCACGAGACTCCAGAGGAGTATAGGACACGTCTGTTATAACACCTGAAATACATATAAGAATCACACAATGTATCACTACTATCAAGAAAGAAATTCTTGTACGCTATAAGAAGTTTCACCGATCAAGTAATTTTTCAAATTCTTTGTAAAGGAATGCAAATTATCACAAAATTTTAAAAATTTGAGTAATTTATTCTTGAATTTTGTCCCTGCATAAGTAGGTTTTTGTTCAAACAATTTTGTGGAGTGATTAGCCACATAATAATCATTTCTGTTTATCGTGTTATGATTGTGAACATTGAAATTTTTCATAAAATTATTTTGCCTAACATACATAATCACCTCAAAAATGTAGAGAGAGTAAGTAATTTAAGCTTCTTAAAGAGTGGCCTGCATGAGGTTAGCTGGTTAGCTCCCACCATACACCTAATAGCTAATTAAGTTTCAAGTTTCAACTTCGTACAGCGTTCTTGAGATATTCTGTTTACACACACACACACACATACACACACCAATCACTAAAAACATGTTTTTCGGTTCAGGGGGTCTGAAATCTTGTATATCTGGTGAAAACTCAATTTCAAAAAAATGACATGAAAACAATACTTTCCTTCCTATAATTCATTTAGGCAAGAGAAAGTAAAAATTTGTATTATCCATGTGAAGAAATCAACATTGATGTCTTTGTCATGTTATTTGCATTTAAAAACATTTTATCAGTAGAAATTACAGGAGCTTTTCGTTAAAGATAAAAATTATAATACTTCACGGCATTACCCCAGGTGAAGAAATCAACAGTGACATCTTTGTCGCGTTATTAGCACTTAAAAAACATTTTATCAGTAAAAATTAACATGAGCCTTTCGTTAAAGATAAATTACAAAAGTTTATTACTTCTTAACAAAAGAATTGTCTACTTGTATTTTAAAAGTACATATTTACATCTAAATAATATTATAAAATTTTAAAATTAAATTAATTAATCTTGAGTAATTATAAAAGTTATCTGTTGTTTGACCTTTTTCTTTATTGAAACAACACATATGCAAATGTATGAAGTCCATTGATCATTCTGTTTCCTAGTTAATAGACTGTATTATCTTTAATGATATATTTAATCGATAAATTTAACATATAAATTCTAAGAATACATAATGTGAATTTTTTTCAACAAATTGATCTTTGTTTCGTTTTTTTTATAATTGGAGGTAATAAATTAAAATCAAATAATTAGTCATCCAAAAATGATTTTAATTGTTTGCACTAATAGTTTATAGTCCAATAAAATTTTGTTATAAAAATTAATCATTCATCTGCCTAGGAATCTCATTTAACTTATTTCAAATGAGTTTTATTAATTGTTTTGTTTACCAGTTTGTGACTGTGCTAATGTTATCTTTAATAGAGTAGTGATGGTGCCAGCATTACACACATTCTTATTTCTAGCATCAGTAGGGTTCCAATAAGTTTGCTGTAGCAAATATCAAAGTGCTGATTAGACATAGTAGTTGAATTTTCTGCCCCTAACAAACAGGTGGAGTGTCAAATTATTAACATTCAATCTGTTAGTTGCAGGGCTAAAATAAATAGTTCTGTTTCTTACCACATGGTCAGCCAATTAAATGACTGAATCATTTAAGAACAGAAGAGGTAGAGGTGTAAAAGACACTAATCAGAGTTATCTCCTCTGAAAGTAATGAATTTCATTATACAGCCGGACCCTGTGGTGAATGAAGTGAAGGTGTCATTTGCAGAGTGGAAAATGTGTGCTTTTCAGAGGGCCCGGCATGCTGATAAGCATACTTTTCCACTCAGTGAGGAAGGAACGGTAAACCACCTCACTCCTCGTTTTACTTAGTAAAACCTCTACAGGTTCAAACCAGCCTTTTGGCTGATGACCTAAACAACAACAGTTGAATTTTATGAATATGACAACCAAAATATTAATTCATAAATAAAAAATCTGGTGTGAAACACTCACACAACTTTCTCTTGCCAATCCAAATATTGAACGATATAACCTATAATTAATAATAAAACATTAGGAATAAACAAAAACTAACCTCAATAAACATAACCTAATTTTAATCATGAGTGAAAGATGCAAAATGAAAATCTACCTCAGTTTGGCTTAAAAATACGGTAAATTACTCTTTCATGCTAAACTAGGCTCTGTAGAGAAAAATGCTCTAAATAAAAGTTGTAGATCTTTTAATTTCCTATAAATTTTATTATATACACTTTTGTCGTTAAATGCATACTAAGGCTGAAATCTTTACAAAATCGATTTTTTTACACATTTTCGTGAGAAAAAACCAGAAAATTGATAATTTCCGCTAAACTAAGCGTTATACAAAAATATGTTTGAAATAAAGCTTGTAGGATTTTAAATTCTCTACATTTTTATTGTATAAATGTTTGCACTAAAATGCATATTAAAGCCGCAACCTTAAAAAACAATTTTTTTTACGTGAAAACAGCCTCACCAAGAATTCCAACAGACATGGCGCCTACCCTATCTTGTAGAGCATAAAAACTTTAGTATATGAGGCGATTTTTAAAAAAAATTGTAGGAACGTTTTTGAGAAAATCACAAAAAAGTGAAAAATGACACGAATAACTACTACTTCCGGTTGACCGATTTTGATGAAAATGTTCGTGTCCGGTCCGGTAGTGGTATCTAGGTTTCAAGTTTGTACGATGTTCCGTTCTTGAGATATTCTGTTCACACACATACACACACACACACACACACACAGATCAATCGCTAAAAACATGTTTTTTGGGTTTAGGGGATCTGAAAATGTGTAGATCCGGTGAAAACTCGATTTCGAAAAATTGACATGAAAACAATACTTTCTTTCCTATATATTCATATAGGCAAGAGAAAGTAAAAATAATGAAGCTATTACATGTAATGAAAAAAAAGCTTTTTCAGTAACCTAAATGGCAGGTAGGCACACATAAAATAAATCCTAATCCTAAACTAAATCCTAATCCATGGTGCAAAATCCATTTTTACTGAGATGTGATGCTTGCAGATTTCTCTGTCAAAATTTCATGATACAACCTAATGCTGATCCCAATTTCTTCTGCCACTGCTCGCACAGTTAAATGACAATTTCCACGAATCCCAGATTGAACCCATCAATGTTTTCATTGTTTGTTGACATTGAGGGTTGTCCTGATCTTCGATTTTTGTCGTTCGATGATCAGCTCGATTTTGAAAGGCATAAACTACTCGTAACATTTTTTATGGCTCATACAGTCCTCCCTATGTGCCTGATTAACAAATACCCATGTTTCAGAAAAATATTTACCACTCTTAAAGCAAACTTTAATGGTTATACATTGCTTCACAAAGTCATTCATTTGCACTTTCCCAGAGTGCTGATTGCGAATGCTCACTAAACCAGCTGTTCTGATGTTCGCTAACTGATCAAACTATTGCAGTGCAGCAAGTGTCTCATTTAGGCAGGGCGTATACTGGAGTACAGGGCAGGAGCGAAAACTGTGCACCCATTGTTGCCTGTAGCGTACCATATATTGGGAGGCAGACATGTGTGGCACAGCAACGTGTCTGTGTCAAGCAGCCACAGTTTGTAGTCGAGGCACAGTTTTAGTACACGCGTTGAGGAGGAAACATGTTGGTCTAAGAGAAGCTAATAAAATTTGTGCTGATTACATGAAAAATTATTCAGTTGTAAATCTAGTATAATTCTTGATTGTAGTATCGTCAAACTTGTGTCAACTTGAACTTACCAAGCGTTTTACGATTGTTTATTAAGTCAATTTGCCATAAAATTTTCTCCCTTCGCTTTGAAATACAATACAATTAAGTACAGTGGAACCTCTCTAATTCGTCTCGTTCGGGACCGAAGGAGTGACGAAATACAGAAAGTGACGAATTATGGAATTTGCTATGAACGGTTAATAAATAACATACTCGTACGTATATTAGTTCCATAAAAGTTGAATTACATAAAAAATGAAACTTACATTAACGATAAACACAATAAGTAATCCTAAGTCCTATAACTACAGTAGATTTGTTTTAGTCTACATAACTAGTTTTATACTATTTCAGAAATTCTGTATATGGTTGTACTTACATATTCTAATTTGTAGAACGCAAAACACAGTACACGTTACCGAATATAAAATTACAATCGAAAAAGTATACATTTGCAAAATCAATGAAACGAATCTTTAACTATGTATCACTTAACACTACAAGAAAATCACATTAAAATTTAGAAAAACGTTACTTAATTACACTAATATGTATGTATATATGTAAAATGCCAAATTTATTTCTTGAAAAAGTGGGTTATCTTCTTTTCTACCAACGAGTTCTTTTCTTTTTCCACAGCCAACTGGCGAATTTGTCGTATTACAATTAATTTTGATAACTCTGCTTCTTTCTGTCTCTCATACCATTCGATACACTTCGTCAGCATTCCTTCTATTTCTCGATTCGTACCAATATTTTCAGGGCTTGAATCATATTCTTCGTTGCTATCTTCCTCAACAGGTGAATCTTTGTTTTGAACGTAGGCCACAATTTCTTTGTCACTTAAAATCTCATACCCAAGTTCGTTAGCATCTTGCTCTATCCATTCAACTAATTCCTCGTCGGTAATATTTTTAGTCACAGGTATACTCTGGCACACTTCTTTTAATTCTGATAACACATTGTTTGTTTCATTGTAAGAACGGATGCTACTAGTTTCTTCTCGGTCAGCCCACAGATTGTTCCAACAAGACTTAAGTGTTGTTTTCAAAATGTTATGTCATGCTTGTGATATGTTATATATAGCATCCTTTGATTGTATACTTTTTCCAAAATTCTTGAACCTGCGTTTCATTTTCGGAAAATATAAAACTCTGCAGAAATATTTTCCGATAATGAACTGGGGAGGGCTGACGAATTATAGAAGGTGATGAATTAGAGAGGTTTTACTGTAATTCAATACAATACAAGTAAAATTAATTCTTCTATACCGGAATTGGAAGAATCCGATACGAACCTATCGCTCTCACTAAAATGATCCAACACGCTAAATGGCAAACATGAGCTAATTTCTGAACCTGAAAAAAATATTCACCTGTCCTGCGTCTCCAGTATACGCTGGTAGAAGTATCTGCTCTGCCTGCCCTGCCCTGCTCGTGTCCGTCTCAAACACACTATACCACCTGCACTCCAGTACATGCCCGGTCTTAGTTTTAAAAGAATGGCCTGCAAATTCTAACTGTCTACGGTGATTGAGTGAATGAATCTCTTGGATAAATGAACAAATTATTGATTCAATGTAGGAAATTTGAACTCTGTTTTATTGATCGTGCACAAACACAAGTGACTGTACAATGCCCCAGCACCCAATCACTCCCCTGCGCACTGGTCGACTCCCTGGAACTAGCTACGCTCGTGGCAGTAGCCAGCACCCATTAACACCCGCACATTTTTGCAACTAAACACATTCACACATAAATAGAACATTAATTAAATATCAACCATATGGTTCTGATGCAATTTCAAATTTTTGGTCTTTTTTGAACTAACTTCGAATGTGTCACCTCCAAGGTGGATTTTGATTATAAAATAGAACATCACCAGAATACTGTAGATTTTCATTAAATGTATAAATAAAAACTTTTATTGAGTATTTAGAATAGAGCTTGTTTTGCCACTGTCACCGCCACCCCTTCTAATTAATCATTTACTGTGTTGCCGGCCTTCATTACTTCTTCCGGCCTTTGTCGGCGCGGTAGGCCCTTTAGCGGCGCACCGACAAACCTTTTGGCTCTGCACTGACAGAGGCCTTTGTCATCAAGGCCAAGCCAGTAGCTGCTCTCTACCACAGCGCTCTCGATGACTATATAAAGAGCGCTGCACTGAGCCAGGTGATTCAATTCCGATCAAGACTCCGAGGGATTCACTTCGAACCAGACAGCAGACAAGACGTCCACCACGGCACATGGCTGCCGGACTCCAGCGAAGACTAATCGACGACCCCACAAGAGAGAAGATGATGCTTCCGCTCGCTGACCCATCACCGTAAGCCATTGACCGGACCATCATCGCCTGCTGACGCGAGCGATGCTCACAGCGGTCCCTCGACCGAGCCTTACGCCCAATGAACCCAACGAAGCAGCCATCGACACACTACTGCGAGGGAAGAAGATGACGTCTCTGCTGAACGACAACACGCTGTGTCGCCCAGCTCCTCAACCGCCATGACAACTACTACCGACGCTTCCCATCAAGACGACCACCGCTTAAACGGCCCTTTTCAGGGCCACCAAACAAATAAGGTTTGCCACTTAATGTCGCCATCCGGTGTCACCACCAAGGCAGATTTTGGTTATTAACCAAAATCCTACACCTTAATTCTACAGATTCTGAACAAAATCAAATTTTCAAATTTTTGGTGAATTTAACATGAATAAATTAGAATTTTTACTACAAATTTATGTTCGTAGAGTTAGCGTTAATTGTAGTAAAATTAAAATTTAATGAAATTGTTTTTTTTTAATTTTTTTACAGATGAGCTGTTTCATCAATTAGTAGATTCAAATTCGATTGCGGTAATAACATTTGCAGACAGAATAGACGTAGCTCAAGCAGCGAAATTAAAACTAGAAGAAAAAACGAAAGGAGCATTATCTTTAAAGATAATTTCAGTACAAGAATATGATGGTAAATCTAGATCATGTCCACAAGGTGTATGGTCGTTAAAGGAAATGATTAATAATAACATTGACACGTCAATTCTTAGTTCAGTCAATGGTAAAAGTAAACCAACTGACGTTGTATGTTTACCTTACTCATCTGGAACAACAGGTTTACCTAAAGGTGTTTGTTTGACCCATCAGAATCTTGTCAGTAATGTTACTCAGATTAAGGAAAAAGATATCGAACAAATTATTACTTCTTATGGTAAGTCTTTGTATTCATATTTTCCTCCTAATTTGAGAGCTTAATTGTTGAATGAGCTATGTACTACTTGATTGATGAGTTTGCCTTTATAATATGTCCACAGCTTCATGGAACCTAAATCATAAACAGATCCTTACAAACACACACATGCAGGAACCCCTTACCTACCTTGCTCCTTTTGGCATAGTTGGTAACGTGCTTGCCTCTCATCATGCGGTCTTGAGTTCGAATTCCATTCAGGCACGGCATATTTTCATATGTTACAAAAATCATTTCATCCTTCCTTCATCGTCTACATTAGCAGTAATTGCAGAACAGTCAGACGTTAAACCAAAAAAAATACCTTGCTCCTGCCTTACCTGCACTCTACATGCTTCAGTAGTGAGTAACCTACTAGGTGCTCGACAGCAGTACTACAATTTCAGTTATAATTATTTTTATCAAAATTTTATAATAATATTATTATTATAAGTGAACCAATTAAAAGCAGAAAAAATAAAAAATCTAAATGCAGTGTTATTTAATTTTATAAAAACGACAGTGTTAATCAAATGTTATATTTTGATAAGTAACGAAATAAGATGTATACTTTGGACAATTTGAATTGGCACAAGCAGCTTTGGTGTTTATCTACTCCACTCTTCGCCCCTCACCATGCAACGACGGTACAGTCACAAAAGTATACAATCGCTACTGTAATGTGCAACTCATGTACGGTCACTACGCTTTGTTTTCACTGTTGTTATTAATAATCTGTCTGACATAATGATGTGACTAATTTGTTTTCATATGATTTTCTGTTCATTATTTATATTTAGACCAATTTGTTTAGTTGCGTGCGTCTGTAAAGTATAGTTTAGTGAGTTTTTGCAGTTCAGTTCTTGTAATTTATAATTTAAATTTTTACTAGGACAAATTAAATACGCATTTTAAATTGAAATAATTATTTGTATGTTTGTAAATTGAAATAAGGTTGTAGGCATTTGCGTACATTAAAATTTGTAGACATTGTTTAAAGAATAGGTTATGGATATACTTTATGTGGACCTGTGTGTACACATGTAGCAAGAGTTATGCCAATTCGAATAGTCCACAGTATAATAATTTGTTACATTTGTATAAAAAATAACAATATTAATTGTTACATTTATAATAATAATAGTTAAATTTATTAATATTATTGAACAACTACACTCAGAATGAAAGCTGACATCGGAAATGCTTAGGATTATCACTATAACACCGTTTGGACTCATTTTTCAAGGAATAATGTGTAGATTTTCAAAACTATTAAACAATTTTAATAAAGATAATTACAACTAAAATGTTAGTATTGTAGTTAAGTGCCTAGTAAGTGACTCACTACTGAAAAATGTAAAACACCGTGTTCAGTATTACAATAGTTTCAAATACCGCGCGCCGTCGAACCTTCCAGAATAAATCCTTCCTGCGCGAATACATCCGTAATATTGATTCTGCATCGATTACTTCATCAATTAGTTCCACGCATGTGTGATCCTTGACCACGTGGCGCGCTCTCCGCCAATAGCAAAATTAGATTAATTTCCCATGCTCTCTCCGCCATTGTTCCTTCTTCCCGAATCTCTCCTTCACTTCCAGTCAAACCAGCTAACTGTGCGGTTGTGTTTCAACGGACACTCGCAGCCCCTAGAGCTGGCGTCACTTGCATCTAACGCGTTGGTTATACCAACCTCATGTCGCCGGTAATATACATTACTTCCGGCCCCAAGCAACGAAGCTTTTATTGTGAACGCGCTTACATTTGTGTAACGAACTATTCATGGTATTTATTCAATTAATTACCGGACTTTGTGCAATCTGTGCTATCTTGCGTCTCGAACTTGTAAACCGCTATCCTAACTGCAGTTATCCGAGTGTTAACAGTGCTTTATGTGTATTCTTAACGTGCCTTTGTTTATTGTGTGAAATCTGTACAGATCTAATTGAACATTCAGTGGTTTTTTACAACGGCGTCAACGAATCGAAGCATCCTGGGAAATCTACGCACTCAAAATCGAGTAAGTACTGTTAAACTCTTTAATAATTGCAGTGTTATTCCCTGTATATAATCCTGTCTATTCTCCAAACTTCCCTATTCCTTAACGAGCAAAGCGTTACGCCTAATGTGCGCGTCGAAGTCACATCGCGCCTTTTGTTTACCGGTGGTATTCGATCCCACCACTTTAACGAATCAAGCAGATGTAGGAATCATTATACCATCTGATTACCGCATCGCACACACCGCTAGGCAGGTATAGGGATGCTGCGCACGTGCACATGTGTGTGTGTAAAGGTCAGTTTATTATGTAGGTTCCATGGAACTGTGGACACATAGTTTTAATGAGAGATAAAAGGGGAAAGCATTAGTGCGCATGCGTGACTGCTTTGGTATCAGTTCGCCCGACATAACATACAATACACCCAGAGCACATAATGTATATCGCGGAACCTTTTGTAGGTTAACTGTTCAATTATAACTGTTTGTTATCGTAAACAGAAGTGTTGGTTTTTAAAAAATGTGGCTGGACTATTCACAGTGCTGAACAAAATCTAATATGCAGTGTAATAAAATATTCTTAAGTTGAAGTTAAACAAAAATGCCTAAACATTCATTCTAAATAAGCCATAATACTAGGCCTAAGCTATATTTAGTATCCTTTTTGGTCATCAGCTGTAAACTGAATTACTACACACTAGCATTTGTAGTGATAGGCTATTTAGTCCGTGAGTTCCGTCGATGCGAGCTTATTATTGTGAGTAATACTAGTTTTACGGTAATTTCAAAAAATGTTATTGTATTTTTAGGGTTTTCATATTTCATTATTGTCAGTAAAGTTATGTTATATTGCAAAAAGAATTCCCGTATAATTGGAAAGGTTTCAAGAATCAAATCACGAAAGCAGCTAAAGAATCCTTTTTCGAATCAAAGAAAAGAAGACACAGATGGTGGGATGAATCGTGTGAGGAGGCTAGAGAAAAGAGACGTATAGCATGGGAGAAGTGGAACAGCAACAAAACTGAAATAAACAGGATGAACTTTGTGGAACAGAGGAGACTAACATCGAAAATCATAAGATCCTCCAAAAGGAATCATGACAAACAAGAGTTAGAAGAGATTGAGAGGGACTTCCAGAAGAATAAGACCAGGGGATTCTACAGGACTTTTAAAAAAATAATAACAGGCTATCAAGCTCCTAGTTTGAATTTTAAAGATAAAAATTGAGAACTAATTCACAACAATGCAGACTACTGTAAAAGACTTGCAGAGTACTTTGATGAGCTTCTCAATTGTGAACCACCAAAAGGAAGTTTGAAGTATAATGACCTCAACCTCAGTACACCCATATCTTCACCCCCGAATGACAAAGAAATAAGAAAACTCATCAAACAACTCAAAAACAATAAAGCAGCAGGGGAAGACCAGATTATTGCGGAGTTCCTGAAGCTTGCGGAGGGCCGGGTGGTAGAGTGTATGGTAGAAATTTTGAAAGAAATTTGGAGCACAGAAAAAATTCCCGCTGAATGGAAAACAGCGATCATTCATCCAATCTTCAAAAAAGGGCAGAGGACAGATGTTAACAACTACAGGGGTATCTCCTTATTATCAGTTCCATATAAGATTCTTTCTATGGCTATTCTGAATAGAATTGAACCACGTGTAGAAAATTATTTGGGAGAATATCAAGGTGGCTTTCGAAAAGGCAGATCTTGCACGGACCAAATTTTTGCTGTGAAATCAATTCTGAGGTATAGAATGAGAAGTAATAAGAATACAATTGTCACATTCGTAGACTTTAACAAAGCATATGATTGCATTGATAGGAATGCTCTTTTCAAAATTCTCAACGAAACAGGAATAGATAGCAAAACCCTCAATATCATTAAAGATACTCTGACAAATACAATATCAAAGGTGAAATTTGCAGGGGAAGTGTCAGACCATTTCGAAATTAAATCAGGCGTTAGACAGGGTGATAGCCTGTCACCTCTCCTGTTCAATTGCGTTCTGGAGAAGGTGATACGAGAGTGGAGAGAAGTGCTGAGTAAGAAATTCCAAAGTTTGTATCTCGGAACTAAAAATCGTAAAATTGAAATTGATTGCCTAGCGTTTGCAGATGATATAGCGATTTTCTCAGAAGGATTGAACCAAGCCAAAATTCAAATTGAGGACCTGAAAGAAATAGCTGAAAAGGTGGGTTTGAGTATATCCTTTGAAAAGACAGAATTCATTGCCACCAGAAGAATCCTAGAGAATAAAATTGAGACCAAGTATGGAACAATCTATAGGAAGGACAAATTTAAATATTTAGGTGAATGGATACAGCCGGATGATCAGGAAAAGGAATCTCTTCTCAACAGAAATCAGAGATTAGAATTAGCTGTCACACTTTCCAGAAACGTCTACAATAAGCGGTCAATATCAATAAAAGCAAAAATCAGGCACTACAACACAGTAGTTCGACCAGAGGTATTATATGCGGCAGAAAGCCTATCGTTAAATTACAAGGGGCTACTGCATAATCTGGTCAAGATAGAGAGGAGGGTCCTCAGAACAATACTAGGTCCAACGAAAAATGAAGAAGGAGCCTACAGACTAAGGCCAACATCAGAGTTGTACCTCTCGAATGAAGCTGAGAAACTGGAGGATGCTATCAGAAAGAGAAGAGCCAACTACTTTGCACACCTCTTCAGGATGAGTGACAGCAGATTAACCAAAAGAATATTTGACTTTCTGTATAAAAAGAAGAATAAAAATGATTGGTTAAAGGGGGTGATGAGAGATATGGAGGAGATTGGAATCGACGAGGAAGGAATGTTGAATAGAGCTACGTTTAGAGAGGCTGTCAGAGCTTTTGCTGGTTTTCGGGAGCGCGTTTCTTTGAGGAGGACGGTGAAGTGGTCTGAGGAGAGGAGAGAGGCTGCAAGGGTGAGGCTGAAAAAGTACTGGGACGACATCAAAGCCGGTAGGAGGAAAAGGAAATCCTAATGCTGATTGTTTCTCGTGGTCCACAGATGGCCGAAACGAAAAGAAGAAGAAGAAGAAGAAGAATTACATTACTCCTTACTTATTTAGTGTGTTGGGTCAAGTGTTTGTGGTGGTTACATTTTAAGTTACACATTTGATACATGTCTTATGCTTTCGGGTTGGCCGATGTAAGTAGGATAGATAGTATACTGTCCTCCGCATTATACGCGCAATCTTCAACTTATAGCGCGTTACCAGTAAGTGGATTTCGGATAAACAAGGTTTTACTTTAGATACAAAAGAAGTCTACCTTTACATAAGAATAAACAATTGCGATCCACCCATCATTAAGAAAAGGGTTTTTTTTGGTTTTATGTCCGACTGTGTTGCAATTACTGCTAATATAGATGATGAGAAGGATGAAAGATGAAAATTACTGATGAAAAAATACCAGACCTGACCGTGAATCAAACCTGGGATAAATGACACCTCTGTATACAATTGTATTTATTATTAACACAACAAAATAACTTAGTTTCTTTTATGTTCTGGTTCAAATCCTAGTAAAGGTAGTTACTTTTATACGAATTTGAATGCTAGACAGTGGTTACCAGTGTACTTTGATGGTTGGGGTTCAATTAACCATACTCTCTCAGGAATGGTCGGCCTGAGTCTGTACAAGACTACACCTCATTTACACGTCATACACTTCATCCTCATCTCATTGGGTCATGGGGTTGCTTATTGTTATGAATTGAACAGATTGCAACGTACACACATATTAGATTATCTTTTATGTTATCACATTACCAATACATAACAATAGTTTTATTTTTATCTACTTTTTTTGTAGGTGATTTCCAAGATGTGTTACCAGCTGTTCTACCGTTTTTTCATATTTTTGGTTTGAATGTTGTTTTAAATACAGCTTTAAATAATGGTGCAAAATTAGTGACGCTACCAAAATTTGAACCAGAGTTATTTTTTAAAGTACTTAAGGAGCATAAAGTAAGTTAAAGAAAGAATTTTTTACTATGAAATGTTTTAAGTTATTACTTTTACACATTGTAGTAATTAAAGGAGTTGTAGTTATGAAGAAATCATCAAACTTTTGTCAATTATTTGATGAGTAAAATATAGAAAATCATGAACTGATGCTAAACTAAGTGTTATAGAAAAAATTATTGAAATAAAGGTGTAGGTTTTTTAATTGTTACAATCATTAAGAACAAAGAAAGCATTAAGGCAATTGCTGTTGCAAAAGGTGTAACCAGGATTGACAAACACAGAAATGTAATTAATGATTACATAGTGGGGATACCCCGCTATACAAACTTTTTGCAATACGAACTCCATTTCAGAACAGATTAAGTTCGTATAGTGAGATATGTACAACTGTGTTGTTGTTTAGGTCAACAGCCGAAAGGCTGGTTTGAACCTTGAGAGGTTTTTCTTAGTAAAAACGAGGAGTAAGGTGGTTTACCATTGCCTTCCTCACTGAGTTGAAAGCGTATACTTATCAGCATGCCAGGCCCTCCGAAAAGCACTAACTTTCCACCCTGCAATTGACAACTTCACTTCATTCACCACAGGGTCTGGCTGCATAGTGACTCTCAGAGAAGATAACTCTGACTAGTGTCTTTTACACCTCTACCTCTTCTGTTCTTAAATAGTTCAGTCATATAAGTGGCTGACTATGTGATAAGAAACAGAACTATTTTTTTTTTTAGCCCTGGACCAAACAGATAGAGTGCAATTAAAATAACACTCCACCTGCCCCTTTTAGGCAGGTACAACTGTAATACTCATTTAATACAAGCATTTTGAGGCAAACATAATACAGGTGATTATAAATGAAATAGACAGTTTCGATAGCTAACAGAAAATTTATTTTTGAAAAGTTAAGGTAATTACTTACATGATTATATAGAAGAATTCATTCAAAGTTTTTATTGAAAATATTTACTGATGTTCAATGTGTACACTATTTGTAACATGACAGATATCAACACGGTAGTCAGATTCTTCCCACACACAATTAAGCATATGATGGTCAACTGTGGCAAGAGCATTTGCGATACATTGTTTTAGATCATAGATATCTATAGGAAGCGGTGGTACAAAAACTTCGTCTTTTACATAACCCCATAAGAAAAAGTCGCAGGGCGTTAAGTCTGGACTTCGAGGTGGCCACGGCGTAAACGCAATGTTTTCCTCACTTGCACGGCCGATCCATCGTCTAGGAAGACGTTCATCAAGATAATTTCTGACCTGTAAGTGCCAATGAGGCAGAGCTCCATCTTGTACAAAAATGAAGTTATCACTATCTTCCTGGAGTTGAAGCATTAACCATTCGTTTAACATATCCAGATAAATTACTCCGGTTACTGGCACTTTGTGAAAGAAGAATGGCCCGTAAACCTTTACATGAGATAATGTGCACAAGACGTTTACTTTAGGGGAATCGCGTGTATGCTGTAAAGTTATTTTTGGGTTTTCTGTGCCCCATATTCTAACATTATGTCTATTAACTTTTCCACTAATGTGAAAATTACATTCATCACTGCAAATTAGGCGATTAAAGAATGCGTCGTCATTTTCAATGTTGCATCTCCAGACAAAAATTTTTACGTACATCTTTATCACTGGTATTAAAACTTTGTACTAACTGCAATTTATAAGGTATAATTTTCAAACGTTTCCACAGAATTTTCCACACATTCAGTTGAGGAATTTGCAATACTAAACTTGCTGATCTAGTTGATTTTCCTGGACTTCGTATACAAATATCACGAACACTATCAATTTGTTCTTCTGTAACAGAAGGTCTTCCAGTACTCTTCCTTTTACACAGACATCCACTGTTTTCAAAATGTTTATACCAGTCATAGATTGATTGCCTTGGTGGTTTACCGTATCTTGTTCTGAAATGACATTGCTCAACCGTAACCGAGTTTGTTTTGGCTAATTCAAGAACACAATAAGCTTTCACCACTTGAGTAGCCGCCATTTTGCTAGATTGGTCATTGTAACAGCAGCCAACAACAAAATGCTAGCAACAGTTGTACCAACATAAACTTTAAAAAATTCCCTACAAACCTATATCATTTACTATATTCAAATACACCAGTTTGATGTTTAAGAAGCTGTCGAAAGTGTCTATTTCATTTATAATCACCCTGTACTGTAGTTTCAAAATACTAGAGAGTCAGCTGGTGTAGGAGGTTATGTGTGGACATTTTTGGTGTGGGAGTAAGCAGCCAGTGATGTAATCAGAGCTGTATATTTCTCTCTTGTCTCAGCAGAAATGTCATGATCACTTTTTATTCCAGTTTGTGTGTTTCGTATTACATGATAAATCGTTAATTACATATTAATTTGTACACAGTAATTTACCAACTTATTTTTAATTATAAGTGTCTGTAAAATATATTAGTTACCGTTTTCTTTTTTTAACAGAATACTATCTTTTATATTGTACCACCATTAGTGCTATTCCTAAGTGCGCATCCTGCAGTTACAAAAGAGCTTTTACAATATATACGTTTTGTGTGTAGTGGCGCGGCACCAATTGGAGCTTCTGATATCGAAAGATTCCTTACAAAGGTACCTGATTCATCGTACTTTATTCAAGGTAAATATTTTTATATTTATATTGTAACCAGCTAAAAATGTTACCTTTCAATATAATATTGTTTTATAAATTAATCTAAAATAATATTAAAGATATAATCAATAACTATCAAGAAAGTATCAAGAAAAATCACTTAACTTATTTACCGAAGTTAATACCTAAACTTTATAAGAGAGCAGTTTTATTTTTATTTTATTTTTTATTTTTGCTTTACATCTGACTGTTTTGGAATTATTGCTAATGTAGATGATGATAAGGATGATAGAATGAGTGATGAAAAATGCCAGACCTGACTGGAAATCTAACCCAGTTTGATCTCCAAAGAACCATGAAGGAAAAGTAAGAATTAAGAACAAAATGAATTTATTACCAAAAGTTATGAACGTAGATGATTTTTTTTTAAATAATTGCTTTGAAGATTGAGGTTTTTGTCATAGCGTTGGATGAGCTTTCTTATCCCCTCTTCCAAAAATATTATCTCTAGTGATAAGAGATGTACCTTAACATTATTTTGAAGCTCGTCATTGGCATGGGAACTTTGGCCTTCGAGCCAGTTCATCAATTCATGGAGTAAATTTATTTTAATAGCTTACCATATTTTTGTACAGTCTGACAACAAACAGCTGCATTTATCGTATTCCTTGGTTTCAACTCAACAAGCAACATTAGTGTTTGGTCCCAAAAATAAAAAATATTGTCAAGTCTTAAAACTTAAATTTTAAGTTTCAACTTTGTACGATATTCTGTTTTGAGATATTTTGTACCACACATACACACAGACACGCTATAAAAACATATTTTTTTGGATTCAGAGGGCCAGAAAACGTGTATTTCCGGTGAAAACTCGATTTCAAGAAATCAACATGGAAACAATACTTTCTTTCCCTGTACATTCATATAGGACAAAAAGTAATGATTTTTATTCTACACGTTCCACATGTTGTTGAGGTCATCAGCCGAAAGGCTGGTTTGAACCTCTAGAGGCTCCACTAAGTAAAACGAGAAGTGAGGTGGTTTACCATTGCCTAAAAAGTATGCTTATCAGCACACCAGCCCTCTGAAAAGCATTAAATTTCCACCCTGCAAATGACACCTTCACTTTCTTTACCACAGGTTGTACCTGAATAATGATAATGAAATTTATTACTTTCAGCAGAGAAAACTCTGATTAGTGTCTTTTACACCTCTAAAAGTCCAGCCTTTCTTAGTTTGCTCCTACTGTCAACAAATAATGACGTCACTGAGCATGCGCATTATGTAAAAATGTGTACACGCTGATTAAAAAGTAACAACAAAATACTTTCAAAAGTATTTTTATAAATGAAATTGTTAGGCGTACATCATATAATATAATGACTGATGTTTTAAGTACTTATAATTTAAAACATAGTTAACTTAATAGGAATACGACATCGATAAAGTCGCGGACTCTAGCATCCACCCTGTAGTAGCTGGCTTTGGTTTGTTGACAGTAGGAGCAAAATAAGAATGGCTGAACTGTATGTCTTCTGTTCTTACAATCCAGCCTCTCTTAGTTTGCTCCTAATGTAAACAAATAATGACGTCACTGAGCATGCGCATTATATCAAAATGTGTACACGCTGATTAAAAAATAACAACACTTTCAAAAGTAATTAAGTACAAAATACTTTTTAATTTTTTTCTAAATGAAATTGTTAGGCCTACATCAAATCGTGACTGATGTTTTTAGTACTTTAAGTACCTATAATTTAAAAATCTGGTGTGAAACACTCACACAACTTTCTCTTGCCAATGCAAATAATTAATAATAAACCTAACATTATTAATAAAATATTAAAAATAAACAACAACTAACCTCAAAAACATAACCTTATTTTAATCATGAGTGGAAGACGCAAAATGAAAATCGAACTCAATTTGGCTTAAAAAAAAACGGAAAATCACACTTTCACGCTAAACTAGGCTCTGTAGAGAAAAATTCTCTAAACAAAAGTTGTAGATCTTTTAATTTTCTATAACTTTTATATATACACTTTTGTCGTAAAATGCATACTAAGACCGAAATGTTAAAAAAATCGATTTTTCTCACGTTTTCGTGAGAAAAAAAACAGAAAATCGCAAATTACCGCTAAACTAAGCGTTATACAAAAAAAATGTTTGAAACAGAAGTTGTAGGTTTTTAAATTCTCTACAACTTTTATTATATAAGTTTTTGCGCTAAAATTTATATTAAAGCCGTAATCTTAAAAAAACAACGTTTTTACGTGTAAACAGCCTCACCGAGAATTTCAGCAGACATGGCGCCTACCCTATCTTGTAGAGAATAAAAAATTGAGTAAAATAGGCGATTTTAAAAAAAATCGTAGGACCAGTTTTTGAGAAAATCGCAAAAAACTGAAAAATTATACGAATAAACTACTACTTCCGGTTGACCGATTTTGATGAAAATGTTCGTGTCGCGTCCGGTAGTGGTATGTAACTTAAGTTTCAAGTTTCAAGTTCGTACGATGTTCCGTTCTTGAGATATTCTGTTCACACACACACACACAGACACACACACAGACACACACACAGACCAATCGCTAAAAACATGTTTTTTGGGTTCAGGGGGTCTGAAAACGTATAGATCCGGTGAAAACTCGATTTCGAAAAATCGACATGAAAACAATACTTTCCTTCCTATATATTCATATAGGCAAGAGAAAGTAAAAAATAGTTAATAGCGTGCACCCTGTAGTAGGTGGCTTTTGTTTGTTGACAGTAGGAGCAAACTAAGAATGGCTGAACTGTAAATACTTCAGTTATATAATTGGTTGACCAAGTGATAAGAAACAGAATTGTTTTTATACCCCTGCAACTAGCAGATCGAGTGCAATTAATTTAAAACTCCACTCGCCTGTTACGGGCAAACATTCCACATATATTTATTTGTTTAAAAAATATTATAAAATAATACTTTCTGTATCAGTAGTCTCTTGCAAAGATATAAATTGTCAAAACAGCACACAATAATAACATTAAGAATGAAAATAATGCTAATTTATGTATATCACCAACTAAACACCGTACAAATGTGACGACACACATCTCTAACACCTTTTTGTTTCAATTCCACTTCATTAAATTAAATATTAAATCTTTCTTTATATTAAATATTTTCTACTATTTGTTTTCATTCATTAATTAGAAATTATTGTTAAGTACTAAACTTAGGTAATTTGATATTTACGAAATTACCTACGTAATTTATGTTTAAATATAATGTTTTAGTTATTTGTTTAATAATATTCTTTCAATCAACAAAACATATTGAGTTTTATTGATATTTTTTTGTTTTTTATTTAAGAACATATGATTCTTGTTTTTTTTTGCATTCTGATTTTATACCCACTATTATTTCATATCTGTGGAACTGTTGTAAACAATATTGTTGTGCTTTGCTATTGGTTTTTTTTTTTTTTTTTGTTTAACGTCCGACTGTTCTGCAATTACTAATGCAGACGGTGAAGGATGAAATGATTTTTTGTAACGTATGAAAATATGCCGTGCCTGAATGGGATTCAAACTCAAGACCGCACGATGAGAGGCGAGCACGTTACAAACTACGCCAATGCGGCCGGCGTACTTTGAAACTAAAGAAAACTTCTAAAACTGATATGGAAAATAAATATTGGAGTTTTAATTTTTTTCAGGTTATGGTTTAACTGAAACAAGTCCAGTTGCAATAATTCCTAATAATAGAAATAGAAATCTTTCATCAGTTGGACATCCTGTTCCTTTAACAAAAGCTAAAATTATTGATGAAACTGGAAAAGCTTTAGGTATTGGTGAATTGGGAGAAGTTTGTATAACTGGACCCCAGGTAATTTTTGTTTATTATTATTATTATTATTATTAACATCAAATACTTCAGTATAAATGATTATTGGTTGGCAGGACGCATTTTGAAAATTTGTTTGGGTAATTATTTACTTATAGGACACCAAACCAATTTGAACCATTTTGTTTAAATTCGATACGTTTTTGTATGCTGAATCCGAATATGAACTTATTTTTGCGCGCAAACCACTGTGGAATTATTGGCCTTTGGGCCAGCCCAGTCAGTCAGCTGGTAGAAAGTCGCTATTATTTATTAACACGTTCACTGCGGTCCGGGTGAAGCGATGTTATTCGCTGTGGCTGAACTGTCGCCTGCCGCATTTATATGTTCCCCACGCACAGAAAGCGCACAAGTCCGCAGCGCTTCATATCCTCATATTCTCTCTACAATTACAATTTCTCGTGTGTATTTTCATTCAATACTTTTATTTTATATTTATACATGTATGTTTATGTATTTTACTGTAGATAAATGTATTTGTTTTTCGTTTTAAAAATACACACATAAAAGTATAAATACAATACAAATGTAAAAGTCTGAATGTACTTTGCTTTTATCACGTAAACCTATGAGAAAAATTTAAAAACTTATAGGAATAAAAGGATAATAATTGTTCATTATGGCACTCTTAGCTGAATAACTGCGGTGTGGCCAAAGGTTTTTGAAAAGTTGAAAGTAAGTAATATTACGGTTCAGACGGTAGACAAATATCGGTACCTGTGACGGCTTTACGATTTTTTCTTGTTTTCAACAATATTTTATTACCCTTTCTGTTCTCACGGCAGTAAGTCTTTCTGTGGACAGGTAAAAATGCAATTCCAAAAATGGGGTCACCTAAGAAAAGAATTGAATAAGCCCCTACTAGTATACTATTATAAGTAAATGACCCTGCCACTTTGTGTGACTGTGCACGCCTCGTAGGCTCCTAAAATTATAAGTAGGCCTACTAATAAAATCTATACTTATAAAAGAAGAAGTCCTGACTGACTGACTGATTGACTCATAATCAACGCACAGCTGAAACTATAATAGTTACAGACTTGAAATTTGGAAGTTAGCTTTCTTATGTTGTGTAAGCGCGCACTAAGAAAGGATTTTGCAAAATTTTGATTTTAAAGCAAAATTTTAGCAAATTTTAGCAAAAATTCCCCCCCACTGATGCGAGGATAATGAATCAACGCGAAGCGCTACGCTTACGGCTGGTTCTCCAACACACATTTACCCCTTCAATAGGCATATTCCATAGCTCACCAGTACTTGCGTTGCACACTTTCAGACGGTAGGCCTATTTGACAGTCACTGTGATAGCGTCAAAAAACAGTTTTATTTAAAACCGTTCTTCTCAGAACAAACTATCGTACTACTGTGCTTTAGTCGTTACTCACCGTTCTTCTACGAACAAATTTTGTTAACTTAAATCAATTATTTAATGATAGTGATTTGAAATCCAAGAACACATTTTCAGTAACTAAATATTACTGTTATTATATTGAATGTGTATCTAGGGCGCAGGCCCGAAAAAAAGCAGACGGTATTTGACAGCCACCAAAACAAAAAATTACAAATTTAGGCTACATATTCAGAATTAAATGATTTGAACGGTCTATTTATAAAAATTTTCAATTATTTCAGTTTTATTGATTAAATAAATTTGATTGCAAATCTATTATGTAAAATCCTAATAAAGGATTTTGCAAAATTTTGATTTTAAAGTGTAAAAATCGCAAAAATTTTGTCCCATAAGAAATACACATAGGTAGCCTATCTTATACTTATAAAAGAAGAAGTCCTGACTGACTGACTGACTGATTCATAATCAACGCACAGCCGAAACTATAATAGTTACAGACTTGAAATTTGGAAGTTAGCTTTCTTATGTTGTGTAAGCGCGCACTAAGAAAGGATTTTGCAAAATTTTGATTTTAAAGCAAAATTTTAGCAAAAATTCCCCCCCACTGATGCGAGGATAATGAATCAACGCGATGCGCTACGCTTACGGCTGGTTCTCCAACACACGTTTACCCCTTCCATAGGCATATTCCATAGCTCACCAGTACTTGCGTTGCACACTTTCAGACGGTAGGCCTATTTGACAGTCACTATGATAGCGTCAAAAAACAGTTTTATTTAAAACGGTTCTTCTCAGAACAAACTATCGTACTACTGTGCTTTAGTCGTTACTCACCGTTCTTCTACGAACAAATTTTGTTTAATTAAATCAATTATTTAATGATAGTGATTTGAAATCCAAGAACACATTTTCAGTAACTAAATATTACTGTTATTATATTGAATGTGGATCTAGGGCGCAGGCCCGAAAAAAAGCAGACTGTATTTGACAGCCACCAAAACAAACAATTACAAATTTAGGCTACATATTCAGAATTAAATGATTTGAACGGTCTATTTATAAAAATTTTCAATTATTTCAGTTTTATTGATTAAATAAATTTGATTGCAAATCTATTATGTAAAATCCTAATAAAGGATTTTGCAAAATTTTGATTTTAAAGTGTTGAAATCGCAAAAATTTTGTCCCATAAGAAATACACATAGGTAGCCTATACTTATATTATATGATTCGTTTAAAACAGTAACAGTCGGCCTACAGTGGATGTTAAAACTCGCATTTTATTCTTAATCGCATTTATAATCTATAGCTATTTTCCCAGAAGTTGAATTGACGTTAACAACGATTTTAATCTATGTTTTACTTTTGTCACTCCGGATGTTGTACTGTACGTAGTGTTTAATTTTTTGACCTAAACTGGATTAATATTTTAATCAGAAATAATTCCAGAATTGTTGTAATTAGCATAATACTTATAAAAGAAGAAGTCGTGACTGACTGACTGATTCATAATCAACGCACAGCCGAAACTATAATAGGTACAGACTTGAAATTTGGAGGGAACCTTTGTTATGTTATGTAGGGGAGCACTAAGAAAGGGTTTCCCAAAATTTTGATTTTAACGGGAGAAATCTCAAAAAAACGACGTCTCCCATAAGAAATACACAGAGATTATATCGGATCTATAGATAAGTTGAATATAATAGAAAAAAAGCCAGAAAATAAAAACAGATGTTCGACAGGTATTCAACAGGTTTGAAAATGTTTGACAGGTTTTGTTTAACGCACTGCGGAAGGTTGGACTGTCTAATTCGTGCATGCTGTTGATGAAGATATGGGATTATAATATTTTTTCTATTGTATATAAATTATGAGATAAAAGACAATAACTCGAGGAGTTTTATACTATTGTTAAACATGAAATTTTTCTTGAAATGTGAACAGTCAAAATTGAAAACCTAAATTAAAAGCCTCTTATACTATTTTTAACATAAGATATTTTGTAACCAATAACCTTTGCGCGGGCGAAGCCGCGACGGGGGACGCTAGTATTTCTATAACCAATTTTTAAATGAGGCAAATATTTAAAAATAAAATTAATACCTACTAGTTTCTTTAAAAAAAGTTAACTTTAGGTCTGTATGTACGAAAAAATAGGCCTACTTAAATTTAAAGCATTTAGGTATTACATTCGTATACACATATTTATTTATTTAGTTGCATTTTTGCCTGACTTAATATTTACTAAGTATAGTAAATGTTGCGTAATTGTAAGAAAAGTAATATAATGAAATAACATTTTATTAATAACAAATAAAACAGCCCGTAAAACTCGAAACATAGATGAAAATATATCAGTTTTTAAAACTCCGCTAAAAAAATTTGGTGACGTTTCTTCAAAAGCTGAAGGTATACTGGCATAGAATGAACCTTTTTCTACGGCTGAACAATAAAAGAAATACAATTTACCCTAGCTGAACGCAGAAAGAAGAGATTATAAAACTGTATAAACGGACCACATATTAGTGGCGGCCCGCACCCTGGGACTGTTCAATATGCCACATAAATGTGGGGGCCGCACTGAACGTGTTAAGTAACATTGGTTGGGCAAGTGACTTTGTATGGTAACCAGCTGACAGCCATATGTGAACAAACCCTACTGGGAGTCCCTGTTCAAACTCGTGCCTAATCCACGTCAAATAATACTGCAAAAGCAGTGATCAAATTGGGTAGTTGGGAATACTGTACAGTTCCCAAAAACAAATAAAAAGCTAAAAAAAAAATCAAATACTATGTAGCTTTTACCAGCTACAAAGCATTGATCTCGTACGACTTGCATTTTCACTAGTTCTGATTGAACCGATTACGCCAAGAATAATGATCTTCCCTTAGTTGGTATTTCTGAATCGGTACTTGGTACAAAAAGTATCTACTGATATATAATGATGAGATGAACGCGGGACTCAGTGTGGGCAATGCACTGCTGCTAGCGTTGTACGTACATTTCTAAAAATATGCAACTGTGTAGTATATAGTTTATTTTTTGCTTCTTCTTTGCAACACTTAATGACATTTAAAATAACATTCCGTTCCGCTTTTCAAATTGTTTTATCCTGCTTTCGAACGGTCGACATGATAAACTTATAATACACGGATAGATAACTAATTTATCACAACACTTCAGAATAATGAATAAAATGTGAAGAATTAAAATGAAAAGAAACTGAATGAGTTTTAACTAATTAAAATACTTTTATTTGTATAAATGTAGCCTAAAACGTAAAAACAGAATAGAACCTTGGACACTCCAGCTCTTAACGGCTCCGCTGAGGTACAACGAAACCAGTCGCGAAGATTCTTCAATCAAGAAATTTTTCTGCTTCCCACATCTCTCTTCCCCTGAATCTTACGTAGGTGAACATTTTTTAGGTGCACTATAGGTAACATCTCTACCAAGTTTCAGCCATCTACCTCGTCTGTAACTGAATAAACTGAAAGTATTGATTTAAAGGTTGAACACATTTTCATCCCCTTAACGATACATTTTGGAAATGGTTAAGGGGTAATTTTTGTAGTAAAACTATAAGTAACATCTCCACCGAGATTCAGCCATCTAACTTGTCTGGAACTTAGTAAACAAAAAATATCCATTTAAGGGTTAAATACCTTAATGGTGGAATGTCAAAATTGTTTGTGTTAAATTTTCTATATATTCTAAAAGGAATATTCCACTCAAATTTTAGCTTTCTAGCTATTGTGCTAGTTTGAAAATAATTAGTGCTGAGAGAGTGTGTCAGTGAGGGCCTTTCCCATTTATATAGAAAAATGATTTTTTTGTTATAGATAATGAAGGAATATTTAAATAGACCACAAGCAACAGCTGAAACTATTAAAGATGGATGGTTTTTTACCGGAGATATTGGCTACTACGACAAAGATGGTTATTTTTACATAGTTGATAGAAAAAAGGAATTGATTAAAGTTAAAGGATTTCAGGTAATCTAATTTAATTCAAGATCTGTTATATTCTTAAGTAGAAATTTCATGGTTTTTCATTTTAAGCTACTGATGTTCAATTACTAAAAACACGAGTTGTTGGATACTGAACTTAAATGATGGTATAAGAATTTCACCAACGCGGTTGTCAAAGGGTTGATTAGAAGCTAGACTAACCCTAAATGTTATAAGACAAGATGAAGCTTTCGAAGCGGTCACCACGCGTATGCAGTTTACAAATAACGGAAATAGCTGAGGATTTAAAGGGCATAAAAGGAAACAAAGGGATGACTGTACTATATTTAAAATTATAATGATTAGCAACTTACTCGGTTTTCGTAAATTGAAACAGTAATCCTTGAAGTTGTTACTTGGAGACGATTGTCCCAGACGGCAGAACAGCAGGAAAATCGTTGAAGGCGTTGAAATCGTTGTTATGCTAATTATACACATGAAAGTTTAACACAAATAAATGTAAATGTTAGTGCACTGAATGTACTTACACAAACTTGAACACAGTTCGCACGAATCACTTAATTTAAACTAGTACAGCTTAAAGGTTGGGTTAGAAAACGATTCACTAGGAAACTTGTAAGCAAACTCGGGTTGCCAGACGAAAAACGTTAAACTTAAACAGTTAATAATGACGCTTAACAGATGCATCAATTATTCTATTAATACTACGAAATATTCACTATTATGAAACATTTTTACGTTGTAATACATTAAGGGTCTGTGCCTAGGCAGCGTTGTTGAGTAAATCTCGAGTTTACACGGATAAAATGTTAATTAAGACTGCACAAACTGGGAGCATACTTAATGCATTTTCAAACCGGTTGACTGATGCCATGTTCAGGAAGCAAGCGATGCTAAGAGACCACGCTGAAGGAAGCGTGCCCTGTTTAACAAGACGTTTATTGGGCATGCGCGGACACCATAAACCACATTATAATTGGTCAATTATGGTCACGTGCCCGATCCCTGCAATATGTTGAGGGAGAAAACTGGACAAGAAGAAACTTGCATAAGAGCGGTACATAAATCCATACGCAAAGTGTGCGAGCGATTATTCTAGAACATTTTCAGGAAATGTGGACTGGCGCAAAATTCGAACTTGTGCTATGATATTAAACACCGAGGTTTGTTTTAAAATTAAATGGAATTTTTTAATTTTTAGGTTTGTATTAGTTCGATTCACAACACTTTTTGTTGGTAAACTTATTGGACAAAAAATATCTACGCATTGGTAACCGGATCAAATGTTTAGTATGTTGTCAGCTGTCAAAAAAGTTACGTTTGTTTTGGTACGGCACATGATTTTTGTTTGTTAGTGGGAAAAAGTAGATCAGAGTATCTGTTTAAAATACCAGGTGGCCCATTAATCAGTTGTCACATGAAATCCTTAGACTTTGTTTTCCGTAGCACAGTGGTACAAAGTTGTGAACTTGACTAGTGTGTAGTACGTATAAATCAGTTGACACTAGCATTTTCACCACTGAGAAGTTAAGGAAAAGTTGATATGGCAACAAGATGGAGCACCCCTGTATTATGGAGTTATTGTGAGATACTTTTAAAATTAAAATTTTGATGGGTGGTTTGGCAGATGGGGCACTATTGAATGATCACCATATATCACACCCATGGATTTTTCAGTCTGGGGTGTACTAAAAAGTGAGGTTTATTCCTTATATAATTATTGAGCAATTGCATAAACTAGTTCAATCAGAATTTGAAAACTATTTTATATAATGAATTTATATAATAAATTTCACTAACCTTTTTTTTAAACTGCATCAACTTTTATCTTTACTTACATGTTTTTCGGTGGATCCACCATCATCAGAGTAAAAAGCATAATTGAAACTAAACAATTTTTTATTTATTTAAAATCTATAGAAGATGATACATCATGAGTCATTTGTATAAAATTTATAAAAATTTCAGTCATTTTATACAAATGACTGAAGATGTATCATCCTCTACAGATTTTAAATAAATAAAAAAATTTTTGGTTTCAATTATGTTATTTACTCTGATGATGGTGGATCCATCGAAACACGTGTAAGTAAAGATAAAAGTTGATGCAGTTTAAAAAGAAGGTTAGTGAAATTTATTATATAAAATAGAATTAATTTCAAACTCCAGGATTCATTATAAGGATTTATTTTTGAATAAAGAGTTTGATGAAAACATACAGTCCTGGAAGATTTTGACGAAATTTGTAAATCAGTGCTGAAAAGATGCAATGTTTGCTTAGAACAGCATGGTTACCACTTTGAGCGTAATTTGTAAGTTCATTGAACTCTAAATGTATTTCTGTGTTGATTATAAAGTTGTACTTTTATTTGCTTAGTTATATTTATTTCACCTAACGCATTTTTGATAATTGACTTATGGGCTATCCAGTAGTGTAATCTTTTAAAAATGTTAAACATTGCTTTTAGCGAGTTCAGTATGAATAAAACAAGAGTTTATAAGTAGTAGAAACGTTTCCAAGATTATCATAAAAATATTGAAGATGATATGCACTTAAGACCCCCAACTTATCAATAATCCATGAAAATGAAAATGTGGATAAAGTGAAAGAAACGGTCATGACAGATCATTGAATAACCATTAGAAAAGTTGCTGATGATGTTGGCATATAAATTGGCTTATGCTATGAAATGTTTTGAACGTTTTGGCTAATTTTGAGTCCCGGAAATTTGTTCCAAAATTTCAAACAAAACAGTGGTGAATAGAACTTGCTCAGGAGTCACTAAATGAAGTCAACAACCATGCAGAATTACTTAAATATGTCATAACATGTGATAAAGTATGGGTTTATGGATATGAAATGGACTCAAAGTCAGTTGTTCCAGTGGAAGTGTTCTGGATGGCCAGCACAAAAGAAAGTTTGACAAGATTTTAATGGCATAGTGTACCAAGAGTTCTTACCACAAGGTCAAAGATCAATAAAGCGTGGTACCGATAAATTCAACAGTGTTTGTGAGAAGCAATTTGAAAAACTGCCTGGATTTTTGGCAAAACAATTTATGGGTTTGCCACATGTTAGTACGCCTCCTCACACTTCATTGCTTGTTTGTGAATTTTTGGCCAAAAAATTGCCTTCCTCGGTTGAGAAAAGCAATGGTAAACCGCGTCACTTCTCATTTTGCTTAGTAAAACCTCTAGAGGTTCAAACCACCCTTTTGGCTGATTATGTAAACAACATTCAACACCTTAGTGGCTCAGTATATTTTCTCTTCCTTTTAATTTAACCAATCACTTCCTGAAACCGCTCTTAAGGCACTCTTAAAACCGCTTTTTGAGACACAGTGTATTACCACCTCAAAAATGTAGTGAGGAAAATGTTACTATGTTAAGCACCAAAATCTCTCAGGAATGGTCGGCGTGAGTCTGTACAAGACTACACATCATACTTATCATCCTCATCTCATTGAGTTATGGGATTGCTTATTGTTCTTAAATTGAACAGATTGCGATGTACGCACATTAGGGATTTAACAAAAAACAATGTTATGCACTTTAATCTGTTTATTATCACATGGTCTGTCAATTATATGACTGAAGCATTTAAGAACCGAAGTAGTAGTGGTGTAAAAGTCACTAGTTTAGAGTTATTTTTTCTGAGAGTAATGAATTTCATTATACAGCCAGACCCTGTGGTGAATGAAGTGAAGGTGTCATTTGCATAGTGGAAAGTAGATAGTTTTCATAGGGCCTGGGATGCTGAAGCATACTTTTTCACTAATTGAGGAAGGCAATGGTTAACCACCTCACTTCTCTTTTACTTAGTAAAGCCTCTAGAGATTTAAACCAGCCTTTTGGCTGATCACCTAAAAACAAAGACTTTAAATAATATTCTGTGAGTAATTTAGACAATTTTTATTATCTTTGTATTATTATATTCAGGTTGCTCCTGCTGAATTAGAAGAACTCTTAAGAAATCATCCTCAAATAGCTGATGTTGCTGTTATCGGAGTACCAGATGCAAGATCTGGAGAATTACCAGTCGCATATGTCGTTCCAAAACCAGGACAAGAACAAGTATCAACCGATAATATAAAAAAATTTGTCGCCGATAAAGTAACAGAATATAAACAACTTTCACAGGTTATTATCACTCCAGCTATACCTAAAAGTGCATCTGGTAAAATTTTACGAAAAGATTTAAAAGCATCATATTTAGAAGCAAAAAAATAAAATAAATAGGTGTATAAAATTGACAAATTTTTTTTTTATAAAGCATGCCATGTTATTTCTGTGAAGAATACTCATTTTAATTGGTAATAATGTGTAAAATATTTATTTTGGTAAATCAATAGTATTTATGGTAAGGTAAAGAAATTTTTTAATCAATTTATAAGGAGTCTACTCTGCCCATAACAGACAGGTCAAGTGTCAAATTATTTACATTCAATCTGTTCGTTGCAGCGCTAAGTAAATAGTTTTGTTTTTTATCTCTTGGTCAGCCAATTAAATGACTGAATCATTTAAGAATAGAAGAGGTAGAGGTGTAAAAGACACTAATCAGAGTTATCTTCTCTGAAAGTAATGAATTTCATTATACAGCCAGACCCTGTGGTGAATGAAGTGAAGGTGTCATTTGCAGAGTGGAAAATAAGTGCTTTTCAGAGGGCCCGGCATGCTGATAAGCATACTTTTCCACTCAGTGAGGAAGACAATGGTAAACCACTTCACTCCTTGTTTTTCTTAGTAAAACCTCTACAGGTTCAAACCAGCCTTTTGGCTGATGACCCAAACAACAAATCAATAGTATTTACGATAAGGTAAAAATAAATTTATAAGGAGCCTACTAATTTATCCCTTCATATAAGGGTGTGCCAAATATAAACAGTTCTGATTTTCTTAAAAATTCCAGGGGATGGCCCAGATTGTAGCTGGGTGTTCAACTTTTATTTAATAATAACAATAATAGTAATGTATTTATTTTTGTTCAATAATATAGTACAGGGTGCGGCAGCATAACTTCCTTTTTTCAAAACTCAATAAAAACTATTGTATGCATCGGAAAATATTTATTTATTTTTTATAATGTAGGTACATGTATAAAGTTTTTATTTACATTGTTTTGAAGATCAAATCTGTTAGGTGACGTCCCCCATTCTCCATACATTGCGTAAACCGATTTCTGGCGTTTGTCATGGCTCTTGTTAGCATAGCAGGTGTTATGTTGGCAATTGCTTCTTGGATGTTGGTCTTCAAATCTTGTAGGGTTCTTGGACGGTTCACATAAACACGGGATTTCAAAAAACCCCATAGAAAAAAATCACAAGGGGACAGATCGGGAGAGCGTGCCGGCCATTCCAAATCGCCTCTAATTGAGATAAGGCGCTCTGGAAAGTGTTCCCTCAAAACAGCCATCGATGCTCTTGAAGTGTGTGCTGTTGCACCATCTTGTTGGAACCAAGTGTCCCCCAAATCCAACTCTTCTAGCCGTGGGAAAAAAAAATTCTGTAGCATGTTTACATACCGGTCCGAATTCACTGTCACTGTAACCTCATTTTCCTCAAAAAACCAGGGACCAATAATTCCAGCTGAGGAAATTGCACACCACACTGTGAGTTTGGGTGAATGCAAAGGCCTTTGATGCAATTCTCGAGGGTTGGTGTCAGCCCAGTAGCGCATGTTTTGTTTGTTAACCGACCCACACAAATGAAAATGGGCTTCATCGCTAAAAAAAACAATAGCACCTCGGGAACGACATCAAGAAGAAGCTCACACGCGTTCATCCGAGAATTGAAGTCACGTTCTGAAAGTTCCTGCACTATCGCCATCTTATAGGGATGAAAATAAAGATCATCACGAAGAATTCTTCTCACAGAACGATCGGATAGTCCAAGGGCATATGCGTGTTTGCGCGCAGAACGCCGTGGTGATCGCAACATTGACGCTCTCACTGCTTCAATGTTCTCAGGTGATCTAACGGGCCGAGGGACTCCAGTTCTTCGTTTTGTCGCACTTGCAGTTTGTCTGAATGTAGTGACCCATGTAACAATTGATTTGCGGTCTGGGACGGGAGCCAACGGGGCTAAATTAAAACGATTCCGAAATGCACGCTGTGTTGCAATAACCGAACATCCGCTTGAAAAGTAGGCCTCAATGGCAAAGGCACGCTCCTCACTATTCCAACGCATGATGGCGACTGAACCGTGTAGGGACAAAACTTTACAGTACCCCGTCTTGAACGAGACCACTAGCGCTCCGCTATGACATCAACTAACTGAATGGCGCGCATTTTAAAAAAGGAAGTTATGCTGCCGCACCCTGTATAATGTATTGCTTGAGTCCCTGCTCTATGTAGTTGGAAGGAATGCAATGCGTTGTTATAGTAGTTGGAGAATGAATGAGTTGTAGTAGTGTTTCTTACCTGATGCATTTGTAGTGGTAGCGTGTGTTAACTAGACAAAAAAAAATATTCTTATTATCCGGCGCATTAATTTAACAAATACCTACCGGGTTATTAACTTGGTCGGATTCATAATATTTAACTTACCAATTCTTATCAAAATATGTAAATAAATAAATGCAATGAAATAGTTTTAGAACAAAAATTAATGAATGGGAGATTATTCCAGAGGTTAAAATTCCAAGAGTTGGAACAAGATGGAGTGAGGAAAGAAAAGCTGATTTTTCTCAGAAAATGAAAGGCTGGTGGGCAAACAAGAAAAACACCAAGTCCAATAATCAATGATCGTGAATAATGCTCAGCGTCTTCCACTTCGGGAGCTCTACGGCTAATAATAATAATAATAATAATAAATGCAATGCCGGCCTCATTGGCTTAGTTGGTAACATGCTTGCCTCTGATCATGCGGTCCTGGGTTCGAATTCCACTCAGGCACGGCATATTTTCATAAATGTTACAAAAATCATTTCATCCTCCATTGTTCAAAAATCCACCCCAACGTCGTCGCTAATGACCGTTGCAATTGATGTGACGTTAAATAAATAAAGTAAAAAAAAAAATACAATAAATACAAACAAACATGTTAAATACGGAAAGTTTGAAAACGAATGTTTTGTATCAGTATAATACAACAATCGTTCTCCCAGCATGCATCACTCATTCATTATACCTCACCCGTACCCTTCATCCCGCAACTACGCGGAGCTTGGAACCGCACATTATATACTATATATTATCATATTTCCGATAACTACACGTATTTACAACATATTATTTGTTTAAAATAATTGAAATCAATCTTTTTCAAAAAAAAATTAATTAATAAGTAAAAATGAATTTATTAGGAACTAAAATACTACTTGGCCAACAAAGAAAATCTTGACTGTAGGCAGGGATTTTATTTGTATTTGAACTTTTTATTGCAGTATATTAACCACTGTTATGTGACGACGCAAGTTTTAAAATTTTATTTATTTTTCATAAAGTAATTATGTTATTTATTTAATTAAGTTTTACCAACTTAAAATTTTATTTTAATTATTTTAGCCAAGTGCTTGTAAATTAGCTTATTCTGTAATCGTTTATATTGACCATGTTAAGTTAGTTCATTAAAGTCTCACAAACTCGATCAACTTTTAATGTGGACTAAGAGGAAATTTGTATCTTCTTATAGCAGAATACCTTGCCATATGTTTAAATATGACAGTCTGGTAAACAGCTTAGGTTGTCAATAAATTGATCATCATCATTCTTTTGTTTAAAAAGAGTTTTGAATATTGTTACTTGGCAGGAAGTGATAGAACGAGAAAAGTGAATTTAGAGCTGGCCATGGATAGAAAGAAGAAATTGTCTTGCAGTATCTGGTCAACTTTTTCAATAACTTGCTGAAGAAGATCCACAAGAATATACCATGTAGTTTAGGATAACAATAGAAAATTTGGTAATTATGCCTTAAACTGATCACCATCTCAGGTTACTCAGGAACTTCAGGTTACTGGAATAGTTTAAATCCAATAGCACAATAATTCCAGACTGTTGGAGAGGATACTGAAAGGATGAGTTATAAGACACGGGTTTTTAACATTTTACGGTGAATCATAAAGTTTATAATTTTGATGACCCTGAAACTGGAGCGAATACACAGTGAGTAAAACCCATGTGGGGATCAGTAAATTAGCAAAATAAGAAACACAGATATATTGATGCCAGCGTATAAGATTGCACTTGTATATGCAACCCGTAGAACGTGTGTACTATAGTACCTAAAAACATCAATTAAAGGAAACAGCTGATATAATATTAGATAATAATGTCATAGTTGTTATTGACAGTGTAATGTGTAAAAAATCAGCTGTCAGCATTACTCTACTAATAAATACAATACTTGTTCTCGATGGCTGTGGAAAAAGATCTCGAGATAAAATTCCTATGGGTTCCGAGCCATTGCGGGATACAGGGAAATGAAACGGTTGATAAGTTGGCCGGGGAAGCCAGAGACCTAGAAGTCATTAGCATTAAAAAATATCATTATTATAATACAACGGGTAAACTAAAAGATAACTTAATTAAGGATTCAATAGACTATATAAAACTACGAAGTAATATAAAAGGGATTGTTTATTTTAAACACAAAAAAAAGTACTTTAACAAACCTTGGTTTGCCTCGACGAACCAAAAAAGAGATATGATTTGTTTAATATCTAGGATAAGATCGAATCATACGTGTTGCTCATCTCATTTACATAATAAGGATATAAAAAAAGACAGCAGCTGCGAATGTGGTTGTCCTGTCCAGGACCTGAATCACATGTTCTTCGATTGTGGGTTGTATTCTGACCGGTCAGATAAACTCTGGATGGATATCTATTCAATCTTTCCGGAATGTACAAGAGACATCGTTTCTTTGGCCTTTTCGGGCAGGTGGAAGGTTTACAGACTACTTTACGATTTTGTTGCTGATAATAAACTAACAGTGTGACCCTCGCGGAGATCGCCTGGGGTGCCTCCCTGGGTGGGGGGATTTGGTTGTGAACTATTTTAACAGCTAGTGGATCTATAGAAGGTTGGATATCAATCTTTGTTAGATCACTGGTAGGAGACAAGCTTGGCCTACGCCTACGCGTCACTCTGGTGCGGCCCTCTCTCTCTCGGGACGGGAGAGCGATTGCGTTGGTAAAATTTCGAGAGCACAATTGTGGAGCATAAAGTTCAACATTTAACAGTCAAGTGGGAGTGCATCTTAGTAATTGGAATGTGGAGAGTCTGAAAAATCTTTCCGCAGCCATATCGAAAAAAAAAAAAATTATGTTATTAGAAAGGCATGACTATTGCACCGCGTACCTCACTCGGCCATCACTATCTCTCTCAAGCAGAAATGCAATCTTATACACCGACAATAATACAACTTGCCTTCATTCTTATCTCGGAGAATACATGTGGTGGTTGTCAGTGGTGGTTAAAGGCGGAAATCGCTACCTATCGCTCTTTAACCCTTTATAGGGCGAATTAATTTTCATAAAAATCTTGTAACAAAAAATCTGCCCATAACAGACAGGTGGAGTGTCAAATTTTTTACTCAATCTGTGCGTTGCAGGGCTAAAATAAATAGTTCTGTTTCTTGTCACATGGTCAGCCAATTAAATGACTGAATCATTTAAGAACATAAGAGGTAGAGGTGTAAAAGACACTAATCAGAGTTATCTCCTCTGAAAGTAATGAATTTCATTATACAGCCAGACCCTGTGGTGAATGAAGTGAAGGTGTCATTTGCAGAGTGGAAAATATGTGCTTTTCAGAGGGCCCGGCATGCTGATAAGCATACTTTTCCATTCAGTGAGGAAGGCAATGGTAAACCACCTCACTCCTCGTTTTACTTAGTAAAACCTCTAAAGGTTCAAACCAGCCTTTCGGCTGATGACCTAAACAACAAAAATCTTGTAAATGGATAGTGATTGAAAATAAGCTCACTTAAATTTTTGTGTTGTAAATGAACAAATTTGAACGTTACACGATGAGGAATGCCAGGGTATATTCGTTAACGCTTCAAGTTCTGTTTTATGCACCCTTATCAAAATTAAATTGTTTGTATGGCTGGTGCTGCACTCTACTTGAAAAGTGTTTTTATATGAAAATACCATCAGTTTTGGTGATTGTAAATGGTTTTTTTTTAAATTTCAGTATTAAACAGTATAATAAAACAAAGTCTATTTTATTTATTTTATAGTTATTATTCAATTTATATGATATAAATGGCACTGGCATTAGTGAATGATTTTAAATTCACTTATCACTTTGCAGCTGTCAACTGCAGAGAAGCTTGGTGGCTAAATAAAAGGACACCCTTATCCAACTCAAAATTGTTTTTAAATGTATCAAATTGTATAATTAAGTAACATAAATATCATAAAAGTTAAATCAGAAAATTAAAAAAATTGCCTATTCAAGTTATGTGTATGGTGGTCTGATATTAGAACACTAACCTATAAAGAGTTAATGACATTGCTGCATTCTGGGAGTCACAGAAATGTAAATAATTGTCATAAACTCCTGTAAATTGTAAAGTACATTATTAAACTTTGTTCAGTAAGTTTTTGTTATTTTTAATGCATAAGTAACCTGAGAGCGGTGGTCAGTTTAATGCGAAGTACCGAAAATTTTGATTACTTTTAAATAATAATTTTTCCACAATGAATAAGACACTTCAATGTGCAATTCATTACCGCCGTGAGTAAAGCTTGAGATCAGATTTGAACTCTCTTGCAACAGGAAATAGTTATAAATCTCTACAGTATTTTTTTCTGAGTTTCTAGGCTTGCAATATCTAACTTTATTCAAGAAGTATGCATTTCCATTTATGAGGCGTTAAAAGATTGATTCAAAATATAGGGTGATTCAAAAAGAGCGCCGGTTTTGATATATCAAATTAATAGATTTATTTTATTGAAAAACTGAAAATAAATACATCAACAAGTTCATCTTTCCTTCCGATTTTATGTATGAAAAATGATGTCATGCATGTGTCCTCCTCTACTGCGCTGGCACGCATCAACTCTGTCCATGAAATTGGATATTACTGCACGACAAGTTTCGACTTCCATTTGCCCGATAACCCGTCGAATTTCCTCCTTCAAGTCATTGATGTTTCGGGGTTTATTGGCATACACCAATGACTTCAGATGACACCAAAGAGGAAAGTCACAAGGCGTCAAGTCACACGACCTTGGTAGCCATTGATGGTCGGAATTACGAGAAATGATGCGATCCTGGAACCGTTCACGGAGCAACAACATTGTTTCTCCTGCAGCGTGACAGGTGGCACCATCCTGCTGAAACCACAAATCGTCAATGTCCATTCCGTCCAAATGACGCCACAAAAACTCCCTAATCATCGTACGGTATCGGTCTCCATTTACTGTCACGGCTTGTCCTTCTTGATTTTCAAAAAAGTAAGGGCCGATGACACCGCCCGACCAAAAGCCGCACCAAACTGTCACTCGCTGTGCATACAAGAGAAACTACAACTGAATCGTTAATCGGAATGTTCTCCAAAATAGAAATGAGGTCAAACAATGCTGCCAACCGATAAACAAAAATTTTCCAGCCGTTTAAAAACCGGCGCTCTTTTTGAATCACCCTTTAATAATTCCCTTATTTGGCTTACACTGGTAGAGTAGAGCTGACATGGTGGTTGGTTTTTTTAGTAGGCGAATGGTAGAGTTACTTTACCGTAATGACTTACTTTACTCCATCAATTTATATCTTTAGTACTCTACTGTTGACTATCCCAACCATTTACACATCGTTAGAAGGGAGAGTACTTCTCTACCTGCTAACTCTACCGATTAAAATGTACCAATGTAATGGGCCTTAAGGCTGTTGAATTTCCTAAGGTCGAGTTTGTGAGACCACAGTATATTGCAACTTGAAATGTTTTAAAGAATATCTTAGTTAAATAATATCAAGAAATATCTAGGGTTAGGAAATAAATTAAAAAATATTTGTACAATTATGTTAGTATTAATTTATGACATATATATTTTTTTTAAGGTAGATTGGATACATTTTATAAATGCTTAGGTAAGATTGAACAAATGGTGTATTTTAATGTAGTTTTTTTATCGATTATTGTTATGAAATATATAAATAAATTTTTATCTGAGTTTGTAAAATTTGACAAATTAAGATTTTAAGAAACAAACTGCAACTTGTTATCTAGATTTAAGATAAAATATCAGGGTTCAAAAATGGATATAGGTTTTTTTAAAAACAAAATGTTATTTTAATGTGCTGTATTACAAATAAACTAATTATATATTTTCTTTTAGAAAATTTGTTTTGTTTTTTTTAAATATTTCCTATGGTTTATGTGTTTTTTTTTAATTAATTATATTCGACTCCTTAACCCTGTTCACACTGGTTATCTAATTTTAGGTGATGCTGAATGGATTGTAAGTGGGGCGATAAAATGGGCTTCTGCAAGGGCAGTATAAATTGGAGACCGGTAAATATTGCACTTTTCTTGTAGGGAATTCTTTAACGCATCTGGTAGTGTTTTCAGAAATAGAATATCATAAAAGGGAAATTTTTTATTCTCTTGTCACCGGATGGCGACATTAAGTGGCTAATCTTATTTTTTGGTAGCCCTGAAAAAGGCCATTTAAGCAGTGGTCGTCTTGATGGAGAGTGTCGGTCGTAGTCGTAGTCGGTCGATGAGCTGGGCGACACGGTGTGTCGTCGTCCAGCGGAGACATCATCTTCTTCCCTCACAGTAGTGCGTCGATGGCTGCTTCGTCGGGTCCAGTGGGACTGCTGTGGGCATCGTTCACATCAGCGGGCGATGACGGTCCAGTCGACGGCTTACGGTGACGGGTCGGGGAGCGGAAGCATCATCTTCTCTCTTGCAGGGTCGTCAATTAGTCTTCGCTGGAGTCCGGTAGCCATGCGCCGTGGTGGACGTCTTGTCTGCTGTCTGGATTGAAGTTTAATCCCTCTGTGTCTGGATCGGAATTGAATCGCTCGGCTCAGTGCAGCGCTCTTTATATAGTCGCAGAGAGCACTGTGGTAGAGAGCGGCTGGTAGCTTGGCCTTGATGACAAAGGCCTCTGTCAGTGCGGAGCCGAAAGGTTTGTCGATGCACCGACAAAGGCTGGGAGAACTATTGAAGGCCGGCAACACAGTAAATGATTAATTAGAAGGGGTGGCAGTGACACTCTCTATTTTTTATTCGTGTGTAGGTAGCATTGATTGTTTGTTTTGAGTGGAAGTCCGTGCAACTCGTGTGTAAATCAACGTACATGCATGTTCTTTAGTTTGTGTTGAAGCTATGACGATTCTGTTAAGGAATTTGCCCTTGATAATGTTAGAGGAGTTCATTTTACTTTTCAGGAGGGGGTTTACCATAACCGATTCAAAAGATTCATCGCTTTACAAGGTTGCATGGTATTTATAACAGCTTCCCTCTTACGGCACATACAGAATTGTTCAAAAAATGTTGTTGTACCGTAAAGAATTTCCTACATTTATTTACCTACAGCTGCAACCGAAATTTAATAATGGGTCTGTGACGTCATTGTAAAGAATGTAAAATACCATCTCTTCACCTTCCAAAATGGACTCATTTTAAACATTCTGTAACTTCGTCAAATATTTACGGAAATTTAAATGAAAAATATACATTTATTCAGTAAACTCTTTTCTACAAAACATGTTTTATAAATTTTTTTGCTAAACTGAAATTTAAGCCCATTATAGTAAAAAATCTAAACACAAAATTTTTGTGGATGAAAATTTTGCATCCCTAATGCAAAGAATTATGACACGATTTTCATGTTATTATATTCAAAAGGGGTTTACGTATTACATAAATCAGCAGTATTTTTTTCAGAATTTTTCATCAGTAATGACGTTTGATAAAACAATTGTTTTGAGAGCGTGTTTTGATTTTTGCAATTCTTCTGTTTAACAAGAAACAGTCTGTTTCCAAAGGGTTAACATAGGTTTTGGAGCAACCAAAAATCAACTTTAAGAAAATAAAGGTACAAATTAATCGTTAAAAAAGTTCAGAAAGTCCGGATGATGTGCAGGATGGGGATAGATTGTTTCTGGTGGTAGGTTACAACATGGTCTAGTGGGAGGAATTAACTTGAAAAATCAGATGTGAAACACTCACGATTTGCAAGTAGTACTTTAAATTTTATGTACTTTTCCAATGTAATATTAAAAAATATAACCTAATTTTAATCAAGAGTGAATGTTACTAAATAAAAATAAACTTCTGTTAGACTTAAAACATGTTGAGGCTGATTGATGCTTCAATACCCTCATATGTCTCTATTGCTTTTGTTTAATCGCCGACACATGGGCAGTGTTAAATGTTGCTCAGGCATTCAGTCCGATCCTACAAGCACTACAGTGAAGGTCATCTTTTGTTACCTACTGCCGGTAATTTTTGAATGGATTTTAAAAATGCAGTCAATTCAGACCTACCAGTGCAGCGCAATTATATCATTTATTCTACCAATTTATCTGTTCCTAGTGACATCTTTTTATCAAGAGAAGGTAAGAATAATACATTTTTCATGAAAATAGTTTAATTATTACTCAAAAGTAATTTCTGTTACTTTGAGAACTCACGACCTCTATGCTGTACATTATACAATAATTTCTTACTGTATGTTATACAATAATAAATGTATATAATCATGCAACAAATGAAAAAACGTGTATAATACTGTAGCTACTATAATTTAGCTGGTGAATAGATGAACAAATAAATAACTTCATTCACGTGGCAGACTAAAGTCTTGAGGCTCCATAACATTCCCTCACTGCAATGACGTGTTAGCATAGCAGCTTATCCGGCTTATTCCAGCTTGCAGGCTGAACTAGTTACCGAAAAAAACTGACGCTAAACTAAGCTCTGTAAAAAATATTCTTGAAGTAAAAGTTGTAGGGTTTTTTAATCTTCTATTTAATTAGTTATATGTAATTTTGTTGTAAAATCTATACTAAGGCCACAATCTTAAAATTTCCATTATTTAACAATTTCAATGAAAAAACATGAAAATTACTAATTGACGCAAAACTAAGCAGTGAAAAAAATTGCTTTAAATAAAAGTGGCTTAAAGGTCAGCCCAATCAGTCAGCTGATAGAAAGTTGCTGTTATTTGTTAAGTAACACCGGTTGGTTAAGCAACTTTGTATGGTGACCAGTGACAGCCATCCATGAACAAACTCTACTGGGGGGGGGGGGGGGGTCCCTGTTCAAACTCATGCCTAATCCACTTAAAAATACAGTAAAAAGCAGCAATTAAATTGGGTAGTTGTCAATAAAGTACAGTTCCCGCTAAAAAAAATAAAATAAAAGTTGTAGATTTTTTAAAAAAGATTTTCTACAACTTTGATTTTATACACTTTAGTCATAAGATGCATATTACGGCCGCAATCATTAAAAAAAAAACATTTTTCTAGTATAAGAGCACAGACCCTATTAAATTTCAGTGGACATGCCGCTAACCCTAATTTGAAGAGCTTAAAAAATTTAGTAAATGAGATGGATTTTAAACAAAATCATAGAAGCCGTTTTTGAGAAAATTGTATGAATAAAGTATCGCTACCTTGCCAGCGAATTGCCTGAAGGCCCACTATAAAACCTTGAAATCTCCCTCATTTTACCAGATTGCAACTGTCATATCCAACTTTTTATTTCTTTCGGTGTTCCATTTATTTAACCCGTAATTCATCCAAGGATGTTGTTTCAGTTTTGAAACAGCTTATTTTTTTACAGTAAAGGGTCTTGAACTCCACACCAACCTTTCACCTGGAAGATCAGGGAACCTTCTGTTAGGATTACCATACCTTTCCTCAGTAATCTTCAAGGCATCGAAATTCGCCTTTCATTCTCTTTCATCCTGCTGCAAAACGACAAAAAAAAGAAAAACTTGCCATCATGCATTGCCCAGAAATTTAGACAAGGACTCTAGGAAAAGCAAACCTACTGCACATGCAGATGGCTCTGTCTAATTGACTGTACCAGAAGGCATTATATTTCCTGATTGTGTTCTGTAAAACAGGGTTACTTGGGAAAATTTTCAACTTATAAATAATGTAGGGCTATCGTAAGAAAAAAAAGTTATAATGTCAATCAAAAAATTGCCAAATCATGGGTCTGTGTATGAACAATACCCGAGTATTCAGCTTTGTGATTTACATTGCTATTAATTAAAAAATAAATAAAAAGAATCACGTCTGCCATTTTTTCATTACTTATCATCATCTATCATCCTTCTCACCGTTCGCATTACCAGTAACTGCAAAACAGTTGGATGTATAACAACAAAAAAACCCACCGTAGTCACTAATAACATTTGAGTATTCTATACTCAACGCTTAATAACTGAGCTGTTGATGCAACATACTTTTCAACAACTGGTGTCATTTTTTCACTGAATTGTAAAGTAATCCAAGAAATTTAAATGCTATTATACAAACACACCTTCCGAAAACTACAAAACATTTATTATTTTCTAAAATGCCAAAATGTTGCTTATGGTATTTGGTACATTATTTTTAACTCTAGTCTTTGAGTATACTCAAATACAAAAATACCCAAAGACTAGTATTTTAGTGTGTATATAGAATATTCAGACTGTAATAAGAGTTCAACCAGAATTCCTCTGGCCGAGGAAGGAAATTATATTGTAAATAGTCGACTAAATCATAATAAAACGGCGCAAAAATAATGAATGTATAAAATATTTTACCTATGTGTAAATTGTTCAGAAATTTAAAAATTCGTAATATTAGTTTGAAAAAGATGAGCTAATTATTTACTATACCAACCTGTAGAATGCTCTTCTGTCAGTTGTGCTATTGATAAACAAAGAGATTAAAATCCGTTTATACCTCTATGTTGATAAAGCACATTTCATTCCAGTTACACATGGTTTCGGTTCGGTTTGTTTGTTGACGGGTGTATTGAACAAACAATTAATTGGTTTTTGTTAAATATTGCTGCTGTGTGTATAAAACGTATCGATTTATATTATATTGCATAACTAGCGTTTCGTTGAGATATCAATTCTTTGAAAATATTTCGTGGTTGAGATAGTCGGAGCGTTTATTGTCATATCATACTTTATAGGTTATCTTTTATTTCAAAATGCCTTTACGTTCGGAAGATGAATTTGACGGAATGCTTCTTGCCATGGCCCAGCAACACGAGGGAGGTGTTGCTGATGTGAGTTTTTGAAAATTATATATTAATAATTTTTTGGTTTTTATTTGCTTGTCTGTTATTATTGTACTACGTAGTTTCTTTACTTCGTGTAATTCTGAGGAAACGAACGTGAAATCTCTTGTTTTATGATTACATTGCACAAATACTTTTCTAAGAATTACTGATGACACTTCTTTATATAATTGTGAAAGATATGAAATACAGTAATATTAATTGTAGGGAGTTTATATATTTTAAAAGCTTTTAAAAATAAAACTGTTGGTAAAATTTCTACCTGTGATTCTGCCAGTGTTTTTTTTACGAATTGGCTACCATTTACTGAGTACTTTTTGTAACAATCAGAAATTTAGGTCTGCAGTCAGGTAGGTTCTGCAGTTCTACTTGGAATCACAACCTAATACCTTTGGAATTGCATTGTACATTAGTGTTTCGTATAAGGTTGGGTGTAGGACCAAACTCCGTTCGTTCCTCAGTGAGTGATATTTGATTCAGTCTGTTGTGCAATAAAAAGTATTTGTGTACTTCTTAATATGTAATATTAGCCTAGAACTAGTTTATATCATATAGCCTATAACAAATGTAATTATTTTATCTGTACATTAGATAAACTAACTAAATCCAAGTAATTTGAAAGAAGATTGAAGATATGATGAAATTTTAATGGTAACCATTTTAATAATAGTATTTATATATATATTTATTCCACTTTATTCATATACAAAATTATATCTTATCTACTAGGAATAAATAACCACCGACTCAAAAAACCTGTGGTTATATAAAAAAAAAACAAAATACATAAAAACAAGTTTACTTGTGGTCCTGACTTTTCTACTTTCCTAGAAACAGTTGCCAGGTCATCTGTTGAACCAAGACAGTTTATCATGATGCTGTTCTTTGATCCCCCATGTGTACTTAGTTTAACAATCCTTTATTGGTAAGTTACATTTCCTAATAAAACCAACTTCTCTAGCAGATACAGTTAAAGGGAACAGAATGACAGTCCATCACCTAATCTAACACGAATTTTAGGTAAATTTTTATATTGTACATTAATTAATATTGACCTATTAACTGTTGTAATCAGGTGAGAGTCATGTATGTATATTTGATGGTTTTTTCCTGTATTATAAATAATTATTTAACATGGTTATATTATTTTTTCAGTTGCTGGACACATTCTTTAATTTTCTTGCTCGTAAAACTGATTTCTATACTGGAGGTGGAGAGAATGCTGCTGAAAATGTAAGTAGAATTGTATTCAATGATACTTTATTTTATGTGCTTCGATAATTAAATATTTTAGGTAGGCTACTTAATTATTTCTTTATTGTTTTATAAAATTAGCTCCTACAGTCACATGTTGAACGTTACTTTGTAAATTATTTCCTTTCATGAGATGACGCGTCTCATGGCTGGTGGAAATTTTTTTTCTCATCAGTCTCTTGACTGACTGGTTTGATACAGTTCTCCAAGCTGTTCTATCTTAGGCCTAGTGTCCATTTGAGAGAAACTGTCGAGAGAAACTCTCGACAGTGCTCTCAGGGTGCTTTCCATTTGAGAGTAGTTGCGCTGTCGAAATAGCTCTCCGACAGTCGACAGTGACTGAACTGTCGACAGTACGAGAATTCCGTGTCCACTTGATAGTCTTGAGACCCGAGAGTCAACACAACAAGCAGTCTGCTGAGTGTCATCAAATGTGCGTGTTTTTAATTTGATAAAAATGAATTCACGTCAGGCCCTAGCTTTTCTAATAGCGTACAAAATCATTCAAAAACGAAAGGTAAAAAGAAAGGAGTGTTGGATAAAAAACTGGATAAATCGACGAAATTCCTTGGAAGCTTGTTCAGCACTCGTAAATGAGTTGCGGCTGGAGAATGCACAGTAGTTTAAAAATTTTATTCGAATGTCTGCAGTGCAATTTGAACTGCTTTTGAATTTAGTTAAACAGCAGATTGTCAAAAAAGATACAAAATTACGAAAAGCAATTTCTCCTCATGACAGATTAATGGTTACGCTTCGTTTTATGGCTTCAGGTAAGCAATATAATTAAAAAACGATTAAAATTATTAAAAAGATTAAAATTTAAAAGAAAGATTTAAAAAAAGACTATAAAAAGTAATAAAAATATTTTAAAATAGACAAATAAATGTAATGAACTGTCGACACAAGCTCTCAGCTTTTCCAACACTGACGGAAGAGTGGAGAGTAACTCTCGAGACTAGAAACGAGCATTTACACTTGCGAGAAATGAACTGTCGACAGCTGCACCTGCTTCTCTTGGAGAGTAGCTCTCAGGCCCGTATACATTTGCGAGTCTACTCTCGAGAGTACTCTCGGCAGTATTTTCTCTCAAATGGACACTAGGCCTTACGCAAGTCATTTCATATCTACATACCTGTAACACCCTACATCCTTTGTAATTTGCTTTATATATTCTAATCTTTGCCTTCCCCTACAATTCACTTCCTCAATATTACCCTACATTATTGATAGCCCAATACCTGGATGTCTTAAGATATGCCCCATTAGCCTATCCCTTCTTTTGGTAAGATGCTTCCATATACTTCTTTTTTCATTCACTCGCCTAAGAACCTCTAAATTACTTATTTTGTCCACCCACTTAATCTTTAACATTTTCCTATAACACCACATTTTAAAAGCTTCTATCCTCTTCTTTTCTACAGCCCCTATCACCCGTTTAATACTACATTCCAAACATAATGTTTTAAGAAATTTTTCCTAATCTGTAAATCAATGTTCGTAGTCAATAAGCTGTTTTTTATATTTCAAAGGCTTTTCTAGAGCTTGAGCAATTATGCTTTTGATATCACGTGTGCTTCTACCATCCTTTGTTATTTTACTCCCTAGATAGCAGAATTCCCCAACTTCCTGTATGTTTTTATTGGCTACTTTTACATTTCCTTTGACCTATAGCAAAAACCTTTAGTGATTTCTGTATCTACTCTTTAAGAGGAATCAAATGACACTTTTTGATTCCAAATTCTGACTTCGATTCTTGACTTCCGGTCAAAACCGGAACCCAATGATTTTTGTAACTACTTTCTGAGAGGAATCGAATAACACTATTTTTGTTTCCAAATTCCGATTTTGATTTCTTGACTTCCGGTCGAAACCAGAACTTTAAACCCAATCGAGGCCCACTAACTTTTTGTGTAGATTACGAATCCAAAAACCATTTGTTGGTATCTGTATCGCCAAGAAAACTCCCGGTGGTTGTTTCAATCTTAAAAAATATAGCCCTACAAGTGTATAAAAAGTGTTTTCGTATTTGGGAGTAGTTAGTAAGTAAAAATATGTTCTGGTATGCTGATACTCGCGTATCTGTGGGCCATGACAACAAGATGGATTCCTGGTTGCCAAGATAACTCGCGATGGTTGTTTTAATCTTGAAAAATATAGCCTGACATCTGGAAAATTATAGATGACAATTTTAAAAATTGCAATCGATTATTAGTATTATCTGTTTAGAAGCAACTTTTTACGGTATCCAGCTGTAAGCCTTAGGGTGTTCGCACATATAAGCAACTCAATATTTGTTTTTATGACATAAATTGTAAGTCATTTTTAATTTAAAAAAATTGTTGTTGTTTAGGTCATCAGCCAAAAGGTTGGTTTGAACCTGTAGAGGTTTTACTAAGTAAAACGAGGAGTGAGGTGGTTTACCATTGCCTTCCTCACTGAGTGCAAAATTACGCTTATCAGCATGCCGGGCCCTCTGAAAAGCACATTTTCCACTCTGCAAATGACACCTTCACTTCATTCACCACAGGGTCTGGCTGTATAATGAAATTCATTACTTTCAGAGGAGATAACTCTGATTAGTGTCTTTTACACCTCTACCTCTTCTGTTCTTAAATGATTCAGTCAAATTATTGGCTGACCATGTGATAAGAAACAGAACTATTTATTTTAGCCCTGCAACGAACAGAGTGAGTGTAAATAATTTGACACTCCACTTGTCCGTTATGGGCAATTAATTAAAAAAATTACTACTTTTATTAAGACTAATGAGCTATATTTTTCCTGTCTAAATTCTTGTTGTTTAGGTCATCAATCGAAAGGCTGGTTTGAACCTAGAGGCTTTACTAAGTAAAACGAGGAGTGAGGTGGTTTACCATTCCTTTCCTTACTGAGTTGAAAAGTATGCTTATCAGCATGCCAGGCCCTCTGTAAAACATCTACTTTCCACCCTGCAAATGACAACTTCATTTCGTTCACAATGGAGTCTGGCTGTATAATGATGAAATTCATTACTTTCAGAAGAGATAACTGACTAGTGTCTTTTATACCACTATAGTACATTTGTTTTTGGAAGAAGCTTGTAAGGGGAGGGTGAGTAGGTAGAGTAGGGACAGTTTCAATGGGGCAAGTGTTGTCGCCTTCTCACTTAATGATCATTCCCTCTCTTTCTAACTGTATACTACTCTGTTACACTAGACTAAAAACTAGTTAAAAACTTTATATTTTCTGTTGTCTTTTGCCTTTTTCCATCTGAATCCCATATCTTTAATAATTTTCCACAGCGACTATTTACTTCCTTTGAAATTAATTTTCTCCTGCAAAACGGGGAGTAACAAATTCAAAGTTGGCCATTCATCGTTTGTTTTATGAAAATTATATATTGTTCTTCTCACAACACACTTATCAAAATCGTCCACTTCACTCTTCACTTTCCTTCTCATTCTTTTCTTATTTGGTGTTCTGATTAGCACATCAGGGTTTTTTCTTTCAAAATTCTTTGAACTGTAGGCTACTACGCGAAATCCCCATAGCTCTGGCTACACGATTTTCCACATTGGTCAGTAAAATTGGTCCGTTTTGTTTAGCTTCTTTTTTCATAAAATTGTATACACTGACTATATACTCCCTAGCCTGACCGCGTATTACCTGCCTTTTCCGTATTACACTAAAATTCGAGCACTTGTGCTCGAATTTTCACTGCTACAACTAGGTTCCATTTTAATAACTAAATAAATAAAAAATGGAAACGAAACAAAGAATACTTACAAAAAATTAATATAAACAAAACCAACAGCAAAAGAGTAAAAACAATAGGTACATAAAACAGTAGGCCTACTACCGAATGCATGAGTTGAAGACTTGTGAAGGGAATAGAACAACAAAAATATAAAATTACAACATACGGTCAATGTTTTTAGGATGTATAGTACACTTAGGCTCTTAACGCTGCTAGCACTATGGAGAGACTGATCACTTCCCTTCAAGGTGCTTCCCCCTCCACTAAACAGTACAGCTCAGCAGCACAGAGCATTGGTGGGAGAGCTTCTAGCTAGAACAAATGACCTGTACCTCTTCTGATCTTAAATGATTCAGTTATTTAATTGGCTGAAAATGTGATAAGAAATATAACTGTTTTTTGTAGCCCTAGAATTAGCAGATCGAGTGCAAATAATTTAACACTTCACCTGCTTGTTATGGCCAATTTAAATTACTAAACAAAAATTCTTAAAAGCCAACAGTTTATAATGTCAACTATTGTTCTGTTCTTAACATGTACATTTTATATTATGTACTACACAATTTTTCACTATGACTACGTAAACCAAAAAGTTTATTTTTCTTAACCTGGTGCAGCATATCTGGTTGTTGAGAAGTTGTACAGCTTCAATGTTCACGTGTTGATGGAGCTATGTTTCATTTTTTGACGTAAGTCATAAGTTTACATACAGGTTTACCCACAAAAGTTTACCTTAACCCAGATAGCCCTGACGTCCTTCCAGAAGGACGAGTGTCACATAATTTTTTTCCGTGATTTTTGGCAACTCTGTACATACGTTATGGTTTTTTATTGTGTATACTGGGAGAAAATAGTCTGTTCTTCGATTTGCATGAGTTCGGAGTGCTGTAATTGTTATTAGAAGTATGTATTATTGTTTTAATGTATAGAAGCTATAAAGAAACTTCTTCGGTGACAAACGATGAACCAACAATATCAAAATGTGTGAATAGAAAACGAAATTCGATAAAAATTAAAAAAATAAAGATGATTTTTATTGGACTAAAGAAGATAATCTTTTATGTAATAAAAACTGGTTGCCCATGGTAACAGCAACTTTTCAAGGAAGGACTTCGTTAGAATATTTTGAATTTTTTTGTGATGAAGACATTATAAATAACATGGTGATGAGCACAAATGAATGCGGCAAAACAAAATCGATGTGGAAGTTGCACCGCCGATGAAATGAAGTGTTGCTGTTTTGCTTTTGAGTGGATACAATTGTATTCCAAAAAGAAGAATGTATTGAGAAACGGCAGATGATGTGCACAATAATTTAGTTCCTGAACCGATATCGAGAGATAAGTTTGAATTTTTCATGACAAACCTTTATGTTTGCGACAATGATAAGTTGAATAAAAATGACAAATTTTCTAAGGTGCGCCCTCTTATTGAACAAATAAATGAGATGTATGAGAGATTTGCTCCACATGTAGAAAACCATTCTGTTGACGAAAGTATGGTTCCATACTTTGGGCGTCATGGAGCAAAGCAGTATAACAATAATAGTAAACACTAAAATATAAATCAATATTTACAGTTTTTTACTTTTTATTATGCAAACTATATTTACGGTAGGATTGTAAATATTACCACAGTGAATAATGAAAATAAAATATTTTCCGAAAAATAAATTTTTGTTAACATTGGTATTTTGAGGTACGGTCAAGAGGTTTTTTAATTAGTAATAAATTAATAAATATAATGAAAATCTCATTCTGTTATATTATGCTCATTATATTATATTTTATGGAATTGCACCTGTCCAAGTTCATCCTTTCCATGATGTACACTGCTGTTGTATTTGCCTAACGTCCTTCTGGAAGGACGGTCGTTTTTTTTGAAACCAGGGCAGCGGAGAAACGAAAGTTTGGTGACAATGTCCTATTTAGACCCCAGTAAAGTGGAAAATGGTATTATTTTGAAAAAAAGTAAAAAAAAGTAATTCAGGCATATCTGGGTTAATGATACTCAAGGATATGTGTGTATCAGTTGTTTCTGCTGACAATTTCTCCCACCAGGCCATATTACGCCTTATCACTGGTCCAGCAATCTATACCCACCCTGCTTTTCATTATTGTTTAGGTCATCAGCCAAAAGGCTGGTTTCAACCTGTAGAGGTTTTACTAAGTAAAACGAGAAGTGAGGTGGTTTAAAATTGCCTTCCTCACTGTGTGCAAAAGTACGCTTATCAGCATGCCGGGCCCTCTGAAAAGCATGTATTTTCCACTCTGCCAATGACACCTTCACTTCATTCACCCAGCTGTATAATAATGAAATTCATTACTTTTAGAGGTGATAACTCTGATTAGTGTCTTTTACACCTCTACCTCTTCTGTTCTTAAATGATCCTGTCATTTAATTGGCTAACCATGTGATAAGAAACGGAACTATATATTTTAGTCCTGCAACAAACAGATTGAGTGTAAATAATTTGACACTCCACCTGTCTGTTATGAGCAGCCTGTTTTTCAACTGAACTTTTTAAACTTTAACAATTTATAACTTGTAACTAATTTCATTTTGTTTTTGCGTTTTTCTTTCATTCACAGTTGGTGATGACTGTCTTTAGGAAACATCAGTCAGTCGCTTTAGCTGCTCGAGCCAAAAAAACTGCAGAATCTGAAGAATTTGAACGTAAAAGAAAAGAAAGGCTACGCGCCAAAGAGGAAGAAGAAAAACAACAAAAAGTACAGAAACCGAAAATAGTCGAATTAACCGATGAAGAAGCTGAACGCTTACAAAATGAAATAGCTCGGGTATGTAATTTTTTTATTTTTTTAAGGTCTTATTTGGTAGTTGACCTGTCCTAAAAACACCAATCGGTATAGATACTTGAGTAACGAGAATGCCTTTTGTGTATGGATGGGCTGTGAGGAAAGGACAAGAAAATCTGTCAGTGCTACCAACCTCAACAGTGAGACACTACATTTCACTACCTTGCTATTGCGCCAATTGTTAATCACATGTTGCCTTTCAATTAATATAGGTACGAGGGTTGCCTTTTATATTTCGGGAATAGAAAACAAAAAAAAAATTAATCAATGTAAATGGCTTTATTGGTTTTCAAAATATTCTTCATGATGATCAATACATTTTTTCATGTGCTTGAACCAATTTTCAAAGCACTTGTTCCACTCCGATTGAGGTATCTCCAAAATGTGCTTTTTGAATGCATCAACTGCTTCTTCGGGCGTCGAAAAACGTTGACCTCTTAATTTATTTTTGATGAGCGGGAATAAGAAGAAGTTGTTGGGTGGCTAATCAGGGCTGTATGGTGGATGGCCCATCAATTTGATTTTTTTATTTCTCAAAAAATTCATTGTTTCAGCTGATGTGTGAGAGCTCGCATTGTCCTGGTGGAGAATGTTTCGTCTTCGGGGGTTGGTTTCCCTTATTTTTCCAAAAACTTCTGGCAAACAAATGGTTGTGTACCATTCAGAATTGACCGTCCGACGTTCCACTTGGTACAGTTGCCACATGCCCGGTTTTTCCAAAAAAAACAAGCGACCATTTGCTTGGAGGTGCTTCGTGCACGAACAACTTTTGTGGGATTTGGCTCGTCTGACAGACCCATACGGTTGACTGCTGTTTAGTTTCAGGTTCATAGGCATGTATCCATGATTCGTCACCCGTGACGATGTCATAAACGTGTTTTGTAGCACCCCTATTGTATTTCGTGAGGATTTCTTTCGACCAATCGACATGAGCCTTTTTCTGAGCGATTGTCAAATTATGGGGAATCCAACGCGAACAAATCTTCCTGGTGTCCGAATGTTCATGCAATATTGAATGTATGCTGGTCCCACTAATGCCCAAGGATGCCGTAATCTCACGATATGTTATATGACATTCTTGCATAATCATTTCACGCACAGCATCAACATTTTCTTGAATAACAACTGATTTTGGACGACCTTCGCGAAATTCATCACTGAGCGAACCACGGCCACGATTGAATTCCGTATACCACCGATATACAGTAGTTTTCGATGGTGCTTCATCGCCAAATGTCAAATTTAATTCATTGGTGCACTGTTGTTGAGATAATCCACGTTGAAAGTTGTAAAAAATTAATTGCACGAAAATGTTCACGACGTAACTCCATTTTTTGACCGAGATAACAAAATCATGTCACTACTAAACAACACAACAATGGACTGTATGAGCGAAACAGAGTGCAATCTATCGAAAAAAAGTTGAACTTTAAGATAACGATATTGGCTAACAGATTGCAGCACTGGTATTGTCCATTCCTGAATTATAAAAGGCAACCCTCGTATATTGTTGTGACTGACACTTTTCCACTTAAACTCCATTTCCTTTAAAAAATTTCCTAATGCATAAAGTTTCCAATTAAAAATTAGCCTTATTTTTAAAACTGGTAATAACTTTTCACATGTTGGCACCACTTTCTTATTGATGTAAAAATCCTCAGTAATTTTGACACCCACATGTCTGTCAAAGCTGTCCAATGATACATTCCTATATTTTGGCTGTTGCCTTTTTTTACCAGGTGTCAAAAAATCTGTTGAGAAAGTAGAAATAGTTTTTTCACTGTCTTTATTTGCCTTCTCTATATTTTGAATCGTGGAAGAGAAATATCGCAGTAGTTAGCTCATGGCTTTCGTTGAGAGGCATAGAAAGGCCATTTTTGTTTAGCTTCAACTTCACAATATTTTATTACACTGTGTATTAGATTTCATTCAGCACTGAATAGTCCGACCACGTTTTCGAGAAACCGACATTTTTATTTAGAATAACTGTTACAATCTTACAGTTAATCTACAAAAGGTTCCGCGATGTACTGTATGTGCTCTGGGTATAATGTACATTGTGTTGGCGGAATTGATACCAAAGCACTTGCGCACTAATGCTTTTCCTCCTTTCCCCCTTGTTAAAATCAAAAGCATTTTCGTAAGTCAAGTAACTATATTTGTTGTTGTTTAGGTCATCAGCCGAAAGGCTGGTTTGAACCTGCAGAGGTTTTACCAAGTAAAATGAGGAGTGAGGTGGTTTACTTTGCCTTCCTCACTGAGTGGAAAAGTACGATTATCAGCACGCCGGGGCTTCTGAAAAGCACATATTTTCCACTCTGCAAATGACACCGTCACTTCATTCACCACAGGGTGTGGCTGTATAATGAAATTCATTTCTTTCAGAGGAGATAACTCTGATTAGTTTCTTTTACACCTCTACCTCTTCTGTTCTTAAATGATTCAGTTATTTAATTGGCTGACCATGTGATAAGAAACGAAACTATTTATTTTAGCCCTGCTACGAACAGATTGAGTGTAAATAATTTGACACTCCACCTGTCTGTTATGGGCAGTTAACTATATTTATGTAGTTTATTTGCAATATACAAAAAAATGTGGGAAAAAACAGAAGATGAATGCATTAATTATCGCTGTTTGTTATTCATTTAAGACAAATCTTTTTGAAGTTTGTAATCTTTATAAACTTGGATAGATATTTTTATAATTTAACACTTTGAAGACTGACTTTTTTTTGTAGTTTTGCCCGTGGACTGCCTTTTTTCAGGGATTTTAAAAAATTGTAACAAATCGACCATCAGTCATAAATTCAAAAAGTAAAAATTAAATTAAAGATCATAATCAGTAGATTACTTTTCATTTATTAAGATTAGGATTACTTACATTTTAATGACAAACATGTTTGACTGAAGAGAGGTACGTTTTCTTGAATTTAAAAAAAATTTCACTGTATAATGATAATATATAAGAATAATAAAATTAATTATATGAGTTAAATTCTTATAAACTAATTACCTATTTCTAATAACCAATTTAATTTTTTATTTCTTAACTAAAATTAAAAAAAAACTAAGTATTATAATAACTTACTAATTACTAACAACAACGCACAGAAGTACAGGCAGATCGCTTGCTCACGCTCTATAACATCAATGGTGTAAAAGTCGATCTATTCGATAATCTTGACAACATTAGGACTATGAGTGTACTCTATTAGATTCAGAATGAACTAAATTAAGTGATAGCATAGACGGTAATCGTTTACGATACGAGCTAATGGATATAAAACCAAGTGAAATAGGTGCCCGTATCGTATACAGGTGCCGTCCAGCTGATCAAAATGGCATGCCCATATCGCATACGAGTGCCGTCCTGAAAGTGTTAAAAACCATTGAAACATATGTTTTGTAGTTTACAAATTTTTCTATAGTGTTTCTCATGTAATTTGTTTTCTCCAGGCATACTGACTTTTAGTCTTGTATTGTGAATTTTGTAATTACAGAAAAAAGAAGAACCAAGTCCTTTGGATTCAGGAGCAGGTGGTGATAGTGCTGAAAAAGAAGATAAAAATGAAGAAACCACAGAGAAAACGGAAAAGGATAAAGATTCCGATGAAGAGGAAGATCCTAAGGAAAAGAATAAATTGAAACCCAACCAAGGAAACGGATGTGATCTCCCTAATTACAGGTGGACTCAAACTCTGGCAGATATTGAGGTAAGTCAAACTCTATGCTATTTTAAATTCTGTTGTTTGTTAAATAGTGTATACTATCTTTCAGATTTGGTTTTTTTTTAACCAAGATTTCAATCACAAGAATTACTCAAAAACTTTTAACCCTTCGTGGATTATTGAGCGATATATCTGCCAAAAAAATCTTTTTATAAGTAGGTCCACATAACAATCGGGATGTGCAACGGCATAGCTTAAGTATACTACCATGAACAAAAACATTTATCGCAACTCGATGTACCCTTCCGTACACCGCTTTTCGTCCTCCTCCACGCTCTCCCGCTCTATCTATTTTCAAGAATTGAAAATAAGCTATACGCACACCACAGACCACACACACTGCACAATGCCGGCCGCATTGGCGAAGTTCGTAACGTGCTCGCCTCTCATCAAGCGTTCTTGGGTCCGAATCCCATTCAGGCACGGCATTTTTTCATACGTTACAAAAAATCATTTCATCATTCACCATCTGCATTAGCAGTAATTGCAGAACAGTCGGACGTTAAACAAAAAAAAACAAAAAAAACACACACCGCACATGCGCAAATATGTTAAACTCTTGCTGTTTTTATTTTCTAATTCATATACATTTTTTTGCCTAATACGTATACAGATACAATTATATTTTTACTGTTACTATTAATTTTATTTTCTAAAGAAATGGGAAGGACAGGAGTCGTAGGATTGTTATTCTAATTAATAACTAATATATTACTAATACTAATTACCATAATACTAATAACTAATAATACTAATTAATAAGAAAGTTATCTAAATAAATAAATTAACACTTTCCAGTCTACCGTTTTTTTCACGACTATCCACTACAGACTAAAGTAAATTTAACATATTTGACTGATATCACTGTAGACTGATGTTTTTCAACTTTCAAAAAAAATTAGTGTGCAGTCACTTCAGTTCTTATCAACAAGGGTATTATATGAAAATAAAGTTTGAAATTTGTTCTTTTTAACCAAATATTTAGTTTAAGTCAATTATTAAGTTTTTTATAAAATAATATTAATTACAATTCTCTAATTTACACATTTCCGAAAATTTTTATATGAAACTTATATCAATATCGCTTTCGTTCTCCGCAGGGTCATATGATTCATCAGTGTCTATGTCGTCTAATTCTGACCCAGAATCTTCTCCAAAACAATCTTATGCATCTCTAGACATCGTTTCATGAAATGTATAATAGCACAATAACAGTAAAACACATACACTGCAAACAACGTGGCCTTGTAACACGCTATGTCAATACTCGGTAGTAGACGCTACAGTTCAATCTCGCGCATTAAGTAGCGGTCGATAGTTTCATCGATATATCAAAAAATACTAATCTACTAATCTAGTCATACGGTCAACTATCACTGTAGGTAAACTGAGAACAAAGTGAACTAAATAACAGTAAAAACGGGAAACGGATAGCGTATGGGTAGCCACATTTATAACAATGTGAAAGTAGCAAACATATGAGATACGTTTACCGTCTAGGGGTGTATATTGCTGTGCCTGTATCACGTACAGTTGTTATCTCGAAAGTGTTAATTAATTAACTAAATTTTTAAGAAAACGTAAGCTACAATTTAACTGAAATTATAAAAAACTAATTACTATTGGTACTAGCATCTAAACGGCAGAAGAGAAAGAGAGAGATGCAACTACTACGATCAACAGCTATATTAGGATAGCACTGACAAGACAGTGACAACAACAATGGAAGGCGGAATGTGTTAATAGCAGGGCAGAGACAATGTTTTCAGGAACGCACGAAACTGCAGTCATAAAATACCTCTACTCCTTTCTTTCCCCTTGTTTGTTACGGTCATTCAGCCCGGTTATTACACGGGCGCAGCTATACAGGTCATTTTGCGGTTATATCCGGTAAATTGATTTATCTGCATATTTACAAATTAAATCAAAGATGAATTTGACTAAAATTTGTTGTAATAGTAATGAAAATTATGCCCGAATATCTAAATATTCCAGTAAATTTATATCGGCAGATGTTGGGTTGACATGATATTTTCCGTATTTTTAAGACAAACTGAGGTTGATACTCATTTTGCGTCTTTCACTCATGATCAAAATTAGGTTATGTTTATTGAAGTTAGATTTTTACTTTCTCTTGCCTATATGAATATATAGGAAGAAAAGTATTGTTTTCATGTTGATTTTTCGAAATTGAGTTTTCACCGGATCTACACGTTTTCAGGCCCCCTGGACCCAAAAAACATGTTTTCAGCGAATGGTCTGCATGTGTGTGTGTGTGCGTGTGCACGCGCATGTGTGTGTGAACAGAATATCTCACGAACGGAACATCATACGAACTTGAAACTTAAGTTACATACCACTCACTACCAGACCCGACATGAACATTTTCATCAAAATCAGTCAACCGGAAGTTGTAGTTTATTCGTATAATTTTTCACTTTTTTGCGTTTTTCTCAAAAATTGGTCCTACGATTTTTTTAAAAATCGCCTGGTTTCCTCAATTTTTTATTCTCTACAAGTTAGGGTAGGCGCTATGTTTGCTGAAATTCTCAGTAAAGCAGTTTTCACGTAAAGAAATTGTTTTTTTAAGATTACGGTTTTAATATGCATTTTACCGCAAAACTTTATATAATACAAGTTGTAGAGAATTTAAAATCCTACAACTTTTATTTCAAACAATTTTTTTTATAATGCTTAGTTTAGCAGTGATAAGCGATTTTCTGTTTTTTTTTTCTCACGAAAACGTGTGAAAAATCGATTTTTGAAAGGTTTCGGCCTTAGAATGCATTTTACGACAAAAGTGTATATAATTAATTTTATAGAAAATAAAAAGATCTTCAACTTTTAATTAAAGCATTTTTCTCTACAGAGCCTAGTTTAGCGTGAAAGAGTGATTATCCGTATTTTTAAGCCACACTGAGGTAGATTTTCATTTTGCGTCTTTCATATATGATTAAAATTAGGTTATGTTTGTTGAGGTTAGTTTTTTTGTTTATTTCTAATGTTTTATTACTAATGTTAGGTTTATTGTTATTTATTTGCATTGGCAAGAGAAAGTTGTGTGAGTGTTTCACACCAGATTTTTTGTTATTTCTAATGTTTTATTACTAATGTTAGGTTATATTGTTCAACATTTGCATTGGCTAGAGAAAGTTGTGTGAGTGTTTTACACCAGATTTTCATCTATAGAAATTACTGGTCAAGTACAATCAGTACAGCATTCCTTCTGCATCATATGGAGACAGTAATAATTATTAAAGCACCATTAAATCGATAATTATTAAATGAATGAATTATGGATACTATGAGATCCGTGTTCTAGCGAAGATTAATCACGTGTCATTATCACCATGACGTATCATGTACGTATTCTCCTCGCATCATCATATTTCTTCAAAATAATGATTAGAAGAAATAATTAACAGTTAAAAAATTTACTTTGCGGAAAATGATGTTTGTATCGTCTGGTCATGAATCGTTCAGTGTTATTTTTGTAATTACGTTTGTGATGTAATGGTTTTAATTGTTTTTTTTTTTTAGTTTTCTTCCTCGTTTATAATTATTATTCAACTGTTTTTAATGTCTTACCATAGTAGGATTTGTTCTGTTTTGTGTTGCATACATCAATCGTATTTTATTACATATATGTAAAAACTCCTTAATGTTTATTACGTAGTTTGTGTAATATTTATATAATGATGTCAAAATGACGTGAAATGTAAGTGTATACAAAGAGGGGAATTTCTTATTATTGAAGGCATGGAATTTTTATTTTTTTAATTTTTCTGTGTTTATTGTTCGTTTAATGTTGGTTTATTACTTCCTCTTGCCCCATATCGATATTTAGAGATGGACAGTATTGTTTTCGTGTTGGGTTTTTCACAGAAATACACGTTTTCAGGACCCCTGGACCGAAAAGAAACATGTTTTAGCGATTAATCTGTGTGTGAACGAAATATCTCAAGATTGGATTATCGTGCAAAGTTGAATTTGAAGCTTAAGTTAGGTATCCCGATTTTTCAAAATTTCATCAAAATTGGTCAACCGGGGGAGTAATAAATTATATTTGTGTAATTTTTCACTTTTTTGCTATTTTCTTAAAACCTTAATAAATACTAATATTATAAAGACAAAGCGTGTTTTTCTGTGCAGGCTAATTTCCAAAACTACTCAACAGATTTTCATGAAATTTTGACAGCATATATATTCGTATTTATATTCATAGCAACATTTTCTTTTTAATTTTCCAAAATAATGGACCCTAAGGGCCCTAATGAAGATTTTCTTAAATGTGTGTGTGTAAATGTGAGTACGTATTGCTGTTGAAGTAGATGAAGGGGTTTGATGTTGGTGAGAGATGTACGCGGGGGAATTTATCAAAACGGTGTGTGTGCGCGCACGTGTGTGTGTACGTTGGAGTATATATAGCTAACCTACATATATAGCTAACCAGGTAACCTCATGCAGGCCACTATTTAAGGATCTTAAATTGCTTACAGTTCTCTCTCTTTACATTTTTGAGGTGATTGTGTATGTTAAGCAAAATTTCAATGTTCACAATCATGTTCACGAGAAACAGAAATGATTATTATGTGGATAATCACTCCACAAAATTGTTTGAAAAAAAACCTACTTATGCAGAGAGAAAATTCGTGAATAAATTACCCTTATTTTTTAAATGTTGTGATAATTTGCATTCCTTTAAAAAAAAAATCTGAAAAATTACTTGATCGGTGAAACTTCTTATAGGATACAAGAATTTCTTTCGTGATAGTAGTGATACATTGTGTGATTCTTATATGTATTTTAGATGTTATAACTGACATGTCCTATACTCCTCCTGGAGTCTCCTGGACGCAAAAAAAAATACAGTCGATCTTGCAGTTAGGCAATATTACATATTTCATTTTAAAAAATTGATTAGGTCCTACACATGTTTCGCGTGCAAAACCGCCTGGGCCATGCTAGTTATTTTTATAAAATTGCCTCAATTACTACATTATTTATCCTCCACAAGATAGGTGGTAAGATGATAGTGGCATTTCTGCTAAAATTTTTGGTGGACCAGTGCTCTTGTGGTAAATTTCTTTCTAAGATTGCAGCCTTTTTTACATTTTTTGGCAAGAGCATCCTTAATAATCAAAGTTGTAGAAAATTAAAACGCGTGCAACTTTCATTTTAAATATTGTTTTCTACAACGCTTAGTTTAATTAGTCAATTAGTGTTTTTCTGAATTTTCTTATTCAGTATCAGTAAAAAAATGCCATTTTTAAGATTGCTACCTTAGTATGAATTTGACAACAAAGAAAATTATAGAATTGTACAATTTTATTAATTTTTGTCTACAGAGTTCAGTGTCAATTGGTGAATTTTCATATTTTGAAGTCGTACAGAGGTTAATTTTCATTCACTCGTGATTAAAATTATGTTTTTCATTTTGCATTTGCATGAGACGAGAAAGTCATTGTGAGTGTTTCTCACCAGATTTTTTTTTGTTTACTATGCAGGGCTAATTTAGATCATGTAAAATAAAATTAGATATATCTGGAAGCTCTTTTTACAGCCTGTATTTGGCACTTTGTTCGGTGTTCTGCTCTTATTCATTGCATGGGAGTTTTGAAGTCAGTTATTAGTAGTCTAATCTTTGTTCGGTTTATTCCTATTTTTCCGGTATTTTTTCTGACATCTTTAAACCATTTGTCAAACACCATAGGTCTATTGTTTAGTGTCATAAAAATTTATTTTGTCAACCATTTGATGTAGGTTTTCATAGAATTTTAGTCTTAATTTTCTAAATGCTTCCATTAATCGTTAGTTCTTGTGTTTCTTGTAACAAGTTCTATCCATTTATTTTCTTCATACCCATTATATTGTTGAGGATGGTTCTTTAGAAATATTCTGCTTCTCTTAAGACGAGGCTTCCTGTCTAGGGCATTCACTCAGAGACACAAGTTTATCGCGGTATTGTAATATCTCATCTTGGATTGCCTTGAGAGTGCTCTCTTGTGGTACAGGTGGTAAATTCTTCAGAGTTACAGCCATTTTTATCAATACTTGAATCTATCAATTCAATGGTGCTTGAATCTATCAATTTTTCCATTTTTTCCATATTGTGTCTTCAAGTGATATGGGGGTGTTTTGATGTTTGTTATGTGTTTAGTTTTCTCAAAGGAAATCTGTAGTCCTGCTTTTTCTGCTTGCTTTTTTAACACATTGATTTATTCTATTGCTGTTTCCAAGTTCCTAGAAACGGTTGCATCGGCAAAAGCAAGACAGTTTATCTTTATGCCACCTTTGATCCTCTGATGTGTACTTTGTTTAACGATACTCTTTCAACAAGTAGTGTCAACTTCTGATACCAATAATACTAGTTCGATATCTAGGTGCAAATGGTTTATGAAAAATGTGGTCTGATGATATGCATGAAAATTTGAAATATACTTGTTTCCGAAAAATTTGTCATCAATTAATATTATTATTAAGTTGCACTTATACACCCATAACAGGCAGATGAAGTGTTAAATTATTTGCACTCGATCTGCTAATTCCAGGGCGACAAAAATTAGTTGCATTTCTTATCACATGGTTAGCCAATTATGTGACTTGAAGCGTTTAACAGCAAAAGTGGTAGAGGTGTAAAAGACACTAGGCACAGTTACCTCCTCTGAGAGTAATGAATTTCATTATTGTACAGCCAGACCTTGTCATGTATAAAATGAAGGTGTGATTTTCAGGGTGGAAAGTAGATACTTTTCAGAGGGCCTGGCATGCTGATAAGCATGCATCTCCACTCAGTGAGGTAGGCAATGGTAAACGACCTCACTCCTCATTTTACTTAATATACCTTCTAGAAAACTAGCCTTTTAGTTGATGACCTAAACAACATTAAGTTGTAGTATCTTTTTTATAAACTAGCAAATACATATTTAGGTTTCATTACCAACAAATTAAATAACTTGTATTTATATTATTTATTTTTTAAATAACTTCAATTTATTTAAATTTTACAAAATTATAAATAATATTAGTTTTATAATCACAGACAATTCTTAAATATTAAAGATATTAAATTATTAAATTTAAATCAATTTTTAATTGTTTATCAGCATTTTCTAAAATTTATTCAATATAACTAGGTACTTTATTGGATATTTTATCAAATTTAAGTATCGTGGTTTTACTTTTAACTAATCAATTCGTAATACTCTTACAATAGTAAATTATCCAATTTAATTAAAATAATTCAGTAGAGCCCCTAGGTTTACCAAATCCGGGAAAGTTATTCCTTTAATAATATGATACGTAGATGGGAGCTCACATGATTGCTAGGGTAAGGAATTCGAGTGGAAAGAATTTTTTTGTGCGATTCCCCTCCTCCTTCAACGTAATAGTAGTAATAATACCATTAGTACATGCTGTTCTAAAAATATTATTCACAAACCATTTTGAATAACTACTGTAGTACCAAGATAATTTATTAGATTTTAAACTAATAATTTTCTAAAATATTTTATTAATATACTAAAAGTTTATTATAACAGCCTAATAAAGTAAAAAAATGTATCAGTTTTTAATAATTTACTACCTAGTGTTATATTTTATATCAATTTGTTCATAAATAGGTCACGTATAACAATATTAGATTACATACGATAACTAGATTAATAACTCCACAAGCCGCGAGTGTAATTAACACAACTACAGTGAACGGTCTTGCAGTAATAACTGACAAATATGAAGAGTAAATATTTTCAGAATGTACAGTACACACGTCGCCACGTGGATTTAAAGCAACCGTTGCTATGACAACATCACGTATCACTGTCGCCAGATTCCTGTGCCCTTCATCCTGCACTAGCAAACAAGTCAGCTCCCAACTATAGCTTGTTTAGATTATGTTAAGGTACGATTTCGATCCTCGCTGTATGCTGCCGCTGCCATTGCATTGCGCTGCCAAAGCAGTGGCTGCTAAGTACAGGTTCAATACATTTGTTATAGGAATGTTTCCGATATCCACCGCAGCAGCACATGTGGCGCTGCCTGAGCTGCGCTGCACAAGCTGTCCAGCCGCCAGAAGCAGTCTGGCAGCGGCAGCGTGTAGTAGAACTGATGAGCAATACTGACAATCTTGTCAAATTTTTTGGTGTGTGATGATGAAAAGCTGGTTGAAGTTGTCTGTAAACATCCAATTATTTATGATGCTAGTACAGCGGGTTATAAAGATGCTGTACTCAGGGAAAATATATGGAAAGAGATTGGTGAAAATTCTTCTTTAAATCGTCAGCCACCAAACTTAACACCGTTTCGAATTGGGAGTAATTTAGCCTACAGTATTTTTTAAACAGGTCTTCATCACGTTTCAAGTGCCGCTTGATAAGTATCTGAAAGCAACCTTTCTCTTCACGGGTTTTGTATATTTTATTTACAGCTTTGCGTTTCCGTAATTGCATCAACAGCAATATCTCATCATCCTCCTCTTCTTCTGCTTGTAAACGTAATCTCATTTTATTACAATCGTCATGTTGTAAGTTGTTTGTCGGAGGAGTAGTATGTTGTATCACGTTCTATGATCAACAGCTGCCGCTAACAGCGATACTCGAAAAATAATGCCGCTGCTATGGCAGCGCAATGCATTGGATGCGGCAGCCTGTTGCCATGGCGGCGAGGATCGAAATCGTACCTTTAACTGGATTCATATGAAAAATATTTATATTGTTTTTCTAAACTTACGTTATTTTATTGTTTACAAAAGTATACAGTGAAGTTAACAGTAATGTATATTAGGGTGTCATAGATTTATTGTTGTGATATATGAAGGAAATATAATTTACTATTTTATTAAGGTTTGTAGTTTAGGTCAGATATAATTGATGGAGGTTACTTTTTAGTTGTAATGAGATGAGTCATAGCAAACATACTCTGTACTTTATACATGTGGTGTACTAGGAACAACTGTTACAAAGTTACTAGATGGTTATTCACGAAATGAACTTTGTTTGAGGTGAAGTGTAAGAGGGGGAACAATCTACTGCACATGCCCAGTTTCTGTATTACAATCCTAAAAACAATCTGACAATTGGAATACATTGGAAGTGCGGAACGGAATGTTATTTTAAATGTTATTAGGTGTTGTAAAGAAGAAGCAAAAAATAAACTATATATACTACACAGTTTTATATATTTCTAACCACCAATCCTACATAGGATGTTTGATAAAATAACAACACAGTTGTATGTTTTTAGAAATGTACATACTTTGCTAGTAGCAGCGCATTGCCCACACTGAGTCCCGGGTTCATCTCATCATTACATATCAGTACATGGTACATTCTGTGTCAGGTACATGTTACCAATTAATCACGTGATAAAATAAATTAAACTTGTTGAGTGCAGATGACGCTCATGGTTATATATATATTTTTTGTAAGTGGTATTTACAATCTGCTATAATTGTACGGTTTTAGTATTAAGCAACAGTATTATTTTTGCTATTTAGTATGTGTGTTACTACATGCCAAGAGTGGGTGAACAGTGCAGTTGATCGGGTATGAGAGTAGGACTAAGACGGCAGTAGGAACTGCTGTAGAAGTTGTGTTCCTGGTATTTTCACTTGTACTAAGTCCATAGTATCAGTCTGCTATGACTCATTTTGTTTCTAATTCTTATTGAATTCCGTTATGTTTCAGAATACAATATTTTATATAAAAATATGTAAGTTTCATATTAAGGATTAAATACACATTTAATACTTTACTCTAAGAGTGTTCTGTTCTTTACAAGAACCGGTTTTTACAGTAAAATTAATGACAGTAAAGAATATTATGCATGAATGAAATATTGTTTACAGTAATTTTAAAATCGATGAACACATATTGACTAAATACAAAATAATTCTTCTATTTTTAAGAGTGACTGCACACCTACGTGTATGACACTAATTGTGTAATGTGAAAAAGCAAAAATCATTATTCACGTAACCACATTCCCTGAAATCTTTCTTAATTTAAGTTTCTGTATTGGTTAATATTGGGTAATTGCTCAGAAATATCTAACTTGTTGACTGTTAGATGGATCTGAACTTGAGTTTTGTTGTTTTTTTAACTCAGGTAACTTAAGACCTTCGGTGTTAATATATCAGTTCCATAAATTTGTCGTTAATGGTAATGCTGTATTGTTAAATATAGGTTAATTTTTCATTAGCAGAAGGTCGGCTTTAGTATAGCTTGACAACGATCTAAATAGGATTCCCTTCCTTCCCCACTTCTTCCATTCCCGTTCGCACTACGTGCCGGATCGAGTACATCGGTACGCACAACACAAATGAGCAATTAATATGAATATCACTTATACTAGATTTTTGTTATCCATAACATTTTTTACAGATTATGTGACCATTAGCAGAAAGTCATTATTGTTTCCATTATTTTTGTTTACTATTATGTAGTGTAGTCATAATATGACTCAGCAAGTTCTTAATTTATAATGTTGACTGTTAATGTAAATAATTGATAATAAGTTAATTTTTAAATGTAGTAATTTACTTGAGAGCAGCTATTATAAACTACGCTTTTACTTCAGTTGTACAGTGTTAGCGGCCGTGCCGTATTGGTTTTGTTGTCAGTGCAGTTTTATTATGTTTTGGGTTTGACCGGTTGTTCAATATTCAGATAAATTTGTTTCGATTAAACAAATACAGTGTAAGTGTATATTTGTGATTTAAACAGGTAAAGGTTAAATAAGTGCAAATAATAATAAATAATAAAGTAATAGTAAGTATGAATATAAATACTGTTGTAGTAATGAGCTGTACTAGTAGGCTGACTATCCTAGCTATTGTTTTTGGGATGGTGCATAATGGATGGCGCGGATAAAGTGCGGAAGGGAGGGAATTCTATTTCGAAACTTGTCGGACTTGTCGGGTTATTGGTCAAATGCAGTAATTCCCTGATGGTGGTATGCAAGAACATATCGAGTGGTACGTGAACAAGTATACAATGAAATAAAAAATTAATCTCTCATTTCATTAAATCGAAATTTTGAAACTTAATACGATAGTGAGAGAATGTATTAAAACGAGCAACATTTGTACATGGTAAGAGCAAGTGGTTTCACCGTAGATAGGATTTATAAGTGGTAGTTTTCTGCATGGAATAAGCTGTCTGCAGTGTAGCATGATTATACACCCATCCCTCCATGCCGCAATGTCTCATCTCTGTGTATATACAAGACCCCCAACATAATCTGTCTTGGGTTAAGGTATTGGTACGCCTAGATTTCTGAAAATTTCAAGTAATACTCTGGGACAAAAAGACTGGGACCTCTGATCTAATAATGCATTTGTGAATGAACGTCAATTTATTCAAGTTATCTTTTCAGCTATATTTATTTGTAACAAAAATATAGCTCAAGGTTCTGTTCAAAATGTGTATTAAATTTTCTAGCAATTTTAAACGATAGCGGGATAGGAATAGAATATCAACAACAGTTAAGTGTTTGCTCTAAATGACATGTAGATGATTTTATATGTCATAATTTGTAATTTATTGTTGAAGTGGAAATTTTATGAAGTATATTTTATATTTACTAAGAATTACTCAATTACGAGATTGAAAAAAGTACGGTGAAATTCATCTAACATCTTATGAGGTAGTGATTCCATTTTGAACAGTAAGATTTTAGGAATGAACAAAAATGGAAGACTAAGGATTGAGAACGTGAATGAGTTTTTTTTAAAAAAACCATAAAAATAATGCATCAACATTAAAAAATTGAAGGAATTCATGGTTACCGCAACAAGGTGAAAATCTTAAGATAAAAATGAATATTCCAAATGAACTTAGGTGTGCAGTCTGCTTAATACATAATTAAGTAAACAAATAAGATGTTTCTTTGAGATTTCCTTAATAGTTTACATGTATATGACATTTTTAATTATTTATACTCAAAATTATGGTTTCGACTTAACTACGAAAAAAATAATTTTTATTTCTAAGTATTTATAATACAATAAATAATATCATTAAAAAAACAATAGCTATTTTTATATAATATAGCCTAATTTTTTTCTATTAGTTATTAAAAAGAATTGGGTAATACTATAAATTTATTTTTCTTCTGTATTATGTTTGTCGATTTTTCTTCACGACAATTCCATAATGCTCCTTGCTCTCACTGAAACAAAAAAATATATTGAAAATTATTGTAGGATATTAATTAATTACATTGTCAACTCTTATTTCATACTTATTTTAACACAATTTATACTTATTTTATACATATTAATTTGCTATCAAGTTAAGGTATGTTCAATATTTTTGATTAAATATAATAATACGCCTATACTTTTCTTCACGAAGAGTTATGACGCGCATAGGAGTATACAAAAAAATGAAATAAAAAGTATTACGTAAATATATTTAACTACTATAAAATTACAACTGAACTTTCGTTACGTCACTAAGGCCCTGTTTCTGCATGCGATAACTGTCACAGTGATAGGAAACACTTCTGTCGCCACGATTTCTTTAGTGCATTGTGTTAAATAGGACTATTTATGCAAGCATCGTGGATACTTCTATCGTGGTGGATTCTAAATACTGTCACCTGCGAATCACAGAGATAGATTTGTAGCAGGCAGATCCAATATGTATTAAGTAAGATGGGACTGTTTTATTTGTGCAACAGCGTGTCGCTCGTAGGTATACCAACTGTGTCCTGCTTTTAGTTTGTCCTAGTATTTTCATTTAGATTTTGTAAATGTCATTATTTTATACACACTGATTTTATGTGGTAGAACGGATACCCCCTTTATGTGTTTTTCAAGAGGAAGCAATAAAGTTACGCTGTACGTTTATTTCATGTTGCCTGTTGCAGCGATATGAAATAAATATCACAACGACTGTTATTGTGTGCAAATGGGGGCCTTAACCCTTTGACGAAAGTAAGAAATTCAGCTTTTGTGTTGCATGCCCAAGTCTACTGGTTATACCTTCCTTCATAATTAGATTTCCCAAGTACTTCTATTCCTTAAACATCCAGTAATTTGTAAATCTTGAGACTCTCCCCCTACCACCAGGTATTTTGTCTCTTATACTGTAAATTATCTTAATTACATTTTCCTCATATGTTTCAGTAAATTTTATCATCATATAAGCAATATCGTACCTGTCACCTGTCATTAGCATCTGGTCACTGGCAAACAGTAAAGTTCTATGCACTCACCATCTACCGGAATAGCCATATCACTCTTATTTTTCAATTCCCACCGAACATCCATCAAATAAACTTAAACATTGTAGACGAGAGACAATATCCCTATTGTACTCCTGTATCCATAATTAATGGTTCCAAGATCCTGTTGGAAATCCTTACAACATTTGTTCACCCCTGTATATTTCTTTAATGGCATGCTGCACATTTCTTTATTCGCTGCTGCACAGAACAGTTCCGTATTACTGCAACCAAACCAGTCTCTCAGGTTCTTCAACCAAGGTGTCCGACATCTGCCAATGTTCCGTTTGCCCTTTATTACCTCGTGCATGATTAATTGTAAGATGAGATATTTAGGACCTCTAGAATCACATGTCCAAGATAATGAAGTTTTCTCCTCTTCACTGTCACAACCAACTCACATTCTTTGCCTGTTTTATCAAACATAGTGCGAATTACATGTGTCAAGTATATCGACTTCTTCTTAACGTGCCTGTTTGGTTCGAACGTTGGCTACCATCATAGCTATCTTGGTCCTATCCTCTGCAATGCGGAAAAGTTGGGCTGAGCTTTGTCCATACCATTCTCCCAGGTTAGCAAGCCAGGATATTCTTCTTCGGCCTGGCCGTCTTCCACCATCCAATCTACCCTGCAGGATGCGCTGCAACAGTTCATATCTACCGTGGTTCCTCATAATATTCCAACTTGCGACACTTTGTGATGTTTATTACCTCCGGTTTCTTGCTCATTCGGCGCAGTACCTCGGTGTTGGTCACCCTGTCCGTCCATGGTATCTTCAACATTCTTCTGTGCAACCAAAGTTCAAAGGCTTCAAGTTTAGCAGTGGTTGCCTTCGTCAACGTCCAAGTCTCCACTCCATACAGAAGCACGGAAAACACGTAACACCGTAAGAGCCGCAACTTAATGCCCATAGTGAGATCATGACTCCTAAACGCCGAACTCATTGCGTGAAACACACTCCTTGCCTTACCAATACGGCACTTGATCTCTTGTACGTTATCCCTGGCTTAATCAATTTTTGTTAATGTAAATTACTTTTACGTTATTTGAAAAACAATAAATTGTTTATACTTACTGTCTATGTAATAAATGGCGATTAATAATCCTATGAAAAATAATCCACACGTCGATATTACGACAGCGCTTAATTGATGCTTTTGACAACAACTAACCGACACCACTTTCGACTTACAGTGCGGCATACCGTTAACCATCGTAAAATGCGTTGATGATGCTACCGATGCTGTATCAACGTTATCAGTCTGTCGCGTTGATGCGGATGTCGGTTCAATACGAAGCGCCGCTAAATTGGCTGCCGTTAGTAATAACGAACCAGAAGAACCGCTCTGTAACATAAAAACATAAAAAAAAATCATTATTTATTAAATTAATTAATTACGTAGGGCTACTTGTGAGAGAATTGTTATTTATTTTCATTTTGAAATTTCTTTTAAGATATTAATTTTCAAAAATTTTATTCGATGATGATTATTTGATGATGAATTTATTCAAATGAAAAACATAACCTAATTTTTTCATGACTGAATGATGCTAAATGAAAATCAACCTCTGTCGAATTTAAAAATACGGAAGATCACTAAATTGATGCTTAATTATGATTTGCAGATAAAAATTCTTGAAATAAAACGTGTAGATTTTCTATAACTTTACTTGTATATACGTTGGTTGTAACATGCTTACTAGGGCTAAAAAAATTTGGTGTGAAACACTCACACAAATTTCTCTTGCCAATGCAAATAATTAAAAATACACCTAACATTAGTAATAAAACATTACAAATAAACAAAAAACTAACCTCAATAAACATTTCCTAATTTTAATCATTTACGAAAGACGCAAAATGAAAATCGGTCTCAGTTTGCCTTAAAAATACGAAAAATCACTCTTTCACGCTAAACTAGGCTCTTTAGAGAAAAATGCATTAAATAAAAATTGTAGATCTTTTAATTTTCTATAAATTCGATTATATACACTTTTGTCATAAAATCCATACAAAGGCCGAAATTTTAAAAAAAATCGATTTTTCACATGTTTTCGTGAGAAAAAACAGAAAATCGCTAATTACCGCTAAACTAAGCGTTATACAAAAAAATGTTTGAAATAAAAGTTGTAGGATTTTAAATTTTCTACATTTTTTATTATATAAATTTTTGCGCTATAATACATATTACAGCCGTAATCTTAAAAAAAACTCTTTTTTTACGTAAAAACAGCCTCACCAAGAATTTCAGCAAACATGGCGCCTACCCTATCTTGTAGAGAATAAAAAATTGAGTAAACCAGGCGATTTTTAACAAAATCGTAGGGCCAGTTTTTGAGAAAATCGCAAAAAAGTGAAAAATGACACGAATAAACTACTACTTCCGGTTGACAGATTTTGATGAAAATGTTCGTGTCGGGTCCGGTAGTGGTATGTAACTTAAGTTTCAAGTTCGTACGATGTTCGGTTCTTAAGATATTTTGTATACACACCCACACACACACACAGAGACCAATCGCTAAAAACATGTTTTTTGGGTTCAGAGGGTCTGAAAACGTGTAAATCCGGTGAAAACTCGATTTCGAAAAATCGACATGAAAACAATACTTTCCTTCCTATATATTCATATAGGCAAGAGAAAGTAAAAATTCCAATTTTTATTGATTTTGATAAGAAAATACAGATAATCAATAATTGATGCTGAACTATGCATTGTAGAAATAAAAAATGGAGGTTTTTTAATTTTCAACCACTTTTACTTACACACTCCGTATTATTGTCCTTAACATTTTTAATTTATTTTGAGATTTTTTTTAAAAGTTCATTGTAAAAATCATCATTTATTCCTCTATAATCATTTATATATTCATTGTTCATTTATTTTTGAATGGTTCTACTCCAAAATAAGATTAATAGTGTGTTAAAAAAATTTGTTTACGTAAAGCTTATTGGATAGATTCATTTGGTAATTTTCTCATGAAAACAGCGTTAAAATGTTTACATACTTTAATGTAACAATTTAATGGTTTTTCTGTGTCTCATTTTCCTAACTTATTATTGTATAAGAAGTGTTGCACATGTTATTTTTAAGTACCAACCTGTGTGCTTGAGTTACTAGAAGGCGTAGGTGATAACCATTCCGAAACAGTCTGTATCGAACGTGCCGTTGCTCCTGATGGTGTATGGCATGAATTACATGTCGTTGAATTTCGACATAGTGCCGGTCGCGGTATGTACCAACTTCTTTCCTCGTTCAATTGACCTACCGGTGGCAAATCATCCTCAATCTGCAAAAAAAATTAAATTAAAAATTAAAATTCCACTCATCATTTTTTTTACACCCATAACAGACAGGTAGAGTGTCAAATTATTTACATTCAATCTGTTCGTTGCATGGCTAAAATAAATAGTTCTGTTTCTTATCACATGGTCAGCCAATTAAATGACTGAATCATTTAAGAACAGAAGAGGTAGAGGTGCAAAAGACACTAATCAGAGGTATCTCCTCTGAAAGTAATGAATTTCATTATACAGCCAGACCCTGTGGTGAATGAAGTGAAGGTGTCATTTGCAGAATGGAAAATGTGCTTTTCAGAGGGCTCCGTATGCTGATAAGCGTACTTTTCCACTCAGTGAGGAAGGCAATGGTAATCCACCTCACTCCTCGTTTTACTTAGTAAACCTCTACAGGTTCAAACCAGCCTTTCGGCTGATGACCTAAACAACAACATCATTTTTGTAACCTAAATTCTGATAAATTTTGTCATTTGTGGGACATAAATTTTTAAAATAAAGGAATAAACTAATGAAAATTTACCTTAAACTCTTGTTCTTCAACACCATGTTTTTTAAATAAATTAAATACAAATAATTTTTTATTTTGAGATTATGTTGTTGTTTATGTAATCAGCCGAAAGGCTGGTTTGGTCACCTAGGGGCTTTACTAAGTAAAACGAGGAGTGAGGTGGATTACCATTGCCTTCCTCACTGAGTGGAAAAGTATTCTTATTAGTATTCCAGGCCCTATGAAACTCATCTACTTTCCACCTTCCAAATGATACCTCACCACAGGGTCTGGGTCTATAATGATGAAATTCATTACTATTACTCTCACGGGAGATAACTCCTCTGAGTTAATATAGTGCAAAATTGAAACTTCGAACTTAAGTTTGGTACCACTAGGGGACCCGACACGAACATTTTCATCGAAATCGGTCATCCAGAAGTAGTAGTTTATTCGTGCAATTTTCTCAAAAACGGCTCCTACGATTTTTTTAAAATCTCCTCATTAAGTACATTTTTTATTTTCTATGAGATTGAGTTGGCGCCATACATGTTGAAATTCGAGGGAGGTTCTGCTCTCGTGGTAATTGTTTTTTTTTTTAAGAGTGCGACCTGAATATGCATTTTAGGGGAAAAGTATAAAATATTATTAAAGTTGTTGGAAATTTAAAAATCCTACAACTTTTTTTTCTAAAATTTTTTTGTACGTTTAGTTTAGCAGCAATCAGTGATTTTTTTTCTTTCTCATGGAAATCTTTAAAAAATGTGATTTTTTTAAAGATTACGACCTTAATATGCATTTTATGAAAAAAATGTACTACAGCGAACTAATTCAAGTTTGTATAGAAAATTTTAAAAATTCTTAAACTTTTATATTAAGCATTTAAAATGGATAGCCAAAACAGGTAGAGAGAAAATAGCAAAAATGGTCAGCAATATTCAAATGTTGATATAACTAAAGAGACAGGAGGAAAATAAAATAGTAGTACATTTATTTATTTTTTTAAATGTAATAAAATTTTAGGTTGAATTTAATTGTCTTTATTTTATTAAAATAGTGTAAGTTTAATAATTATTAAAATGTAATGTATTGTAATTGATACAATCGTAATCTAGTTAAATATCAAAGTATTGGTTAAGTTTAGTTAAGGTAGTGTAGTAAGTATAGTAGGTATTGAATGCTATTGCTAACAGTTAATACTTCAGTTTTTTGATATTTATTTAAAAGTTTCCAACTCATCCTAGTAGATGGTGTTGTCCATAGTTAGATGAGATAATTTCCACCACCTCTAGCGTAATAGGATAGTAGTATAATGTAAGAAATTTTGTATTATGGTAATTTCTTTTTTACTTTCTCTTGCCTATATGAATATATAGGAAGGAAAGTATTGTTTTCATGTCGATTTTTCGAAATCGAGTTTTCACCGGATCTACACGTTTTAGGACCCCCTGAACCCAAAAAACATGTTTTTAGCGATTAGTCTGTGTGTGAACAGAATATCTCAAGAACGGAACATCACACGAACTTGAAACTTAAGTTACATACCACTACCGGACCCGACACGAACATTTCCATCAAAATCGGTCAACCGGAAGTAGTAATTTATTTGTGTAATTTTTCGCTTTTTTGCGATTTTCTCAAAAACTGGTCCTACGATTTGTTTTAAAATCTCCTGATTTACTAAATTTTTTATGCTCTACAAGATAGGGTAGGCGTCATGTTTGCTGAAATTCTTGGTGAGGCTGTTTTTGCGTAAAGAAATTGTTTTTTTTAAGATTGCGGCTTTATTCATTTATGATACTATGATTTATGATTTATGATTTACTTCAGCGCAAAAATTTGTATAATAAAAAATGTAGAGAATTTGAAGTCCCACAACTTTTATTTCAAACATTATTTTGTATAACGCTTAGTTCAGCGGTAATTAGCGATTTTTGTTTTTTTCTCACGAAAACGTGTGAAAAATCGATTTTTTTAACATTTCGACCTTAGTACTCATTTTACGACAAAAGTGTATAAAACCAAATTTATAGAAAATTAAAAGATCTACAACTTTTATTTTGAGCATTTTTCTCTACAGAGCCTAGTTTAGCGTGAAAGAGTGATTTTCCGTGTTTCTAAGCCAAACTGAGGTCGATTTTTATTTTGCGTCTTTCACTCATGATTAAAATATAGTTATGTTTTTTGAGGTTAGTTTTTTGTGGTTAGTTTTTTGTTTATTTGTAATGTTTTATTACTAATTAAAAAATAAATATCTGTAATGTTTTATTGTTAATTATTTGCATTGGCAAGAGAAAGTGTGTGAGTGTTTCACACCAGATTTTTTATGTAATGTGTAATATCGTGGGAATAAATAAAAATTATTATTTTTTCTATAGAGCTTACTTTAGCGTCAATTAGTGATTTTTCCGTATTTTCAATTGATCTTCATTTTGCGTTATTAACTCATGATTAAACGTTGATTGAAATGATTAGTATGTTATTTTTTTAATACTAGATTTAATAATAGGTTTGAATACTAGACAATCGTTATCGGTGTTCTTTGATGGTTGGGGTTCAATTAACCATACTCACTCAGGAATGGTCGACCTAAGTGTGTACAAGACTACACCTCATTTACACTTCATACACATTATCCTCATCTCATTTGGTTATGGGGTTGCTTATTGTTCTGAATTGAACAGATTCCAACGCACACACATTAGGGATTACAAAAAAATAATTTAATTATTTGCATAGCCAAGAGAAAATCGTGTGAGTGTTTTACACCAGATTTTTTTTTTTAAACCTGTATCTATTTAAAAGTAAGATTTTATTAATAAATAAATAAAAGACATCGGTAAGGTTGATGCGAAATATTTTATTGAACTGTTAAGTCTTACCGACGATCGTAATGCACTTTTTAAGCAGTGTAAGTGCATTATCAAGTTCATATAATACTCGTTTTTTTAAATGACGTCACTTTTCCGGGTGATTGTGTGAAAAGATCTTATAGAAATGTGCTTACGTTTTTTGTTTTGACATATTATTCTGTACGTACGTCATGTTTGAAAAGAGAAAGAGTGAGTTACTAAAATAGGTGTCTTATTCTCGCTGTTAACTGTTAACTTATTTCCGAATAATAATGAAGTTATACTTATCTCTACATTATAATTTCGAACTCAATTAATCATTCCACTTCAAATTGTCACCAAGGTCGTATTCTTAATATGGCGTATCTTATTCCCAGATTTATTTGATTATATAAATTTATGTTATACGGTATTAATGTCGCATTGTTGTTCTTTGTAGGCTATTTACTTTTAATTCATTTTTTTCTGGTCTTATTCGTCTTCCGCTTTTCTTTACTTTCTTGTTCTATTACGAAGTAAAAGTAGCATACTGTTGATTGTTGTTTAGATCATCAGCCGAAAGGCTGGTTTGAACCTGTAGAGGTTTTACTAGTAAAACGAGGAGTGAGGTGGTTTACAGTTGCCTTCCTCATTGAGTGGAAAAGTATGCTTTCAGCATGCCGGGCCCTCTGAAAAGCACATATTTTCCACTCTGCAAATGACACCTTCACTTCATTCACCACAGGGTCTGGCTGTATAATGAAATTCATTACTTTCAGAGGAGATAACTCTGATTAGTGTCTTTTACACCTCTACCTCTTCTGTTCTTAAATGATTCAGTCATTCAATTGGCTGACCATGTGATAAGAAACAGAACTATTTATTTTAGCCCTGCAACAAACAGATTGAGTGTAAATAATTTGACACTCCATCCGTCTATTATGGGCAGAACTGTTGATTAGAAAAAGTTTTCTATTTTTTTTTTTTTTTTGTTAAACGTTTCGAAACTACGAGGGTCATTTTTTCACTTTCGATAAGCCATAAATAAAAGCTAAGTGAATTAACGAGGTGTGGCTATTAAACAACGAGACTGACGTTGTAAAAAAATTTATTTTAATTTTATACATAATCACTTATTGTCACCTTCAGTATACACTCCTTCTCTATCCCTACAACGCTCCATGCGAATTTTCCATTGTTGGAAACAGAGCTGGAAGTCATCTTCTGTCAGCTCCTTCAGGACACGTGCTGCTTTTTCTTTTACAGCTTCCACAGACTCAAATCTTGTCCCTTTTAATGTAGATTTTACCTTAGGGAACAAGTAGAAGATAATAGCATGTGATGAAACGTGGTTTTCTACTTATGATCCGGAAACGAAGCGCCAATCCATGCACTGGGAGAGCTGAACTTCACCGACAGTCAAAAAAGCTCGAATGAGCAAGTCAAAATAATAATGCAATGATTATTGTTTTTTGATATCCATGGGATGGTGTACATTCACTGGGTTCTTGAAGGCCAAAAAATTATTCAATATTACTACCTTGAGGTACTTTCTAAACTACGTCAAAGAGTAAGGAAAAACGCCCCGAAATTTGGAAGGACAAACCATGGGTTCTTTACCAAGACAATGCGCCAGCTCATCCCGCGTTGTCTGTCAAGAGGTTTCTAGCCAAGTAAATCAACTCAGTGTTAGAACATCCACCTTATTCATCAGATTTTGCACCATGTGACTTCTACCTGTTCCCTAAGGTGAAATCTGCATTAAAAGGGACAAGATTTGAGTCTTTGGAATCTGTAAAAGAGAAAGCGACACGTGTCCTGAAGGAGCTGAAAGAAGATGACTTCCAGCACTGTTTTTCAATAATGGAAACTTCGCATGGAGCGTTGTAGGGATAGAGAAGGAGTGTATATTGAAGGTGACAATAAGTGATTATGTATAAAATTAAAATAACATTTTTTACAACATCAGTCTCGTTATTTAACAGCCACACCTCGTACAACCAGCAGATTATATTAAAAGTATTGCATGTAAGGCGCTCTATAATCGATGTGTTCAGTACGAGATGATGCAAGACAGGTATAGGAACATTACGCCACAACCGACTACTCCCGTACAAAATTTTATCTACGCCACTGAAATTTTTAAATATTTGTACGACATTAAAACGTTAAAAGTTTCAAATCCAAAGTGGCCGATAAAAATCACGATGAAATGAAAAAAAAATTTCAAGGAAATAAATTCGTTCGATTGTTATCTAAAAACTAATAGCAATACTAATCATTGCAACTGTTTTTGTTTACAGCTATTTGTTATCAATACCTGTTAAATGACAGAAATCCATTAAATAACGATTTAAAAACCGGTGTTAATGACATTTTCAAATATTCTTGGCTGTGTCTGTTATTATTTTTTAATTATAAAACCTGGTTTCATTGTACATATTACCTTTACGTCAAAAATTAACTTGTTTTTTTTAATGTATCTTAATCATGTGGGTTGGTGTAACGATTGGTTTTAATGCGTGGAATTAATATTGTTACTTACGGTTCTAATGTCAAGGTATCTTTTTTTAAATATTCATTAACAGACATGAATTTGTTCTGGTCTAAATGAATCTTGAATAGTCTGTAGGAAATATTTCCCCCCATTCTCGTACTATGTTTTATTGTGAGAAATATTAAATGAACTTTGAGTTGTCTGTAGAAAATATTTTCCCCCATTCTCGTGCTATGTTTTATTGTGAGAAATATTAAATGAATATTGAGTAGTCTAGGAATTATTTTCCCCCATTCTCGTAATAAGTTTTATTGTGAGAAATATTAAATGAATATTGAGTAGTCTGTAGGAATTATTTTCCCCCATTCTCGTACTGTTTTATTGTGAGAAATATTAAATGAATCTTGAGTAGTCTGTAGGAATTATTTTCCCCCATTCTCGTACTATGTTTTATTGTGAGAAATATTAAATGAATCTTGAGTAGTCTAGGAAATATTTTCCCCCATTCTCGTATTATGTTTTATTGTGAGAAATATTAATTTTATTTTGAATTTTATCGCTATTAACTTTATTTTACATAAATCCCTTAAAAGAAGGTCTCTAAATTCTTGGAATAGGCTCATACGATCGTGCTTTTTGTGTCCGTTAACGGGCACGTATCCAGAAGGGGGCAAAATAAAATTTTAGGGTCTTTTGCGTTATCCCCCCAGCATAATTTTTCACATTTTTTTGATAATTCATAAGCAACCTTACAGTATTTTTAATGATAAAACCGGGAAAAATATTTTTAAAAATCCTACACCAATATTCTTCAAGTTAAGTTTAAATATAGGTAGGTTAAATACATTGTTTTTTTCTCAATATTGTTACTGTATGTAATAACGAAATATAAACTCATTGCGTGTATGACATCATTAAATAAATTAATTTAACATAACTATATTAAATATTATTAATTAATTTGAAGATTTCTTTAATAGGTTAAGATTAACTTAAAAAATAATGATTGTTTTAAATATTTTTCCCGTTTTTATCGCTCAAAATACAATTAAAACACCTGCATACGAAATATTTTAAAAAAAATGTGAAAAATTATGCTGGGAGGGATAACAGAAAATGTACCTAAATGTTAAAAATTTAAATTTGCGGGAACAGGCGAAAAAACAAAAAGGCACTAATCAAAAACAAAATGCACAACACAAACAAGTGAATTTCCCATCAACAGTTGGTTAGAAAGATGAACCAATGGCTGAGAGTATTAAAAACAGTAATGCAGATATTTTTAAAGTACTAAAATTCCCTTTGCTCTAAAACGATCCGTAAAAAATTATGAAAAATGTTCGTTCTTTGTGAAACGATCATTTTTCTGGGTAAACCTCCCAAAAACTTAATTTTTTTTTCTTTAAAATACTATTTTTTCATACACCATCATACCATCATACAGTCTCACCTTAAGGGGAAATTTAACTTTTAAATTTAAATTTAAATTTTTTAATTTAATATTAACTGGAAATTTCGATTTTCGGTTTTTTTATGTTTTTGAACTGTTTAGACCTAGTTCAATCACAAAAACATTAAATTACAACTAAAAATTATTTTAATGAAAAAAATTAAGTTTTTATCAGGTTTATCCTATAAAATTAATGTCACCAAGAACAAAAATTATGAAAAATATTTTTTTATATTGCTCGTTTTAGTGCAAAAAGAATTTTAGTTTTTTTAAATATCTGCTTCACTATTTTTAATATTCTCCGCTGTTGGTGCAGCTTTCTAACCAACTTTTGATGGGAAATTAAACTTGCTTGTGTACATTTTGTTTCTCATTTATGCCTTTCCCCGTAAATTTAGATTTTTTAACATTTAGATACGTTTTTCTCAGAAACCATTAAACCTACCAGGCTGAAATTTTTAACAGTTAATTATCAAGTACATGTACATTCACCGACATAGTTTTTACTTCCTAAGGTACTCAAAAAAATAGTAATACGCAACAAACCTAGAACAAAATTGTAAAAATTTTATGTTATTCGTTATTCTTTTAAAAACTTTATGGTCCTACAGATTACATTGAAAAAATGTCAGTAGCTAAAACCGCCTTACACAACTATAAGTGTGTAAAGTTTCATTTTCGTAACTTTCACCAATCCTATGAAAAATGTAGCTACCTAAAAATAGCAAATTTAATTTTGGCGGGATACAAAGTACAGACTCTCCTTAACGCGTTGATTTATTCTATTTAAATATTTTTGAAATATATATTGAAATTTTTTTTTTTCTAACCACCAGAATACGGTAACATAAAACACTAACCAATGTTTATAGCGCTTTCGTGTATCTTGTACACGTCTTCAGTAAATTAAAATTTATTTCAAGTCAAAATTTAAAACTTCCCAAGTCAAATTTAAAACTTTGGGAAGTTTTAAATTTTGACTTGAAATATATTTTAATTTACTGAAGACATGTACAAGATACACGAAAGCGCTATAAACATTGGTAAGTGTTTTATGTTACCGTATTCTGGTGGTTAGAACAAAAATATATATATTTCAATTTTAAATAATACGGCTGTGTAAAAATCCTACATAGGATGTTTAATAAAACAAATTAAATATTTTTATAGACGTAGGCCTACGTATTCATAAATTTTGTAGCGGACCTCATATTGAAGGAAATCTAAAAAGATATTTGGATAATCGTGTCTTGTGGGAGACCTCAATTTTATTATAGATTTCCTGCATAATGAATCTGCTAAAACGGCTGGCTTTGTAAAACTCACACGTTGAAATTAATAATAGAAGAATAAAATATTCTAAGCGATTTAAATATATTTTGTAAGGGGCGGGAATTCAATAATACAAGGGTATACGCATTTTTTACATGTATACTAAATAATGATATGCAGATGACACGATTGTATTCGCTGATACAATAGAGGGACTGCAAAGACTGATGAACAGGATAACAGAAGTGAGCGAGAAGTATGGCCTGGACATCAACATCGTGAAAACCAAATTAATGGTAATTAGCAGGGGACCGATAACTGGTGTAGACCTATATATAAAACATGCAAGAATTGAGCGTGTAGCATGGTATCCGTATTTGGGCACTATTATCAATGAAGCCTGGGAAAACTCACAAGAGATCAAGTGCCGTATTGGTAAGGCAAGGAGTGTTTTCAACGCAATGAGTTCGGCGTTTAAGAGTCATGATCTCACTATGGGCACTAAGTTGCGACTCTTGCGGTGTTACGTGTTTTCCGTTCTTCTGTACGGAGTAGAGTCTTGGACGTTGACGAGGGCGACCACTACTAAACTTGAAGCCTTCGAACTTTGGGTGTACAGAAGAATGCTGAGGATACCATGGACAGATAGGGTGACCAACATTGAGGTACTGCGTCGGATGGACAAGGAACCAGAGGTAATAAACACCATTAAGTGTCGCAAGTTGCAATACCTCGGTCATATTATGAGGAACCACGGTAGATACGAACTGTTGCAGCGCATCCTGCAGGGAAGATTGGATGGTAGAAGACAGCCAGGCCGAAGAAGAATATCCTGGCTTGATAACCTGAGAGACTGGTATGGGAAAAGCTCGGCCCAACTGTTCCGCATTGCAGATGACAAGACCAAGATAGCCATGATGACAGCCAGCGTTCGAACCGGACAGGCACGCTAAGAAGAAGATACTAAATAATGAAGTACGCGTTCTCATTTGCATATTTATAAAAATAAATCTTCGGTATTCTGTACTTTCAATTATTACCAATACGAACGTAAAGCATTTTTTAATTTATTACAATTAGCCTATATAATTTATTTATTTATTTTAAATAATTACATTTATTGTACCTCCTCCTATTACATAAAAAAAGTAGAATGATATTATTAAGAAGGGATCATGACGCACGAAAAACTGCTACACGAATATTTTTGACACTTCCTTATGATTTAATTAGTTAAAAGGCCGTTCAAATAATCTTTTTCTTCTCTTCAATTAATTTTTAATGCATAACCTATAAACAATTGAGTGTAATTGTTCAAGATTTATTTTGTTACTTTCATTTTTAGTTTGTATTTATAACTTTGTGTTTAAATTCATAAGCCTTTTCACGTTTATCAGTATAATTTTTTCCCTAATTTACGAGGTGTGTCTATTAAATAACGAGACTGACGTTGTAAAAAAATTATATTTAATTTTATACATAATCACTTATTGTCACCTTCAATGTTCACTCCTTCTCTATCCCTACAACGCTCCTTGCGAATTTTCCATTGGTGGAAACAGTGCTGGAAGTCATCTTCTGTCAGCTCCTTCAGGACACGTACCGCTTTCTCTTTTACAGCTTCCACAGACTCAAATCTTGTCCCTTTTAATGCAGATTTTACTTTAGGGAACAGGTAGAAGTCGCATGGTGCAAGATCTGGTGAATAAGGCGATGTTCTAACACTGAGATGCTGTACTTGGCTAGAAACCTCTTGACAGATAACGCGGAATAAGCTGGCGCATTGTCTTAGTGGAGAACCCATGATTTGTCCTTCCACATTTCGGGGCGTTTTTCCTTACTCAAAGACGTAGTTTAGAAAGTAGCCTACCTCAAGGTAGTAATATTGATTAATTTTTTGACCTTCAGGAACCCAGTGAAGGTACACAATCCCATGGATATCAAAAAAAACAATCATCATTCCTTTAAATTTTGACTGGCTAATTCGAACTTTTTTGGCTGTCGCTGAAGTTCGGCTCTTCCAGTGCATGGATAGTGCTTCGTTTCCGGATCATAAGTAAAAAACCACGTTTCATCACATGTTATTATCTTCTACCTGTTCCCTTAGGTGAAATCTGTAATAAAAGGTACAAGATTTGGGTCTGTGGAAGCTGTAAAAAAGAAAGCGGCACGTGCCCTGAAGGAGCTGACTGAAGATGACTTCCAGCGCAGTTTCCAACCATGGAAAATTCGCAAGGATCGTTGTAGGGATAGAAAAGGAGTGTATATTGAAGGTGACAATAAGTGATTATGTATAAAATTAAAATTAAATTTTTGTACGTCAGTCTCGTTATTTAATAGCCACACCTCGCATAGTGGTACATATCTTGTTCCAAATTTAAAATTCAAACGATATTCTTGAGTTATTTTATGTGCGCGCACGCACACACACAGACATATCTATTTATTTCTGATTTGTGTACGTTGCAATCTGTTCAATTTAGAACAATAAGCGGGTTGCTTATTTATATGCCATTGGGTCATGGGGTTCATGACCCAATGAGATGAGGATGATGTGTATGACGTGTAAATGAGGTGTAGTCTTGTTCAGACCCAGGCCGACCGTTCCTGAGAGAGTATGGTTAATTAAACCCCAACCATCAAAGTACACCGGTAACCACTGTCTAGTATTCAAATCCGTATAAAAGTAACCTTTACTAGGATTTACTACCTTTACTACCTTTACTAGGATTTCAACCAGGAACCTTCGTCTCCGATTGGTACACAATCTATGGAAAAAAAACTTTTTGGGTCCAAAGACCCTGAAAACGTATATTCGGTGAAAACACGTACTATTCGAAAATCCCAATGAAAACATTAGTTCCCTTCTCTCTATGTACTCATTATGTAGGGCAAGAAAAAGTAAAAAAGAATGAAGGTACGGAAATTTTGAAGATGCAAGAAAATAAAACTCATTTATTTTATTTTACAGTTTCCGTGAATTTTAGTGAGTATAATAAAGTGACTAAAAAAATAGTTCTGTTTCTTATCACATGGTCAGCCAATTAAATGACTGAATAATTTAAGAACAGAAGAGGTAGATGTGTAAAAGATACTAATCAGAGATATCTCCTCTGAAAGTAATGAATTTCATTATACAGCCAGACCCTGTGGTGAATGAAGTGAAGGTGTCATTTGCAGAGTGGAAAATGTGCTTTTCAGAGAGCCCGGCGTGCTGATAAGCGTACTTTTCCACTCAGTGAGGAAGGAAATGTAAACCACCTCACTTCTCGTTTTACTTAGTAAAACCTCTACAGGTTCAAACCAGCCTTTCGGCTGATGACCTAAACAACAATAAAGTGACGTCACTCTTGTTTTATTCCTTCCGTAGAGCTAATAATAAATAGACCAGACGAATAAAGAAATATGACAATCACCATGTATCGGAATTGAACAACAATAAAAACCAATAACAGAGAACAATGTAATGGCTCCACGTTATCTCTGTCGATAAAATAAACACCTCTTAAAATAATAATGACTAAGAAGAAACCATTATACAATGTAATAATTGACTTTATTACTTTCTTGCCTATATGAATGTATAGGAAGGAAAGTATTGTTTTCATGTCGATTTTTCAAAATCGAGTTTTCACCGGATATACACGTTTTCAGACCTCCTGAACCCAAAAAACATGTTTTTAGTGATTGGTCTGTGTGTGCGTGCGTGCGTGTGTGTGTGTGTGTGTGTGTGTGTGTGTGTGTGTGTGTGTGTGAACAGAATATCTCAAGAACGGAACATTGTACGAACTTGAAACTTAAGTTACATACCACTACCGGACCCGACACGAAAATTTTCATCAAAATCTGTCAACCGGAAGTAGTAGTTTATTCGTGTAATTTTTCACTTTTTTGCGGTTTTCTAAAAAACTTGTCCTACGATTTTTTTAAAAATCGCCTGATTTATTCAATTTTTTATGCTCTACAAGGTAGTAGGGTATGCGCCATGTTTGCTGAAATTCTTGGTGAGGCTGTTTTCACGTAAAAACGTTGTTTTTTTAAGATTTCGGCTTTAATATGCATTTTAGCACAAACCTTTATATAATAAAAAATGTAGAGAATTAAAAATGCTACAACATCTATTTCAAACATTTTTTTGTATAACGCTTAGTTTAGCAGTAATTAGCAATTTTCTGTTTTTTCTCACGAAAACGTGTGAAAAATCGATTTTTTTTTTTAGATTTCGGCCTTAGTATGCATTTTACAACAAAAGTGTATATAATTAATTTTATAGAAAATTAAAATATCTACAACTTTAATTAAAGCATTATTCTCCACAGAGGCTAGTTTAGTGTGAAAGAGTGATTTTCCGTATTTTTAAGCCAAACTGAGGTCAAATTTCATTTGGCGTCTTTCACTCATGATTAAAATTAGGTTATGTTTTTTGTTTATTTCTAATGTTTTATGTTAATTATTTGCATTGGCAACAGAAAGTTGTGTGAGTGTTTCACACCAAATTTTTTCATTTTACAGTTTCCGTGAATTTTAGTGAGTATAATAAAGTGACGTCACTCTTGTGTTATTCCTTCCGTAGAGCTAATAATAAATAGACCAGACGAATAAAGAAATATGACAATCACCATGTATCGGAATTGAACAACAATAAAAACCAATAACAGAACAATGTAATGGCTCCACGTTATCTCTGTTAATAAAATAAACACGTCTTAAAATAATAATGACTAAGAAGAAACCATTATACAATGTAATAATTGACTTTTTTTTAATTATAGGCCACCTCGATGAATTAACGTTTTTTAATAGTTACGGTATTTGTTTTTACAATATCATTTTAAGGTACAGACGAATATTGTTATGCTTCACTTCCGTTGTTTTTAATTTTTTAAATACTTTACTACAATATTTAACCTTCATGCCACACTATATTTTTTACTTTATTAGTAAATTGATATTTTTTTTTTGTCATCAGTCTCTCGACTGCTTTGATGCAGTTCTCCAACCTGTTCTATCTTACGCAAGTCGTTTTATTTCTACATACCTGTAACACCCTACATCTTTTGTAATTTGCTTTATATACTCTAATTTTTGCTTCCCCTCTATAATTTACTCCCTCAATATTACCCTCCATTATTGATAGCCCAACACCTGGATGTCTTAGGATATGCCCCACTAGCCTATCCCTTCTTTTGGTAAGATGCTTCCATATACCTCTTTTTTCATCCACTCGCCTAAGAACCTCTAAATTACTTATTTTGTCCACCCACCTAATCTTTAACATTTTTCTGTAACACCACATTTCAAAAGCTTCTATCCTCTTCTTTTCTACAGCCCCCATCACCCACGTTTCACTTCCGTATAATGCTACACTCCAAATATAATGTTTTAAGAAATTTTTCCTAATATGTAAATCAACGTTTATAGTCAGTAAGCTGTTTTTCATTTCAAAGGCTTTCCTAGCTTGAGCAATTCTACTCTTGATATCGCTTGTGCTTCTTAAATTGATATACTGTATCAATTGATATAGTACTGCTATCGTCTGAAAATTACTTCGTTATTATACGCTAAAAGTTACCTGTTGTAAAACAAACGTTGTTTTCAGAATTTAAAATCCCACAAATTTTATTTCAAAACGTTTTTTGTATAACGTTTAGTTTAGGGGTAATTAGCGATTTTCTGTTTTTTCTCACGAAAACGTGTGAAAATCGATTTTTTTTAAGATTTTCGCCTTAGTATGCATTTTACGACAAAAGTGTATGGACTATAATCAAATTTATAGGAAATTGAAAGATCTACAACTTTTACTTAAAGAATTTTTCTTTACACAGCCTAGTTTAGCGTGAAAGAGTGATTTTCCGTATTTTTAAGCCAAACTGAGGTCGAGTTTCATTTTGCGTCTTTCACTCATGATTAAAATAAAGTTATGTTTTTTTAGGTTAGTTTTTTGTTTATTTCTAATTTTTTATTACTAATGTTGTTGTTTAGGTCATCAGCCAAAAGGCTGGTTTGAACCTGTAGAGGTTTTACTAAGTAAATCGAGGAGTGAGGTGGTTTACCGTTGCCTTCCTCAGTGAGTGGAAAAGTACGCTTATCAGCATGCCAGGCCCTCTGAAAAGCATATATTTTCCACTCTGTAAATGACACTTTCACTTCATCCACCACAGGGTCTGGCTGTATAATTAAATCCATTACTTTCAGACGAGATAACTCTGATTAGTGTCTTTTACACCTCTACCTTTTCTGTTCTTAAATGATTCAGTAATTATGTTATGATTCAGTCACTAATGTTAGGTTATATTGGTCATTATTTTCATTTGCAAGAGAAAGTTGTGTGAGTGTTTCACATCAGATTGTTTCAGCGTGATTTTCACCTTTAGTTCGGGGTTATTTAGGAAGTCAGTCTAAAAATTGCGTGTGATCGTCGTCCCCTTGATAAAATAAATTCAGGAACGTCCTTTTCAAATAATTTATTGTAATAAATTTTTAAATATAACCGGTTCAAATTTCATGGGCAATTAATTTATGGACTTGTAAAAATACGATCGTTTTATAGATTCTGAAATGTCCTTTAATGATGATGTAGGTAAATATTTTATCGTACGAAATTTAATCGGTAGGTTTACGTGTTTACAATAAAGTAACTAACTTGTATTTCTATCATTTTGTTAGTTATGTATTACCTTATTTAGTTTTAGATCAAAATTTAAAATACTTAAATTAATTTTTTTTTAAATAAATTACTCTATGCAATGTCGAAAGTATTATTAGTTCTATGTAATTGATCTTAATGGATCTCTGCAGTAGTTTACTGAACTGGTTTTAATATACATACTTTGTACTTTACCCTTTCAAGATTTGACCTCGAAATTAAAAATTAAACATCCCGTCCGATTAACAAACATTAATGCAATAAAAGTTTATTACACGATAAACTTAGTCAATAAAAGTTTCAATTTAAGAGATCGCATGATGATATTTCTATCTTCCTTATTGTATCTTCAATAGTAGGCCTACTATGTGCAAAAATTCTATTCCTTTTCCACTAATCATGGTGTGTGTATCAGTTATACTAAAAGTTGGAATGGTGTTCAGGAAGTTTTAATAAAAAATGTTAACACTTTTATGAATGTTGATTTTTGTGTTAATTGGAAGTTGATTTTGTTAATGGGTTGTTTATCAGATTGGAGTAAATAGGTTTTTACGATGGATTTTTGCTGATGTCGAATCAAGTGGCCTGGCGGCGGGTTTTTGGTTGGTAGGCGGTTGCTGCCTCCTTGTGGCTGGACGAGGACGCCTCAATTGAGTCCAACACTACTTCCCCCATCGTGAGGAAATGAACATGAGTTTTTCTCGCCGCCTCGGATAAAATAATGGTTTTTACGGTATAGCATACATTTTACACACCATTTCTAGGGAATCTGGGGTTTAAATTCGGTTTAATAACAACTGAGAAATTTTCTGCCATCAGTTTTTTTTATAGGGCTAATATATCGTTATCATTATTATATATTTAAAAATTTTGTGTGAAACATTCACACGATTTCTCTTGCCAGTATATATATGATAAACAAAATAACCTAATATTTATCATGAGTGAATGACGCAAAATTAAAATTAACCTCTGGAGAACTTAAATATACGGAAGATCAATAAATTGACGCTAAACTAAGCGCTGTAGAAAAAAAAATACTTGAAATAAAAGTTGTAGTTTTCTTAATTTCCTTTAACTTAAATTATTTACTGCAAACTTAAATTATATAATGCATAATGCAGTTTACAACAAAAGTGGCTGCAGTCTTAAAAAAACTCCCATTTTTGTCGATTTTGATGAGCAAAACAGATAGCAGAAAAAAGGTTCGAAATGTGCGTTTTTTTAATTTCCTACAACTTTAAATAATTTATCTTATTTTATTTATTTTCCCTAAAATGCTTATTAAGGAAGGCTACAATCTTAAAAAAACATTTTTTTTACCACGAAAGAATTTCTGCAGGTATGGCGCTTTTTCTATCTTGTAGAAAATGAAAAATTAAGTTACGAGGCGATTTTTAAAAAAATTCGTACGAGCCGTTTCTGAGAAAATCGCACTATAAACTATACTACCTTCCGGTTGACCGATTTTGATGAAAATGTTCGTTTCGGGTCTCCTAGTGCTAGACTACTCAAGTTTTAACTCCATACGATATTCCGGTCATGAAATATTTTGTTCACACACACACATACCAGTTGATTAAATCATGTTTTTCTGGGTTCAGGGGGCAAACGCGTATTTCCGGTGGAAACTCGATTTTGAAAAATCGACATGGAAACATGTTCTTTAAAATTGAATTTATTCTTTGAAAATGTATGCCTATCTCTATAAAAAAATCCTAAAAGAAGGCGATTAAATTTATTGGTTGTGTAAAGGAAATTAGCAATAAATGTTAAAAAAATAAAATAATTGTTTTACATTTAAATAGTAAATATTACATCCTAGTTTCCTTTGTAGGAAACGAAGATGTACTATTTTTTAAACAACAGATTTTCATGAAAATGGAACGTTTAAAGATCTTGAAAAAATGTTTAAACCGTAAACTTTTGTTCTATTTTAGTATAGGTAATCAAAAATGTTGATGATATTAGACATGCTAATTAATAGTTAATGGACCAGGTAGGCTAATAATACTTCCTTTCAATTCTAACCTCGAGACGTAAAATTTTTTAAGTAAATATCCAATAATTTAATCAAATTGTAAAAAAAATGTATCTTCTTTATTATTTCCTTTGTGTAGTTTAACTTAAAAAAAGTATGTTAAGTTGTTTATTTAAACTCCTACATGAAGATAAGTCAGTTTTTCTGCATTACTAGGTGTTTAAAAAGTATGCATTTGGTCGATTTATTATTAATTAATTTAAAATTATTGGTAAAGATACTAATGTTTAATGATATTATTGGTATAAACGGTTCGGTTTAAATTCGGGCCAACCAAGTCAGTCAGTTGGTAGAAAATCGCTATTGTTAAGCAACACTGGTTGGACAAGCAACTTTGTATGGTGACCAGCTGACAGCCATTCTTGAACAAACTCCACTGGGGTTCTTTGTTCAAAAATTCATGCCGAATCACGTCAAAAAAATACAGACATGAAATTGGGTAGTTGTCAATAAAGTACAGTTCCCGATGACAAATAAAAGCTAAAAAAATTGTTTCAATTCGTACAAAACCCACCGGGTTGGTCTAGAGGTAAAGTCGTCGCCAAAATCAGCTGATTTTCGGAGACGAAGGTTCTTGGTTCAAATCCTAGTAAAGGTAGTTACTTTTATACGGATTTGAATGCTAGACAGTAGTTACCGGTGTACTTTGATGGTTGGGGTTCAATTAACTATACTCTCGCAGGAATGGTCGACCTGAGTCTGTACAAGACTACACCTCATTTACACGTCATACACATTATCCTCATCTCATTAGGTCATGGGGTTGCTTATTGTTCTGAATTGAACAGATTGCAACGTACACAAATTAGGGATTACAAAAAAATTTCGTACAAGTCAGCTGTTTAATTGCTGTTTTCGGTGATGAAGGTACAGTGGGTGTACTTTGATGGTTGGGGTTGAATTAACCGTACTCTCTCAGGAATGGTCGGTCTGAGTCTGTACAAGATTACACCTCAGTGACATGTCTTACATTTCATTTGGTCATGGGGTTGCTTATTGTTCTTAAATTGAACAGATTGCAATATACGCACGTAAGGGCTAATGAAATAATTCGTACAATATGTGTGTCCCAGATAAGATAACTGATTTTATTTTATTATTATTCTAAGTCCGGGTACAGTATTGCATGAAAATTATACATCTTACGACTACGGTGTTGTTCAGGATGTGTTTTTAAGATCAGCAGGCAAAATGTATTATTATTTTTTGTTTATACCCACGGGTTTGTTCTAGTCGACTAATTTCGTTGTTTGGGCAGCTGATGTACGGAGACGAAGGTTCCTGGTTCAAATCCAGGATTTGTCCTGTCCAACGGAAAGTGACGGACGAAAATTTCAAACCTTTGAACTTTAACTAGTATTTAGTACTTCAGACCATTCGTACTACATAACGTTTCAGATTTGTTGTGAAAATTTAGTTTCTTTACTTTTGTGTCTCCGTGTATCTATCGTTTTGTGCGTTTTATGTGGGCATGTAGAGTGTATGTTTTGTTCGCCTACTGTTCGGCAAAAATAAAGAGTACTAATTTATTTATTTACTGTATTTAGGAACGTATAAGTTCACGTAGGTTGATTCACACGTGCATGTGAATCATTTTCTAAGAAAATAGATTGCAAATGTTTTTGTTTTATTACCAGATTTTTGCGTGTTGTCAGTCAATACTCAGGGAAGTAATTCATAATAGACGTAGACAATTTAGTTTAGTGGTTTGGTTAGGTAAAATTGTTTTCAAATTTAATTGTTTTGTTGTAATTTTATTCTGTAGTTTCTCCTATTTTTAAAAACAAAAATTACTTTGCGAGTTTTTCATATTATTTGTTTACTGTAGAAATTTTTTTTCTCGTATAGGGCCAATTTTAGACCACGTGTGGTAACTTTGCTTCTGGAAGCTCTTTTTGCAGTCTGCATTCGCTCACTGTAGGGGTTTCTCCTTTCTTCTGTTCACCGGGTGTTCTGTTTTTGCTCTTCATGGAAGCCGTTAAAATACCGTAATTAGTTGTTTGAATTTGGTTCGGTTCATTAAGTTTTCTCGGTTTATTTCGGTTTGCTCAGTAACCTTTTGGACTTCGGTTAACCATTTATCCTACATCTATGGTCTATTTTTTAGTGTCTTTAAAATTTTTTTGTTAACCGGTTCTCATCCATTCTATGCAGGTGTCCGTAAAACTTTAGTCTTATTACTTTCTCTTGCCTATATGAATATATAGGAAGGAAAGTATTGTTTTCATGTCGATTTTAACAAATCGAGTTTTCACCGGATCTACACGATTTCAGACCCTCTGAGCCCAAAAAAACATGTTTTTAGCGATTGATCTGTGTGTGTGTGTGTACAAAATATCTCAAGAACGGAATATCGTACGAACTTGAAACTTTAAACTTAAGTTACATACCACTGCCGGACCCGACACGAACATTTTCATCAAAATCGGTCAACCGGAAGTAGTAGTTTATTCGTGCAATTTTTCACCTTTTAGCGATTTTCTCAAAAATTGGTCCTACAATTTTTTTAAAATCACTTCATTTACTTAATTCTTTATGCTCTACAAGATAGAGTAGGAGCCATGTTTGCTGAAATTCTTTGTGAGGCTGTTTTCACGTTAAAAAAATTGGTTTTTTTAAGATTTCGGCTTTATTATGCATTTTACCGCAAAAATGTATATAATTAAAGTTGTAGAAAATTTAAAATTGTGCAACTTTCATTTCAAATTTAAAGTTTTTTTTTCTCACGAAAACGTGTGAAAAATCGATTTTTTAAAGATTTCGGATTTAGTATGCATTTTACGACAAAAGTGTAATAATAAAATTTATAGGAAATTAAAAGATCTACAACTTTTATTTAAAGAATTTTTTGTACAGTTCCTAGTTTAGCGTGAAAGAGCGATTTTCCGTATTTTTAAGCCGAACTGAGGTTGATTTTCATTTTGCGTCTTTCATATATGATTAAAATTAGGTTATGTTTATTGAGGTTAGTTTTTTGTTTATTTCTAATGTTAGGTTTATTGGTAATTATTTGCATTGGCAAAAGAAAGTTGTGTGAGTGTTTCACACCAGATTTTTTTATTAGCCTATTATTTTTTTATTTCAATATGTGGATAGCCTACTTACCAGAGAACATCTATAAAACCATAAAATGCCAATAAGGTTCATATGCATAGCTTATTCTTTAAAAAAATCGACTTTATTACCAGTGGTAAGTATACCTACCACAGCCCTATGGGTTCGAATCCCATTCAGGCACGGCATCTTTTCATACGTTATAAAAAAATCATTTCATCCTTCACCGTCTGCATTAGCAGTAATTGCAGAACAGTCGGACGTTAAACCAAAAAAAAAAAAAAAAAACAGCCCTATAAAGGGTGAAGATAAGTTTCAAGACCACTACTCTACAGATTCAAACCAGCCTTTTGACTGATGACGTAAACAACAATAACAGATCAAAATAAGATTATCAAAAACCGTTTATAAATTTCGTATCAGATTAGTTGTCAGACAAGTATGCACAGGTATAACAGAAATTGATTGAATGTTTTATATTTTGATAGTTTTTTTGGGTAATATCCAAAACAAACAAACCGTAAGCTTCTTAATAATAATATCTGATTAATATTTCATCAATCAATCAAATACTGTTTGACTCGGAAACAATAACAATTTTAAAGATTTATCGACAACAAAACAATAGTTGCTTATAATGTAGGATAACTTTCAAGGTAGCTAAACTTAATTGAAATAACTTAAATAACAATTTCAAGAACACTGTACTTAAGTATGAACAAAAACATATTTCAAGTTATTACTAAAATAATATGACGGTGAAGTATTATAATCTTTTGTTGTTTCGTTTACTTAGGTGTATTTTTTTAATTAATTTACTGCACATGTCAATATATTTGTTCATTAAGTAATGAAATGTACAGGGAAAGAATGGTCGGAATGATGTTGCAAAAAATCAGCAGAAATGTTTTAGTGACCCTAAATGACACTAAAGTAAATATTGTACTGTGTATGTCATGGTAAAAATTGCATTATTTTTCCTTGCGTGTTTTAAACAAAAAAATTGGTGTGAAACACTCACACGACTTTCTCTTGCCAATGCAAATAATAACCAATATAACCTAACTTTAGTGATAAAACATTAGAAATAAACAAAAACTAACCTCAAAAATATAGCTTATAATGACTAACATAACCTTATTTTATCATGAGTGGTAGACGCAAAGTGAAAATCCACCTCAGTTTGGCTTAAAAATACCAAAAATCACTCTTTCACGCCAAACTAGACTGTAGAGAAAAACGCTCTGAATAAAAGTTGGAGATCTTTTAATTTCCTATAAATTTGATTATATACACTTTTGTCGTAAAATGCATAGCTACTAAGGCTGAAATCTTTAAAAAAATCGATTTTGTACACGTTTTCGTGATTTAGGTACCACTGGAGACCCGACATGAACATTTTCTTCAAAATCGGTCAACCGAAAGTAGTAGTTTATTCGTGCGAGTTTTTAACTTTTTTGCGATTTTCTCGAACCGGCTCCTACGATTTAAACAAAATCGCGTCATTTACTACTTTTTTTATGGTCTAAAAGATAGGGTAAGCGCCATGGATGCTGAAATTGGAACTGTGCTCTCAAAGCGTAGTTTAGCGTCAGTTGTGAATTTTTTATATATTCAACATCAAAATCGCTAAAAAAATTGGATGTTTTAAGATTGAGTTTTAAGATTGCTTAGTACGCATTTTACAACAGTTTATTTCAACAGTTTATATTATCAAATACTACATAAAGGAAATATTAAAAAATCTACAATTATTATGTTAAGCATTTTTTCTACTGAGGTTGATTTCATTTAGCATCATTTACCCTTAATTTAAAATGAGGTTTTACTTTGACAAGAGAAAGTCGTTTGAGTGTTTCTCACAAGATTGTTTTCAGTGTTTAACTGGGTTGGTCTGGAGGTAAGGTCGTCACCGCGAGTCAGCTGTTTAACAGCTGATTTTTGGAAGACGAAGGTCCCTGGTTCAAATCCTTGTAAAGGTAGTTACTTTTATACGGATCTGAATTTTTTGCATTGGTTACCGGTATACTTTGATGGTTGGGATTTAATTAACCATACTCTCTAAGGAATGGTCGGCCTGGGTCTGTACGAGACTACTCCTCATTTACACGTCACTCACATCATCCTCAACTCATTGGGTCATAGGGCTGGTTATTGTTCTTAATTTGAACTGTTTGCAATTTACACATTAGACCCGTTGGCGTAGTGGTTAGCGCAACTGGCTTCTACTCCGGGGTCCCGGGTTCGATTCCCGGTCAGGTCTGGCATTTTTTTTTCATCACTCATTTGCATTATCATCGTCTGCATTAGCAGAAATTGCAGAACAGTCAGACGTAAAACAAAAAGAAGTACACATTAGGGATTAAAAAAAGTGTTAAATATATGTGTTAATATAAAACACTAAGAACACTATCTGTGTTCAAAAATGTGTTTTATTGTTAGTTTTTTTTTCCTATTAAAGGTAGTTACTTTTATGCGGTTTAATGCTAGACAGTGGCTACCGGTGTACTTTGATGGTTGGGGTTCAATTAACCATACTCTCTCAGGAATAGTCGACCTGAGTCTGTACAAGACTACTCCTCATTTACACGTCATACATATCATCCTCATCTCATTGGGTCATGGGGTTGCGTATTGTTCTGAATTGAACAGATTGCAACGTACACACATTAGGGGTTGTTAGTTTTTGTTTTTTTTTTATTTGTTTTGTTTTTACATCCGTGTACTAACTTATAACGGTTGTTTTTTAACGCTCTTTACTGTTTCTATTAAAAAAATTGAATTTTCTATTGGATGATTTTAGTAAATAATGTAAAGAGAAGTTAAAATTGGGATAAGGCATGAGTTGGTGAAAATGATTATTTTGATAACATCATTAATTGATTTAATACTTAACGCCCACTCGTCACGATTATTACGAATTGAAATGTAATCATGTTAATAAGGAAAAATAAATTTGTAAACGTTTCTTTTTTTAAAATACATAAGTTACTTTTAAGGACGATTTAAAATTAAAAGGAAGTCTTCCTGTAATAATTAAAATAAATAACGAATAAATTGTATGTATTATGTAGTCAGATATGTATCGATATTGCTGTACTATTTGAATAGTAGACTCTTATCGATTATGTGAATGAATAAACATTGTAAGTAACATTTATGTATTTTTCGATTGTTATGGTATTGAAAACTTATCTTACAGTATGTATTTACTTACTGTATGATCCGTTCGTACTATACACCATTGAAATACTGATGCTATGTAAGTTTTAACCTTCAATCCAATACTGTACTCTATGGAGTTACCCTGATTTTAATCTAAATGAATTCTAAATTATTTTTTCAATTCATTTTTTTTTTGTGTCCTTAAAGTTGCATCAACTGTTTGATCATTTTAGAAATGATTACGGGTTACGGTGTAATATTGGTGGGTTTCAATTTTTGACTTCTAGGGAAAAAGCACTTTTCGTAAGTAAAATACTTATTACTTTCTCTTGCCTATATAAATATATATACGAGGAAAGTTTTGTTTTCATGTCGATTTTAAGAAATCGAGTTTTCACCGGATCTACACGTTTTCAGACCCCCTGAACCCAAAAAAGCTGTTTTTAGCTATTAGTCTGTGTGTTGGTGGGGGGGGGGGGTGTATGAACAGAATATCTCAGGAATAGAACATCGTACGAACTTGAAACTTGAAACTTAAGTTAGATATTACCACTACTGGACCCGACGCGAACATTTTTATCAAAATCTTTCAACCGGAAGTAGTATTTTATTCGTGTAATTTTTCACTTTTTTGCGATTTTCTCAAAAATGGTTCCTACGATTTTTTTAAAATTGCCTCATTTACTACATTTTTTGTGCTCTACAAGATAGGGTAGGCCCCATGTCTGCTGAAATTTTTGGTGAGGCTCTGTAGCGAAATACAGAGCCTAGTTTACCGTGAAAGAGTGATTTTCCGTATTTTTAAGCCAAACTGAAGTCGATTTTCATTTTGCATCTTTCACTCGATTAAAATTAGGTTATGTTTATTGGGGTTAGTTTTTTCGTTTATTTTTAATGTTTTATTACTAATTTTAGGTTATATTGTTAATTATTTGCATTGGCAAGAGAAAGTTGTGTGAGTGTTTCACACCAGATTTTTTAACACGGTATGTTTGTTTTTTCTCGTATAGAAGTAATTTTAGATAACGTGAGATGACTTTGACGTGTCTGGAAGCTATTGCAGCCGATACTCTCAGCATTCGTTCAATGTATAAGGTTTTAGGTTTTTCTCCTTTCTTCTATCCACCCTGTGTTCTGTTTTTGCTCTTCATGGAAGCCCGTAAATAAGTTGTCGGTTTATTCCGGTTCTCAATATCTTTTCTAATTTCTTTTAATCATTAATAGACTTTTAATCAAAATAGACTTAGGGTGTCGGCACCCTAAGTCTATTTTTAATGTCTTAAAAATTTGTTTTGTCAACCGGTTGTCATCTATTCTACATTTCCATTAATTTCTACGTTTCTTTTTATCGTTTATTTTCCTTATACAATAATTCTTCTCGACCACGTAACCTATTATTGTCCGTACTATCTTCGGGCTCATTATCTTGCGAAGGATTTTTCTCCTTTTAGACCAGCCTTCCGTGTCTTTCTAATGTACTTACTCGCGTACAGAGACACGGGTTCATAATAATCAGGGGTGAAACAAAAAATAATTCTGAAACTAAACCATGGCAACTTCACGCACAAACGTCATGTTTGCAAACATGATACTTTTTAAAATTTTTCTACTACACAGTAATAATTAATTTAAAATAAATTTTTGATAATATTTTTAATGCCCATAACGGGCAGGTGAGTGTTAAATTAATTGCCCTTGATCTGTTTAATAACAGTTATATTTTTATAGTTTTATATTTTTATACTATTTAAGAACAGAAGAGGTAGAGGTGTAAAAGATACTAGTCTATCTCTATAAGATACTAGAGTTATCTCCTCTAAAAGTAAAACATTTCACTATACAGTCAGACCTTGTGATAAATGAAGTGAAGGTGTATTCGCAGGGTAGAAAGTAGGTGCTGTTCGGAGGACCTGGCATGCTGATAAGCATACTCTTTCAACTCAGTGTGGAAGGCAATAGTAAACCACCTCGTTTCTGGTATTTTACTAAATAACACCTCTAGAGGTTCAAACTAGCCTTAAGTTGACCTAAACAACAACCTAATTTTAAAGCTAAAAAAATCATGACATCCAGATGGCATTAAAAAAAACTGAAATTAAAAAAAAATTCGGTAGTGTTTAAAAGATTGGTGACAATATTAATGCGGATCACTATAGCGTTATCTCTTTTGTCATTGTTCATTTAATTAGGATTTGTAGACAATGAAAAGTTCGTTTTAGGCAGGTATAATTACTAAGCTAAATGATACTAAAGTACTTTATTGCAGTAAAAGTAAGCCCTATTATGTAAAGTAAACGGCAACCTTATTAGAAACTTAATCTCTATAAGTTTACTAGAGAAGTGTTTTGTTTAATTTAATACATATTTACGTTACAGCTAATCGTATCTTATACTCTCTACCAGGCATGTAAAAAATTTTACAACAAAAATGGCTTGAAATGTTCATTTTGTTTTAAAAGTAAAGAAAACTACGAGGTGTGGCTATTAAATAACGAGACTAGGTAACGTTGTAAAAAATTTAATTTTAATTTTATACATAATCACCTTCAATATACACTCCTTCCCTATCCCTACAACGCTCCATGCGAATTTTCTATTGTTGGAAACAGTGCTGTAAGTTATCTTCTGTCAGCTCCTTCAGGACACGTGCCGCTCAAAAATGTTTGAAATAAAGCTCGCTAAAATGTTTGTACTGACACTTTGTAGGCTACGCGATTGAAAATGACCCAAATTTTTTGGAAACTATAATAACATGTGATGAAACGTGGTTTTTTACTTATGATCCGGAAACGAATTGCCAATCCATGCACTGGAAGAGCTGAACTTCATCGAGAGCCAAGAAAGCTCGAATGAGCTAGTCGAAATTTAAAGCAATGATGATTGGTTTTTTTTTGATATCCATGGGATTGTGTACCTTCACTGGGTTCCCGAAGGTCAAACAAGTAATCAATATTACTACCTTGAGGTACTTTCTAAACTACGTCAAAGAGTAAGGAAAAAACGCCCCGAAATGTGGAAGGACAAATCATGGGTTCTCCACCAAGACAATGCACCAGCTCATTCCGCGTTATCTGTCAAGATGTTCCTAGCCAAGTACAGCATCTCAGTGTCAGAACATCTAACTTATTCGCCAGATCTTGCACCATTTGACTTCTACCTATTCCCTAAGGTGAAATCTGCATTAAAAGGGACAAGGTTTGAGTGTGTGGAATGTGTAAAAGGCACGTGTCCCGAAGGAGTTGACAGAAGATGACTTCCAGCACTGTTTCCAATAATGGAAAATTTGCATGGAGCGTTTTAGGGATAGAGAAGGAGTGTATATTGAAGGTGACAATAAGTGATTATGTACTATAAAATAAAAATAAATTTTTTTACAACGTCAGTCTCGTTATTTAATAGCCACCTCGTACTTTTCCACTAAGTGAGGAAAGCCATGGTAAACCACCTCACTCCTTGTAAAATCCTCTAGAGTTTCAAACCAGCCTTTTAGCTGATGACTTAAACAACACCTTATTCAGTAATAATTATGATTTGCTTATTTTTTTTTTAATGATTTAATAAGAACATTATCTTTTCCCTACTGTAGCGTCGTTTCAGTCTTCGTGGTAAATATCCTATCAGGTTATAAGAACTTAACTTCTGTATAAGTGGATTTTCGTTGAGTTTAATTCATCTTTAAATCGCCAATAATATTTAAAAAAACTTTCTTTAATATAAAAGTCTTGGAGGTCGTTGTGTAAAGTTTTGTTCGACTTGTGATATGAAGCGTCAGTAATTAATACGGGTGGTGTACGGATACTTTTCGTTCACTGTGTGCACTATTGTGGTAAAGATTTTGTACTGTTTTTTTTTTTAATTTAACGCTATTTTATCAACTGTATTTTGCACTTATGTTTAAAGTTGTATGTTTACCTTTTGTTTTCTGTGTTTATATGTGCTGATAAGTTTGTATTTATAAATGTTCAACTCCTTTGGTTCACGATTCAGGTCATGGTAACCGTACAAACATATCTCTGTTCCATTATTTTTAATTTTCTTAAGATTTTTTTTTGTTTTGTTTAATGCTGTAAGTTATTTTTTTATTTAAAGTTTATTGATTTTTTCAAATTTTTTTATTTAAATTCGTATTAACTGCTTGTTCATACGCGACTAAAGTGGATTATGTAACATTAACTGTGGGATTTGACACGTGAAAATTTCCGGAAAATACATTTGACAAATTAAGTTTCGGAATTTTTTTAACTTTCTCTTGCTCTATATAAATATAGCTATAGAGAAGAAAAATATTGTTTTCATGTCGATTTTTCGAAATCGAGTTTTCATCGGATATACGAGGTGTGGCTATTAAATAATGAGACTGTCGTAGAAAAAAAAATTATTTTAATTTTTTACATAATCACTTATTGTCTCCTTCAATATACACTCCTCTAACCTTACTTACAACGCTCCATGCGAATTTTCCATTGTTGGAAACAGTGCTGGAAGTCACCTTCTATCAGCTCCTTCAGGACACGTGCCGCTTTTTCTTGTACAGGTTCCACAGACTCAAATCTTGTCCCTTTTTATGCAGATTTCACCTTTGGGAACAGGTAGAAGATAATAACATGCGATGTAACGTGGTTTTTTTTACTTATAATCCGGAAACGAAGCGCCAATACATGCATTAAAAGAGCCGACCTTCACCGAGAGCCAAAAAAGCTCGAATGAGCGAGTCAAAATTTAAAGCAATGATGATTGCTTTTTTTATATCCATGGGAGTGTGTACCTTCACTGGGTTCCCGAAAGTCAAACAAGTAATCAATATTACTACCTTGAGGTACTTTCTAAACTACGTCAAAGAGTAAGGAAAAAGCCCCGAAATGTGGAAGGACAAATCCATGGGTTCTCCACCAAGATGCGCCAGCTCACTCCGCGTTATCTGTCAAGAGGTTCCTAGCTAAGTACAGCATCTCAGTGTTAGAACATCCAACTTATTCACCAGATCGTGCACCATGTGACTTCTACCTGTTCCCTAAGGTGAAATCTGCATTAAAAGGGACAAGATTTGAGTCTGTAGAAGCTGTAAAAGAGAAAGCGGCACGTGTCCTGAAGGAGCTGACAGAAGATGACTTCCAGCACTGTTTCCAACAATGGAAAATTCGCATGGAGCATCGTAGGGATAGAGAAGGAGTGTATATTGAAGTTGACAATAAGTGATTATGTATAAAATTAAAATAAAAGTTTTTTATAACTTCAGTCTTGTTATTTAATAGCCACACCTCGTATATGTACACCTATGTAAAGAATTTTCGGAAATGAATCTTAGGAAATAATAAAACGAAATTAAAATTTATAAATAAATTGATGGTAGTGAACATTTTTAAGGTCTCTTCAGATGACGTTAGAATCGGTTTGTAGACGAGTCACGTACAGGCTACATATAGCACATAGCAAGGTCTTAAACCCATACAATATAACACACTGTATCAATATGTACTGTAATAATAAATATACATTAAATAAATAAATAAATAAAAATAATAAAAATTACAATAAAAAGAACATGTATTTGATAACTATACATGTTTTCTAAGTATACCTTTATGAAGAAATACATTCAATATATTTTGTGATAGACGATTCATGCATGATTTAAATTAAATAAATAAAATCATTCTTCCCCCTTTCAATTTGAATATTACATTTATTTATCTATCTATTGAATATCGATGTGGAAGGTTGTTGGAAGACAACCGAACAAGTCAGGAAATGTATTTTGTGTCGAAGGAAAAAATTATACCAGTGTTATAGAATAAAGTCAAGTTCTTTACTGTCACATGCAACGGGATACTATTGTATGTTAAATATTGTATCTGGTTTTTTAAATATATGTTAAGTCAGCTGTAAGATTTACTTTAGAGAAAAAGTTTTGTTGTCGTTTGCAATACAGGAAATTATCGGTAAATACATTTTCACTTTCTATTGCCTATATGAATATGTAGAGAGGAAAGTATTGTTTTTATGTCGATTTTTCGAAATCGAGTTTTCACCGGATCTACACGTTTTCAGACCCCCTGAACCCAAAAAAAACGTTTTGAGCGATTGGTGTGTGTGAGTGTGCGCGCGCGCGTGTGTATGTGTGTGTGTGAACAAAATATCTCAAAAACGGAACATCGTACGAACTTGAAACTTAAGTTAGATACCATTAGAGGACCCGACTCGTACATTTTCATCAAAATCGGTCAACCGGAAGTAGTAGTTTATTTGTGTAATTTTTCACTTTTTGCGATTTCCTTGAAAAACGGCTTCTATGATTTTCTTTAAAATCGCCTGATTTACTAAATTTTTTATTCTCTACACGATAGGGTTGGCGCCGTGTTTGCTGACATTCTTGGAGAGGCTGTTTTCAACGTAAAAAAAATTATTTTTTTAAGATTGCGGTTTTAATATGCAGCAAAATTTATATAATAAAAGTTGTAGAGAATTAAAAATACTACAACTTTTATTTCAAACATTTTTTTGTATAACGCTTAGTTTAGCGGTAATTAGCGATTTTCTGTTTTTTTTCTCACGAAAACGTGTAAAAATAAAATTGTTTTCGAGATTTCAGCCTTTGTATGCATTTTACGATAAAAGTGTATAATAATCAAATTTATAGGAAATTGAAAGAACTACAACTTTTATTTAAGCATTTTTCTCTACAGATCCTAGTTTAGCGTGAAAGAGTGATTTTACGTATTTTTAAGCCAAACTGAGGTTGATTTTCATTTTGCGTCTTTCACACATGATTAAAATAAGGTTATGTTAGTTTTTTTGTTTATTTCTAATGTTTTATTACTAATGTTAGGTTACATTGTTAATTGTTTGCATTGGCAAGAGAAATTCGTGTTGAGTGTTTCACACCAGATTTTTTAATAATTAAATAATATTCTACTATTTCTTTGGTTGAAAATTGCAAAAAGGTCTCAGATATGTGCGGTTAAAATCTTAAACTTGTATCTAAATAGAGGGACCATGCTAAGTCGTGGAGTTTTGTAATTGGGATTATCTAAAATTTTTGGTCATCTAAAATCGGGTTCCTCTATAAATTCGGAAAACCGGAAGTCTCTTTTTTTTTAATCCCTAATGCGTGTACGTTGCAATCTGTTCAATTCAGAACAATAAGCAACCCCATGACCCAATGAGATGAGGATGATATGTATGACATGTGAATGAGGTGTAGTCTTGTACATACTCAGGTCGACCATTCCTAAAAGAGTATGGTTAATTGAACCCCAACCATCAAAGTACACCGGTAACCACTGTCTAGTATTCAAATCCGTATAAAAGTAACTATAGTCCAGCCTCTCTTAGTTTGCTCCTAATGTAAACAAATAATGACGTCACTGAGCATGCGCATTATATCAAAATGTGTACACGCTGATTAAAAAGTAACAACAAAATACTTTCAAAAGTATTTAAATAGAAAATACTTTTAAAAGTATTTTTCTAAATGAAATTGTTAGGCCTACATCATATCATGACTGACTTTTTTAGTACTTTAAGTACTTATAATTTAAAAAATAGTTAACTTAATAGGAATACGACATCCGTAAAGTCGTAGACTCTAGCGTGCACCCTGTAGTAAGTGGCTTTTGTTTGTTGACAGTAGGAGCAAACTAAGAACGGCTGAACTGTACCTTTACTAGGATTTGAACCAGGAACCTTCGTCTCCGAAAATCAGCTGTTAAACAGCTGATTTTGGCGACGACTTTACCTCTAGACCAACCCGGTTGGTTATGTCTCATTTAAATAGGTTTTTTTTACTAAATACTTAATGAAAAGCGGTTAGATAATAACGACAATTAAGGTGTTTTATAAAACAATATTGTACTGTAGAGTCGGCTGCAATAAAACAAGATTGTTGATAACAGGATATGCATATCTATTGTTAAGGCACGGTTCGATGCATTCCTTTCTCGCAGCAGGCTGTATCTGTCTCGGTCAAAGCCTGTCTTCAACATTATATTCTATACTCTTATATTCTACAAGTACTAGAAGGGTCATGAAAAAGCATGCTTTTACCAATATTATAAACTATTACGCGTGGCTGTCACACACACACACACACACACGCGCACACACACACACACACACACACACACACACACACACACACACACACCATCTATTATTATTATTATTATTTCTACTATTACTGAGATACGTTCTGTACTGTGTCTTATTAGAATTAATCCTTGACCGATTTCCCATGCCATAAAAAAGTGGAGAAGGTGGTACCTAACCCAAAGAATCATGAAGATATTTTTCAATCTTTATCTTCATTATCATTATAATAATCATCTTTGTCTTCATTATCTATAGAATGTGATTAGATTTAAATTCCTGGACGGTAATTGTTTTTGAATGATTTGATTATCATTATAATGATATTATGAATTTCAATGGCACAGTCATTTGTATTAATTTTTTTGCCGTTGTGATTGTTCGTTGTTTTAGGATAATAATTGTGTTATCCGTCATGCGTGTTCATTGTTATTTCGTGATTTTTTTAATGCCCTGTTATGGTCCACGATTTGTTAACCTATATATTTATATGCCCAAAACGGGCAGTTGGAGTGTTATTTTAATTGCCCTCTATTTGTTTGGTCCAGGGCTAAAAAAAATAGTTCTGTTTTTTATCATATAGTCAGCCACTTATATGACTGAACTATTTAAGAACAGAAGAGGTAGAGGTGTAAAAGACACTAGTCAGAGTTATCTCCTCTGAGAGTAACGAATTTCACTATGCAGCCAGACCCTGTGGTGAATGAAGTGAAGGTGTTATTTGCAGAGTGGAAAGTGAGTGCTTTTCGGAGGGCCTGGCATGCTGATAAGCATACTCTTTCAACTCAGTGAGGAAGGCAATGGTAAACCACCTTACTCCTCGTTTTTACTTAGTAAAGCCTCTAGAGCAGTCATGTCAAAGATACGGCCCGCGGGCCGCATCCGGCCCCCGGGCTGTATCAATACGGCCCGCGATCGCAATGTGTCACAGAAAGAAGAATCATGTTTTTTTAGAGCTTTAAGACTTCACTCGATTCCTGTACGGAAGTTTTAAAATGCGCACACTACATTTATAAGACGTAATTTGAAGGGCAGCGCGTGCCTAGACAAGCGAGAGAGATAGACTAACGCCATCTCTACCTGACATCAATGAGCTTGTCAAAAACAAGAGAAGTCAGGTATCTGGATCCTCGAGCTCAAAATAATTACCATCTTTTATAACTTTGATATGATTTTTAACAACCGTATATTATATACTACTATACAATTATTTTTTTTTTTTTTTTTTTTTTTTTTTTTTTTTGTTTAACGTCCGACTGTTTTGCAAATTGCTGCTAATGCAGACGGTGAAGGATGAAATGAATTTTTGTAACGTATGAAAAAATGCCATGCCCGAGTGGGATTCGAACCCAAGACCGCGTGATGAGAGGCGAGCACGTTACCAACATCGCCAACGCGGCCGGCACTATACAATTAAATAAATAAAATGTTATAATAATTCAGTACATTTTTTGTTATTTGAATCTGGCCCGCCTACACATTCTAAATTTAATATATGGCCCTCTTCAAAATTGAGTTTGACACCACTGCTCTAGAGGTTCAAACCAGCCTTTCGGCTGTTGACCTAAACAACAACAACAATCATATGTATAGCCTCAAAGGGGTTAACGCGTTGACTGCTATGTGACCCAAATATGTGTCACACTTGTCTTTGAAAATGGGCCACGCGCATCAGAAATGAGCCACAGCACATCACGTACTTTTAAGCCGTGTAATGTGGTTTCAAAAGCTATGGCTTTAGAGAGTGACTTTTTACACTTAAGGGGGTAGTCAACTCAAGATAATGATTTTTTTTTTAATTTCGATGTTTTTTACTTTCTCTTGCCTATATGAATATATAGGAAGGAAAGTATTGTTTTCATGTCGATTTTTCGAAATCGAGTTTTCACCGGATCTATACGTTTTCAGACCCCCTGAACCCAAAAAACATGTTTTTAGCGATTGGTCTGTGTGTCTGTGTGTGTGTGTGTGTGTGTGAACAGAATATCTCAAGAACGGAACATCGTACGAACTTGAAACTTGAAACTTAAGTTACATACCACTACCGGACGCGACACGAACATTTTCATCAAAATCGGTCAACCGGAAGTAGTAGTTTATTCGTATAATTTTTCAGTTTTTTGCGGTTTTCTCAAAAACTGGTCCTACGATTTTTTTAAAATCGCCTATTTTACTCAATTTTTTATTCTCTACAAGATAGGGTAGGCGCCATGTTTGCTGAAATTCTCGGTGAGGCTGTTTTCACGTAAAAACGTTGTTTTTTTAAGATTACGGCTTTAATATAAATTTTAGCGCAAAAACTTATATAATAAAAGTTGTAGAGAATTTAAAAACCTACAACTTTTATTTCAAACATTTTTTTGTATAACGCTTAGTTTAGCGGTAATTTGCGATTTTCTGTTTTTTTTCTCACGAAAACGTGAGAAAAATCGATTTTTTAACATTTCGGCCTTAGTATGCATTTTACGACAAAAGTGTATATAATAAAAGTTATAGAAAATTAAAAGATCTACAACTTTTGTTTAGAGCATTTTTTTCTACAGAGCCTAGTTTAGCGTGAAAGCGTGATTTTCCGTATTTTTAAGCCAAACTGAGTTCGATTGTCATTTTGCGTCATTCACTCATGATTAAAATAAGGTTATGTTTTTGAGGTTAGTTTTTGTTCATTTCTAATGTTTTAATACTAATGTTAGGTTTATTATTAATTATTTTCATTGGCAAGAGAAAGTTGTGTGAGTGTTTCACACCAGATTTTTTTTTAATTTCGATGTTTTTTGCATTTATTTGAAGTTTAAAATTTTCTGAATCACAACATTTGTTTACTTTGTTTGTACGTTGACAAAAAGTTATAAAAACATCTGTTTAAAATAAAGTTCACTAGCAAGGCGAGTGATATTATTTCTTTCAACTTAAAATTTTCCGGAAATGTAGTTTTTTACAAGATTGTAGGCCTACATTCTTGGGAATTAAATATTTTGGTTTGTTTTGGAGATATTTGGATGATGTTTTTTTCAAATGTTCATAATTTCGTGCTCTATTATTTGTGGAATGATTATTACAAAAACCTTAATAGGGATTTAGTTAAAAAATAATTTGTGAATACATAAAATAATATATGTTTTTGAAAATATGGTTTTTCTTCAATAAATTTCTTGTAAGAAATAACATAAAATCGCATACTACAGATAATAAACAACAATTTTCTGTATTTTGTAGCATAAGAATCATGTTGGTATCTTTCTTGGTTTCTGAGATATTTGATTCCCAGTAAAAGCCCGCTTTTCCAACCTTACCCTTATATTAGGGGCTGTAATTAATTTTTCGGCTTGGTTTAAGTGGTAGATCATTACTAGTAAATTACTCTCATTTAAAATAAATAATGATAAATTATACCCAGAAGTTTTCATTTTCATTTTCTGGGTTGATTACCCCGTTAACTTGTGATAATTTCCTAGCCGGGTATCAAACCCGGGACTTCCGCGTTGTAGGCTAGCGCACTACCATTACGCTACGGAGGGCTTTTGTTATTGGTTTAGTAACGAATATTTTTTCTGAAATTTTGCCTCTGCTTATAGACATTTTCTGGTCTCTTTGTTTGTGGTGTTTCCTAATAATGCAGCAATACACTTTAATTAACATTGTTAAGCAGTTATTTTTTCTTAAGTACCTTTTTGTTACAAATTACATTGAACATTAAACAAGAAACATCGTCCGAATAAGTAACTAGCTATCTTTTGTTATTGTAGTTTACTATTTCTAGTATTGAGTACCAATTAGCACTTCCCTTAAAAGGAAAACGATATACAGGTAACATTCTTCGTAATTGAACATCTTGCTTTTTTTTTTGCAATATTACAATATAAATTGTTATGAAAAATGAGATAACATTTATCTTTTGGTTTCCTATTTAATTTTAGTTTAATATCTTTTATTTATTTGCGGTTTATTAAATAGTAAACTATGAGAACCCGGATCAATTTTTTTTAGTGAATTTTTAACTGAATGTATAGCTTATGAATTTTGCCGAGAGCTGTCAAACAGACATTACGCAAGGCAATAGAAAAAATTTTTTTTGTTGTTTTAAGATTGCGACATTAATATGCATTTTAGCGCAAAAATTTATCTAAAAAAAGTTGTGGGGAATTTAAAACCCTATAAATTTTATTCCAAATATTTGTTTATGTAACGCTTAGTTAAGCGGTAATTAGCAGTTTTCTGTTTTTTTCCCACGACGTGTAAAAAAATCGAATTTTTCAAGATTTTAGCCTTATTCATTTTACTTTAAAAAAGTATACCCGGTGATCCAATTTATAGGAAATTAAAAGATCTACAACTTTTATTTAGAGCATTTTTAACCCAAACTGAGGTTGATTTTCATTTTGCATCTTTCACTCATGATTAAAATTAGGTAATGTTTATTGAGTTGAGCTTTCTGTGTTTTTCTAAAGTTTTATTACTATTGTTAGGTTATATTGTTCAGTACAGTAAAACCTCTCTAATTCGTCACTCTCTAATTCATCACCTTCTATAATTCGTCAGCCCTCCCCAGTTCATTATAGGAAAATATTTCTGCAGAGTTTGATATTTTCCGAAAATGAAACGCAGGTTTAAGAATTTTGGAAAAGTATACAAAGGATGCTATATATAACATATCACAAGCATGGCATAACATTTTGAAAACAACACTTAAGTCTTGTTGGAACAATCTGTGGGCTGACCGAGAAGAAACTAGTAGCATCCGTTCTTACAATGAAACAAACAATGTCTTATCAGAATTAAAAGAAGTGTGCCAGAGTATACCTGTGACTAAAAATATTACCGACGAGGAATTAGTTGAATGGATAGAGCAAGATGCTAACGAACTTGAGTATGAGATTTTAAGTGACAAAGAAATTGTGCCCTACGTTCAAAACAAAGATTCACCTGTTGAGGAAGATAGCAACGAAGAATATGTTTCAAGCCCTGAAAATATTGGTACGAATCGAGAAATAGAAGGAATGCTGACGAAGTGCATCGAATGGTATGAGAGACAGAAAGAAGCAGAGTTATCAAAATTAATTGTAATACGACAAATTCGCCAGTTGGCTGTGGAAAAAGAAAAGAACTCGTTGGTAGAAAAGAAGATAACTCACTTTTTCAAGAAATAAATTTTGCATTTTACATACATACATACATATTTATGTAATTAAGTAACGTTTTCTAAATTTTAATGTGATTTTTTTGTAGTGTTAAGTGATACATAGTTAAAGATTCGTTTCATCGATTTTGCAAATGTATACTTTTTCGATTGTAATTTTATATTCGGTAACGTGTACTGTGTTGTGCCTTCTACAAATTAGAAAATGTAAGTACAACCATATACAGAATTTCTGAAGTAGTATAAAACTAGATACGTAGACTAATACAAATTTACTGTAGTTATAGGACTTAGGATTACTTATTGTGTTTATCGTTAATGTAAGTTTCATTTATGTAATTCGACTTTAATCTAATATACGTATGAGTATGTTATTTATTAACCGTGCATAGCAAAATTCCATAATTCGTCACTTTCTGTATTTCGTCTTTCCTTCGGTCCCGAACGAGACGAATTAGAGAGGTTCCACTGTATTTCCATTGGCAATAGAAAGTTGTGTGAGTGTTTCACACCAGATTTTTTTATTATTTTGTTAATCAGTTTAAATTATTTATTTAAAATTATACCTTCTTTTGTTTTATGACTTCATCTCTAATAAATTTGAATCTTTGATTTCTGGAATAATTATTTATATTTCTTATATTTTCTTCTTAAAATTTAGTTTAATATATTTTAATTTTGATTACGATATTTGAATATTAATTAGAAATTATTTATTGTGATGATTATTTTAATGAAAGGTTGACTTGACTTTTGATCAACGATATTATGAAACATTGACTGACTGGTATTCTACTGGCAAGGTAAAGTCGCGTGAGTGTTTCACACCAAATTTTTTACTTGTATAATAATTTCGTTTATAGAACTACTGTTTTAATATTTGTTTTATTAAATTCATAAAAGTACAGTATGGGATTTTTGAAAATAAAATACAGTTAATACAAAATACATTTATCATGTATTCAGCGTACTGTAGTTACAGTAAACTGTAGTACATAATAAATAACATTTATACAGTTGTAGAATAAAGCACAAAGTCGTCGACCTCTGCATATTTTCTTGATCTCGACAAGTACTTGAGTATAAAACTACAGTACCTATATGACGTAGTACCGTCATTGCGTGGGCGATATATCTATATATATCTTTTAACTACAGTAACTACAATTCAGCCTTCAACTTAAATGACCCGGTCTTCATTTACCAGTAAAATAATATCATACCATAATTATTATTAAAATACCTGCACATAAAACCTTTAAATACCTTTTCTTGTATTTATTATGATTATCAGTCTCTTATATCCTGTTCAATGAAATAATTGCAAACGATATTATTACATAAAGAAAAAAAATGAAACATCTTTTTACCCTGAAATAATATATTCTCCATTGTTGTACAGTATGCTATATAATCTTCAATACAGGAACCGAAATATTAATTGATTTATTTTATTGTAAGGTTACTTATAAAAATTAATATGTAATGCTGAATATATTAATTAATATAATCAATTATGTATTTAACATTTATCTATTAAATTATCCATCCAATAAGTATTGTAACCTTTAATTTATAGAAATATTTTTATTAAGTTCTTTATTATTATTATTGTTTTTTAAATTGATTTAAGATTTTTATCGTTGTTTATTTTATCAGTTGGAAAAGTTGTTGGTATTTTATATTTATGGTTTTAATTTTTTATCGGAAGGTGTTTTTTTTAGTTTTATTTTTATACGAATTAATAATATTGTAAGGTTGTATAGTTGTTAAAATAATTATATTGGTTTTTTTTAGCAGGAAAAAGGTAATGTTATTTTTTATGTTTTAAGAATGTTAGGCTCTATTTACTGCATTTTGTTGTATGTTTATCATGGGGGGGGGGGAAATGCATCACCGGTTTTTAAAATTTTTAACGTATTCGTTGAAGTATTTAGGAACGAAGAGGTAGGGTGTACGCCCCCTTTCACACCGTTAGTTCAGTTGTCATATCAGTTTCGGTTTCAGTTCTTAAAAAAAAAAATAAAGAGTAACATAGAATTTTTACAAATTTTTTTCTACGTGCTTTTGCATATTACTAATTTTAGGAGCATCTGAGGAAGTCATAAAAATACCAGTGTATATCCATGTACAGGCCGGCAAGATCCAAATGAATTGCGAGTTGCGCAGGACAACTGAGTGAGAAAGAAATATTTAGAAAGAGAGGGGTATATTGCTCCCCACCCTTGTCAGTGCGCAACAGCCTGCCTACAAAGTTCTGTGTGCTGATAATCACATACACAGACAGACACATTATTGTTATACTTCTAGTTACAAATAGACTTAATTTTCTCTTGTACTATTACCGAAATAAAATTAAAACTTACTCCTTATATGCAGATATTGTCTTTTATGAAAATTCAATCTTAATGTAGGCCTTACTACGATATATCATAAGTCTTCCACGCCGGAAATCTCACTTCCTGAATAACTCTCGTCTGAATCGTCACTGTCAGTATTAGGATTTATTACCACGCTATCAATCACGTCATCTAAAGTATATTCGTTTTGCATTAGTTCGGTTTCTAACCTAAGACGTGTCGTATCGAGATTTCTAGTTATCGGCAGAAAATGTAGATAGTGAAAAAGTCATCACATAGTTTTCTGACATTATTAAAATTACAGTTGACATTATTTTTACTTACGTAATGTTTAAGTGAAGCCGACATATTCTAAAGAAACAGACTGGACTACAAAACGGAAACACTACTTTTTTGACCCACTATACGGATGTTCACTGTTTGGTGGGTGGGAACGCACTGGCTCTGAAACCCCCCACTACTTCCTTTGCTACTGCGCATACACAACTCACATCTCATTTGGAATGAGTTGGCCTGTACAAGAAGAATAACTGGTAAAAATTTCTACATGGTAGGTTTAATGATTTCCGAGAAAAATGTACCTAAATGTTTAAAATCTAAATTTCCAGGAACAGACAAAAAACAAAAAGGCACAAATCAAAAACGAAATGTACACAAACATGTAAATTTCCTGTCAACAGTTGGGTAGAAAGCCAACAGTTTTGAGAATATTAAAAACAGTAATCCAGATATTTTTAAAAAACTGAATTTCCCTTTACATAAAACGAGGAGTAGTATAAAATTACGAAAAATATATGTCTTGGTAACACGATAATTTTTTAGGGTAAACCTGCTAAATAATTAATTTTTCATTTAAATAATTGTTTACGTAATTTAATGGTTTTTCTGGTAGATCTAGGTCTGAAGTACTGAAAAACAAAAAACAGAAATTCGAAATTTTCAGTCAAAACCATCGTACAGTCTCACCTTAATGTTTAACATTCATTTTGGAAATCGAATCGGAGACCTTCAACTTAGCAATCAATTGCATAAAGAACTTAATTACTCGTTACATATGTATGTTCAATTAACATAAGTATATGTTAAACATGTACATATTCTATCTTGTCAGTTCCACGAAATTCACGTGAAATACATACATAAAAAATACAAAACGTCTAACAAAAGTCTTTTTTAAAAAATACACGCATGAAATTGGTGCATGTCTTCGTCATTATAAACAAGTTTATAATCTTATCTTCATTTTTAAACAGTTTTTTTTTTAAAAAAACGGATCGGTTTTACATAGGTTTTTTGAAATGGCCTTCAAAAGATACGATTATGCTGTTGATCCGTTGCATAGAAATACTTTAAAAATGTCGGTTTTTTTGTTTTGTTAAGTCAGTTAGTCTGGTTCAATAAACTTGCTCAAAAGAATTCGTATTTCTTTAGTTTTCTAAAAATACATACCAATGTTGATGCATAATTGAACGCTGTGGGTTTTTTTTTATAACGTGAAACGTGCATTTTGTACCAAGTGAATCTATTCTGTATAATACAGTATTTTTCTTTATAATAATGTACATTTTTTAATTCGTCTAAAATTAATAAAAACAAAAATTCAATTTGCTTTTAAAATTCCTATTAACAGTCGTATCCTATAATTTGTGGTTAATGTACATAATAAAAGAATTACACTTTTAAGTTTTGAAATATTTAATAAATGATAAAGTAAATCTCATGACCTTTTTTTATTAAAGGTCAAAAAGGGTGTGCTGTGGATTACAAAATTATAATGATGAGAAACATTTTATCACGTTGATATTAGAAATTATATAAAATCTGTAAATTTTTTTCGCCCATAATAGGCAGGTGGAGTTTTAAGTTATTTGCAACCGATCTCCTATTATCTCCTCGGTTAGGCCTCCGGGTGGGCCAGCCCAGTCAGTCAGCTGGTAGAAAGTTGCTATTATTTGTTAAGTAACACCGGTTGGGCAAGCGACTTTCTATGGTGACCAGTTGACAGCCCTCCATGAACAAACTCTACTGGGGGTCCCTGTTTAAACTCATGTCTAATCCACGTCAAAAAAAAAATACGGCAAAAAGCAGCGATCAAATTTGGCTAGTTGTCAACAATGTACAGTTCCCGATAACAAAAATAAAAGAAAAAAAAATCTCCTCGGTTAGTATTGAATTTCATTATATAGCCAGACCCTGTGGTGAATGGAGTGAAGATGTCATTTTCAGGGTGGAAAAGGGTTGGGCAAAAGTTTATCCTACTCGTATAATCAAATTTGTAGAACATTAAAAAACCTACAACTTTATTTTAAACATTTTTTTTTTTTGTAAAACGCTGAGTTTGGCGTCAATTAGTGATTTTCTATATATTTTCATCAAAACTGTGTAAAAAGTGGGATTTTTTTAAAAATTGCGGCCTTCGAATGCATTTTACGACAAAAGTTTACATAATCAAAATTATAGGAAATTAAAAATCTACCACTTTTAAGCATTTTTCTCTACAGAGCCTAGTTGACGAGGTTACGTTCGACCGTCGTCATGTAGATTAATAAGGGAAAAGCTGTCTCATCTCGACTCACTGACACCGAGTTAAATTTAAGTTGGTGGACAAACACTTAATGGTGATAAAGGCGACTTTAGGTCCTAACTCTTCTTTTATTTTTTATTACTAGGAACGCTGGAAAAATTAAGACTAGAAAACCAAATAGTAAATTTTTTCAGAAGTCATTTCTCTATCTTGAGAGGCGATTCGTTAACGTACTTCCACCCCATATACACAGTATTATGTCACCACATCTATTAAAATATAAACTAAAATATCATATAATATCGATCTGTGAGCAAGAACTTGAGAAACTTTTCCAGGTCTTAAAATAATTGTTTTATTAGTTTTTAATTTTCTCTTTGCGACAGTTTAACTGTCTCTTTATGCTCATTTATTGAATTAATTTCGTATAAAGTTAAAATATTTAAGTTGTGTTAGTTAAAATATATTATTGTAAAGTAGTTATAGCTAAAAAATAAAAATTATAATATAGCTACCAGTAGTAATTTAACTTAGTAATTTTATAGTAGTTATAAGTATTTAAGTGAATTAATGTTTCTGTTCTGTATACTCCTATGCGCGGACAGAACTCTTTGTAAAGAAGAGTTTTTGCGTATAAGTATATTTAGTTTAAAATATTGTACATAGCTTAGTAGTCATGAATTGTAATTTTAATGTTGCTATATTTTACTAAATAAAATAAATAAATAAAAAATAAAATAAAATAGGTTAGTTCTGTTTGTCTGTTAGGATAATTTCTAATTTTGAAGGGGGCCTTGAACCCTAAGAGGCATTATGAGAAGAGGGCGAGCAGTGCACACTCCCCAGGTCGGCCGACTTGGCTCCAACTCGCCTTCGAATTAGTTTTAACTTTTAAATTAGTTTAGTTTATAATCCACCGGGTTGGTCTAGAGGTAAAGTCGTCGCCAAAATCAGCTGTTTAACAGCTGATTTTCGGTGACGAAGGTTCCTGGTTCAAATCCTAGTAAAGTTAGTTACTTTTATACGGATTTGAATACTAGACAGTGGTTACCGGTGTACTTTGATGGTTGGGGTTTAATTAACCATACTCTCTCAGGAATGGTCGGCCTGAGTCTGTACAAGACTACACCTCATTTACACGTCATACACATCATCCTCATCTCATTGGGTCATGGGGTTGCTTATTGTTCTGAATTGAACAGATTACAACGTACACAAATTAGGAATAAAAAAATAAAATTTAGTTTATATAATTTAGGTGACTGTCGCCGTCACATTTGAACAAATTAAAGAGTTCTTAGGAACAGCCTTCGGGTCTATGCCTTACGGCGACCAATCGGAAGGGAGGTGGTGGGAGAATTACCAGAAACCCATTTACAGAGCCTAGTTCAGCGGCAATTAGCGATTTCCCGTATTTTTAAGTCGAACAGAGGTTGATTTTAATTTTACGTCATAAACTCATGGTTAAAATCAACCTCTGTTTTTAATTTTAATTTTGCGTCATAAACTCATGGTAAAGGTTTGTGCAGCCTACAATATGAAGATTTCCCTAGAAAAAACAAAATCCATGGCCTTCTGGGGTAAATACCCAGTACGTACGAAAATATCTGTTCACAATAAAAATATTGAACAAGTGTCCCATTTCCGATATCTTAGTTGCGACATCACTTTTATGACATAGATACAGACATCGACTACAAGCTTAGTAAGTTCCAGTCGGTGTGTGGAACCATTCGACGAGCGCTGTCCAAGAAAACTAGGAAGGAGACGTGATTAAAATTTTATAAGGTGATGGCAATACCAACATTACTGTATGGTTCAGAAACTTGGGTGAAGAGACGGAAACAATTAAGGAAAATTCAGGCATTGGAAATGAATTTTTTAAGGTCAGTAAAGGGCTGTACAAGAGTGGATAGATTATACAATGAAGATGTGCGTAAGGAATTGAACATCTTCAAGTTGGAAGACCGAATAACAGAAAACAGGCAGAGATGGCTGGCACATTTGGAAAGAATGCCAGATGGGCGTATACCTAAGGAAGTGTGGAGGTATAGGCCGGTTGGCCGAAGAGATATTGGAAAACCCAGGAAAATATGGTGGCTATCCTTAAGAAAATTTCAAAAAAAAACTTTGAGACCGGTTCTGTTTGTCTGTTAGGATAATTTCTAATTTTGAAGGGGGCCTTGAACCCTAAGAGGCATTATGAGAAGAGGGCGAGCAGTGCACACTCCCCAGGTCGGCCGACTTGGCTCCAACTCGCCTTCGAATTAGTTTTAACTTTTAAATTAGTTTAGTTTATAATCCACCGGGTTGGTCTAGAGGTAAAGTCGTCGCCAAAATCAGCTGTTTAACAGCTGATTTTCGGTGACGAAGGTTCCTGGTTCAAATCCTAGTAAAGTTAGTTACTTTTATACGGATTTGAATACTAGACAGTGGTTACCGGTGTACTTTGATGGTTGGGGTTTAATTTACCATACTCTCTCAGGAATGGTCGGCCTGAGTCTGTACAAGACTACACCTCATTTACACGTCATACACATCATCCTCATCTCATTGGGTCATGGGGTTGCTTATTGTTCTGAATTGAACAGATTACAACGTACACAAATTAGGAATAAAAAAATAAAATTTAGTTTATATAATTTAGGTGACTGTCGCCGTCACATTTGAACAAATTAAAGAGTTCTTAGGAACAGCCTTCGGGTCTATGCCTTACGGCGACCAATCGGAAGGGAGGTGGTGGGAGAATTACCAGAAACCCATTTACAGAGCCTAGTTCAGCGGCAATTAGCGATTTCCCGTATTTTTAAGTCGAACAGAGGTTGATTTTAATTTTACGTCATAAACTCATGGTTAAAATCAACCTCTGTTTTTAATTTTAATTTTGCGTCATAAACTCATGGTAAAGGTTTGTGCAGCCTACAATATGAAGATTTCCCTAGAAAAAACAAAATCCATGGCCTTCTGGGGTAAATACCCAGTACGTACGAAAATATCTGTTCACAATAAAAATATTGAACAAGTGTCCCATTTCCGATATCTTAGTTGCGACATCACTTTTATGACATAGATACAGACATCGACTACAAGCTTAGTAAGTTCCAGTCGGTGTGTGGAACCATTCGACGAGCGCTGTCCAAGAAAACTAGGAAGGAGACGTGATTAAAATTTTATAAGGTGATGGCAATACCAACATTACTGTATGGTTCAGAAACTTGGGTGAAGAGACGGAAACAATTAAGGAAAATTCAGGCATTGGAAATGAATTTTTTAAGGTCAGTAAAGGGCTGTACAAGAGTGGATAGATTATACAATGAAGATGTGCGTAAGGAATTGAACATCTTCAAGTTGGAAGACCGAATAACAGAAAACAGGCAGAGATGGCTGGCACATTTGGAAAGAATGCCAGATGGGCGTATACCTAAGGAAGTGTGGAGGTATAGGCCGGTTGGCCGAAGAGATATTGGAAAACCCAGGAAAATATGGTGGCTATCCTTAAGAAAATTTCAAAAAAAAACTTTGAGACCGGAACAGGCGATTCGCCTAAACACTCTCGTGAAGAAGAAGAGGAAGAAGAAGAAGAAGAAGAAACACATGGTTAAAATTAGGTTTTGTTTGTCGTTTTACATTGGTAAGAGAAATTTACATTCGTACTTTTTATGTGAGTGTTTTACACCTTGATTATTTTTTATTATGCACATTTTGGTATAATCCGAGCAGTTCCAAATTAGTTCGGATTAGCGGGGTTATTGCGTATCGAGTTTTTAAATAATATTGATGAGGTATAAAATAAAAAGTTTGATTGTATGACATTTTCCCGGACGTTTTTGTCCGTGATAGGTTTCTATTAGGGTACTAAAATTAATATTGTTTATCTTTAAAAAAAAACCCAAGAAAAATGAATAAATTATTTTTTACTATGATTACTACAAGATGTAGTCAGATTGCTAAAAACAGTTTTTTAACAAATGCGGTCTGTGACGTCATCTTATTCATAAGTTTGTAGGTGTGTTAAATAAAACGAGAAAGGTTTTGCATTATAATAGAGAAAAAAATTAACTGAAAAGTGCGATCCTTAGAAATTATTCTGATTTATTAACATTTTCAGTGTCAAATCTTACGTCATATTCTTTGTTAATAAATAAATTCAACGGAGCTAGGTATTGAGATAAATTAGTTATTTAAGTATTCTGCTGTAATGATTGAATTTGTGTTCTATTTTTAGTATGATTTTAGGTCAGTTTGTTTACTAGTGTGACGTTGTTGTACGGTATTCTTGTTGTTTTTAGATAATTAACCGGAAGTCTTTCTGTATATAATATCGTCTATTGAAATAAATACCTTAATAATTACTAAAAAAACAACGTTTTCACATTATTTTTGGAATTGTTGAAAATTCCTTTCGATGAGTTTGTAGTTATATATGTTACAACTCCGTATTTTTCTTTGTGACAAAATCTGTCCATAAAAATGGGAAACCCTCTCTGATTGACTGACTGACCCATTCATCACTAATTTCCCTATTTGCACAATAGATAGAAAGCTGAAATTTGGTGGAAATATTCACTTAAGGGTAAATAGAAAAAGTAAAAATTAATTAATTCGACGTTCTACTGTTAAGGGGTTGAGAAAGGTATTCCACCCGTAAACCGATATTTTCCGTTTACTAAGTTTGGAACAAGCTAGATTGGTGAAACTCGGTGGAGATATTATTTATAGTGTAACTAAAAAACTTAACCCTTAGCAATTCCCAAAATGTACCCCCTAAAAGGTTGAAAAGGGTTTCCAATCCTAAAATCGATATTTTCAGTTTACTCAGTTGCAAGTTAGATGGCTGAAATTTGGTGATGTTATCTACAGAGCATCTAAAAAAATTATCTCTTAACGGTTTCAAAGTGTATCCGTTAGGGGTTGAAAACGGTCTTCAAACCTTAAAACTATTTTCTAATATAGTTGTTTTATTTTTTTAATATAGTTTATTATTTTGGCTGAAACTCGGTGGAGGTGTTACCGGTAGTGCTCTTGAAAAATTATTCCTTAATTTCCAAAATGTACCCCTAAGGGGTTTAAAAGGGTATTCAACCCGTAAATTCTTAAATGTTTTTAAATGTCAATGTAAATGCTATATAATTTATACTATTGTTCTATATTTGTATTAATTTTTTTTTAAGACAAATGAGCAAAAATATTATGTTTTACAACCAGTTTTAAATAACGTAAATTAATTAGTCGATAATAGGTAGTATTTGATTCGTTTAGGAAACGAATTGAATAAATTAATCGATAAACAGGATAAAATCGATTAAAAACGGTAACCGATCCATTCGGCTGAGGTCAAATGACAACAAATGGTTCAGGGCTTCTTCGATTTCCTGGTTCCGATTCGTCCTCCTTAAAAATCATCTTTACTCTTGTATCGGACGTCGGTCCCTCTATTCTCTTTAACGACCGGGAAATAAATGAACTATAACCGTATTTTAATACTATTATATCATGACTGTTATCAAGAACATCTGCGGTCGATAAAAAGTTTTCCTAGATTATCACTACAAATTTCAAACATTTTTACTTCAATCTAATTTATATAAAACGGTTTTTATTTTTTTTTACCCTTTATAAAACATGTTTAGGTCATCAGCTGAAAGGCTGGTTTGAACTTATAGAGGCTTTACGATGAAGTTAAACGAGGAGTGAGGTGGTTTACTATTGCCTCTCGGAGAGAAAGCAATGCATATCTGGATTCCGGGCCCTCTGTAAAGCTTCTATTTTCCACTTTGCAAATAACACCGTCACTTCATTCACCACAGTGTCTGGCTGTATAACGAAATTCATTATTCTCAGAGGAGATAACTGTGACTACTAAAAAATTCTACCACAACATTGGCCAATCGATATTTCATGTTATTAACATATCTGTACTAAGTTTTATACGCTGAATAAAACGATAGTTTGCCCGAGCCGAACGATCGAGCGGTTACCGAGATAGCAAGGGTTCAGAATATTGTTAATAAATAAAATGTAAATAACGTATGAATTTGAAATTTTGTACAAGCTGTAAGAATATATTTGTCTATGCTGTGTCAAAATTTCAAACTTTTCGGTTAAATACTTATCGAGTTACACGCCTCTGAAAGCATGAAATTTATTGCGGTCCAAAAAAAACCGGGTCTTTTTGTCTTCCAACCTCGATATGGCAATTTTCAAACAACATTAAAAATATAGGTCAACGCAGAATAAAATGAGCTAAATTTTGATTTAAAGTATGTTAAAATCCGACTCATAGTTTTGGAGAAGCAAGGGTTCAAACTCGGGTGTCTATGATTATGAAACCGATAGTAGTTTATTTTACATCTCTATCTCTTGTGTTTAGAAATGTTTGAGTGAGATAATGGCTAACCATGTGATAAGAAATAGGGAACTAGCAGATCGAGTGCAAATAATTTAACACTTCACCTTCCTGTTATGGGCAATAGGGAAATTTATGTTTGCGAAATTTGTTTTATAGAACTAGAATTCAGGGTTTTACAGAATTATTCAGAAATCTGACAACAATGTATCAGAGAATGCAAAACAGTATAAAAAACAATTTGTGTGGGCGAGAGATAAAACTGAACTCTAACCTGACCAGGATGTAACAAATATTCTTGAAATAATTACACCTACCATGGAGAACGTAATATGTATTAGTTAACAATGAAGGCACAATTTAAAACGTCTTAAACAGGTAATACGTTATGAAAATAATGGTTGGAATAACCCCGGGCAAACAAATTGCAAATAAAAAATGAATTATATGACTTTTAACTTTAGTTAAAAAAAACCAACCGGCAGAATTGTTCATTCTTTACTTTGAGTACGACTAGATAATACCATAAATATGTTTTATTATGATTATTTTTTCAGCACATAGAAGCAGATAACTGAATCTGTCGACCTGCCTTACTTTGTATGAATGTATCTTTCGCTTAATCATATGGTTTGATATTAATAAATAGTGTTAAAAGTTTGAAACACTTCTGATTAAAAAAAAATAAAGAGATCACAATTTAAGTGCTCATTCATACAATAAGGATTCTTTGTTGTAAATAATGAGTTCGATCAACTTTTAAAATTATCTGAAATTGTGTCTGGAAGATTACTGTAGTTAATAACTTCGGGGCATTTTGAGATTGTAATTTTTTCATTTTATTTTGTTAAGTAATGATGCCTACATAATCTGGTGTGTAGGTAATAAATAATACGAGGTGATATACATATTTAAAAATGCTAGACCTAATCGGGAATCAAACCCGGGACCCCGGCTTAAAAGTTTGTTGCTGGGGCCACTAGATCACGGGCGAGCCAAAAGTAATATTACTTATGATAGTATTTCGATTTTTATTTATTCTTTTATTCACATGAAATGTTACTCATAACAGGCAGGTGGAATGGTAAATTATTTGCTCTCGATCTACTAGTTCTAGGGCTTCAATAGATAGTTCTGTTTCTTATCATATGATCAGCCAATTATATGACTAAATCATTTAAGGATAGAAGTAGAGGTGTAAAAGACACTAGTCATAGTTATCTCCTCTGAGACTTATGAGTTTCATTGTACAGCCAGACCCTGTGGTGAATGAAGTGAAATTGTCATTTGCAGGGTGGAAAGTTGGTGCTTTTCGGAGGGCCTGATATAATGATAAGCATACTTAACCTCTCAGTGAGGAAGCAATGGTAAAACATCTCACTCCTCGTTTTACTTAGTAAAATCTCTTAGAGTCTCAAACCAGCTTTTCGGCTGATGACCTGAACAACATATAAAATATAAGGGAAGGACTGTAGTTATGATTTTTCGATCTTTTTAAATCGATTTTTCCGGAAGTACACATTTTCGGGTCCTCTGAACTCAATAAACCTGTTTCTCCCAATTGAACTTGTTGTGTGTGTGTGTGTGTGTGTGTGTGTGCGCGCGCGCGCGCGCGCGCGCGCGCGTGTGTGTGTGGGTACAAAATATTTCAGCAACGGAAAATCGCAAGGAGTTGAAATTCGTAATGTGTATACGTTGCAATCTGTTCAGTGTAAAAACAATAAGCAACACCTTGATCTTGATCCGATGAGATGAAGATGATGTGTATGACGTGTAAATGAGGTGTAGTCTTGTACAGACTCAGGCCGACCATTCCTGAGAGAGTATGGTTAATTGAACCCAAACCATAAATGTACACCGGTAACCACTGTCTGGTATTTTAATCCGAATAAAAGTAACTACCTTTTCTAGGATTTGAACCGGGAACCTTCGCTCCGAAAATCAGCTGTTGTTACTCGCGGCGACGACGACTTTACCTCTAGACCAACACGGTGGGTCTGATGACCACCTACTGGTCGAAAAGTAGTGTATTTACTTAATACATTTTCATTCTTTTATTAGGACACATCATTTGTAATGAGTCACATACGTTCGTACATTGTCTTTTATGACTAAGTAATTATTAATTACCGTGTATAGGATGTAATTACCATTGTCTAAGATGACGTAACGTATTGTATAAATGCAGTAACGTTACTATTGTCCGCGTGATCTATCTACAGAAATTAATCAGAAGTGTTGGGTTGGAAAATGATTTATTTTTTACTTTTATTTGTTTTTGTTAGTACATACACATGCATTATTCTGTTAACAAATTAATTTAAAAGTAAGAATTTTTTATTTTATACCTATCTAAATTGCCCATAACGGGCAGGTGGAGTGTTAAATTAATTGGACTCGATCTGTTGGTTCCAGGGCTACAAAAAATAGTTCTGTTTCTTATCATGTTGTTGTTTAGGTCAACAGCCGAAAGGCTGGTTTGAACCTGTAGAGGTTTTACTAAGTAAAACGAGGAGTGAGGTGGTTTACCATTGCCTTCCTCACTGAGTGGAAAAGTACGCTTAACAGCATGGCGGGCCCTCTGAAAAGCACATATTTTCCACTCTGCAAATGACACCTTCACTTCATTCACCACAGGGTCTGGCTGTATAGTGAAATTCATTACTTTCAGAGAAGATAACTCTGACTAGTGTCTTTTACACCTCTACCTCTTCTGTTCTTAAATGATTCAGTCATTTGATTGGCTGACCATGTGATAAGAAACAGAACTATTTATTTTAGCCCTGCAACAAACAGATTGAGTGTAAATAATTTGACACTCCACCTGTCTGTTATGGGCAGATTTCTTATCATATAGTCAGCCAATTATATGACTGAACTTTTTAAGAACAGAAGAGGTAAAAGACACTAATCAGAGTTATCTCCTCTGAAAGTAATGAATTTCATTGTACAGCCAGACCCTGTGGTGAATGAAGTGAAGGTGTAATTTGCAGAGTGGAAAATATGTGCTTTTCAGAGGGCCCGGCATGCTGATAAGCGTAATTTTCCACTCAGTGAGGAAGGCAATGGTAAACCACCTCACTCCTCGTTTTACTTAGTAAAACCTCTAGAGGTTCAAACCAGTCTTTCGGCTGTTGGCCTAAACAACAACAACACCATTCTAAAGGTAATCGATTCTGAAATCTACTATCGGTTTCATAATCATAGACACCCGAGTTTGAACCCTTGCATCTCCAAAACTATGTGTCGGATTTCAATAAACTTTACATCAAAATTTAGCTCATTTTATTCTACGTTGACCCTTGATAGTCCTATATTTTTAATGTTGTTTAAAAATTGCCATATCGAGGTTGAAAGACAAAAAGACCCGGTTTTCTTGATACCGCTACAAATGTCATCCGTTTAGAGGCGTGTAACTCAATAAATATTTAACCGAAAAGTTTGAAATTTTAATACAACGTAGACAATTATATTCTTACAGCGTGTTTGAAATTTAAAAATCTGGTGTGAAACACTCACACAACTTTCTCTTGCCAATGCAAATAATTAATAATAAACCTAACATTATTAATAAAATATTAAAAATAAACAACAACTAACCTCAAAAACATAACCTTATTTTAATCATGAGTGGAAGACGCAAAATGAAAATCGAACTCAATTTGGCTTAAAAAAAACGGAAAATCACACTTTCACGCTAAACTAGGCTCTGTAGAGAAAAATTCTCTAAACAAAAGTTGTAGATCTTTTAATTTTCTATAACTTTTATTATTTACACTTTTGTCGTAAAATGCATACTAAGACCGAAATGTTAAAAAAAATCGATTTTTCTCACGTTTTCGTGAGAAAAAAAACAGAAAATCGCAAATTACCGCTAAACTAAGCGTTATACAAAAAAATGTTTGAAACAGAAGTTGTAGGTTTTTAAATTCTCTACAACTTTTATTATATAAGTTTTTGCGCTAAAATTTATATTAAAGCCGTAATCTTAAAAAAAACAACGTTTTTACGTGAAAACAGCCTCACCGAGAATTTCAGCAAACATGGCGCCTACCCTATCTTGTAGAGAATAAAAAATTGAGTAAAATAGGCGATTTTTAAAAAAATCGTAGGACCAGTTTTTGAGAAAATCGCAAAAAACTGAAAAATTATACGAATAAACTAGTACTTCCGGTTGACCGATTTTGATGAAAATGTTCGTGTCGCGTCCAGTAGTGGTATGTAACTTAAGTTTCAAGTTCGTACGATGTTCCGTTCTTGAGGTATTCTGTTCACACACAGACACACACACACACACACACAGACACACACACAGACCAATCGCTAAAAACATGTTTTTTGGGTTCAGGGGGTCTGAAAACGTATAGATCCGGTGAAAACTCGATTTCGAAAAATCGACATGAAAACAATACTTTCCTTCCTATATATTCATATAGGCAAGAGAAAGTAAAAATCGTAAGTTATTTAAATTTTGATTTATTAACAATATTCTGAACCCTTGCTATCTCGGTAACTGCTCGATCGTTCGGCACGGGCAAACTATCGTTTTATTCAGCGTAAAAAACTTAGTACAGATATGTTAATAATATGAAATATCGATTGGCCAATGTTGTGGTAGAATTTTTAGGATTTTGAAAAATAGATTGGTAGTGCAGGGGTGGGTGTTACTATCCATATTGCTAGTTTGTGTACTTGACATCCTATCGGACTGTCTACCTGAATTGACAGACTGCATTGTCAATTCAGGTAGACAGTCAGATTCAAGCAAAACGGATAGTAGCGCCCACCCCCCGCATTACCCATCTATTTTTCAAAATTCTAAAAATTCTACCACAACATTGGCCAATCGATATTTCATATTATGAAACGTACGTGACCGAACAATTGTTTTATATCGTAATGACTTTCAATTTAACGTACTTTCACAACAACAACAACGGACGTCGGTATCCCCCAAATTAGTCCGTTAAATTGAGCATTGACTGTATAAGAAATAATATTACATTAGAATATCTATATTCGGAATTTAATAAATTGCTGAAGAATTCTTCGATGCAATGTTTAATCGTTTAGTTGGAAATCGTCATCTTCCAATTTTCATTAAATTTAAGTTAAAAATTTTAAACGTTTGTCGTTTATTTACTTTTGTAAGTTCAAGGCGATCTGAAATATGCAGTATTGTTATGCTGTTGTGAAATGTGCAATATCTTTTTAACAATTGTGTAAACTAAATAAGACTTTAATGTTTTTGAAGGCCGTCTTCTTGGTTTTGTAAATCGTCTTAAAATATTATTACTGTCAGCTTAGTGTGAAAGTTTAATGACATTGTTTTGCTTTTGTTACCACCATCTTACGTTACCGATAATAATCTCTGTCATATTGCTAATTGGCACAGTTTTTATTCTGTTTGTTTTAGCAATTATTCCGTTGTTAATATGTATTTTATTTGCTATTTTTCCGTGATTACCCATAGTGTGTGACTAGTGTATTATGTGTTTTTATTTCATGGTCTTCCATGATATATTTTATTTATTTTTTACTTTCTCTTGCCCTATATAAAATCTAGGGAACTGTCCAAAGAAAATTAATGATTTATGGAAACGATTAGAAAAAGCGGACAAAATTTCACAGACACCTGTATAGAGTGGATGACAACCGGGTGACAAAAGAAATTTTTACGACATTAAACAAAATCTAATAGGTGTCCGATAAATGGTTGAAAGAAGTCAGAAAGGATATTGAGAAAACCGGAATAAACCGAGAAAACGTAAAGAACCGAACCAGATTCTGACAACTAATTACGGATTTTAAGGGCTTACATGAGGAACAAAACAGAAAACCGGTTGGACAGTGAACGAATGCTGAGAGATTTTCTCTACCTAGTTTAGCGTGAAAGAGTGATTTTCCGTATTGTTAAGCCAAACTGAGGTTGATTTTCATTTTGAGTCTTTAACTCATGATTATAATAAGGTTATTTTTATTAAGGTTAGTTTTTGTTTATTTCTAATGTTTTATTACTAATGTTAGGTTATATTGTTAATTATTTGCATTGGCAAGAGAAAGTTTTGTGAGTGTTTCACACCAGATTTTTTTTTGTTAACTAGTTTTTTTTATTTGTTTGTTTTCAGGTAAGTGAAAGTGCTGTGTTTTAAAAAAACCATGTTATGAAATTGCTGAAATATATGTAAGTAATTTTTTGTGTTCATAATTTTCAGTTATAGAATTTAATATTGTGCATTTTTCAATGAGGGTTTTCTTAAACAAATTTGATTTTTAGTTATTGTCTTATGTTAACTTTAATCGGTGCTTGATCGGTCAAGATAAGTGCCCGTAAATTTGGTCTATGAGTTTTTAAACCTCTCAGAGGAACGTCGAGTGAATAGTTTCAATTTTTTGTCTGGTCGGAGTTGAGCATTTGTTGTAGACACGGCGGGAGAGTTGGTGTAGTGCCAGCTCAAATGTGGAGTACTGTAGGTTATCCCGGGTTCGATTCCCGGTCAGATTTCAATGTTTGCTTCACGTTTCTTATTACGTTCCCCTTTACAGTCAGTATTTTTAATTATTGTGCAAAAATTTGAAACGTAAAAAATACAATCTGTATCATAAGTATTAAATTTATTAATTTATTTATGTTTTAATTTTGTTTGCTCTAAAATACGTGACTAAAATATGCACGAACGTCTTCGTGTAAAAATAGAGAAAAACATCTTGTATAACACATAATCTTTGACTGGTATGGACAATTTAAATTAAAAATTCATTGCTGTTGTTGTTGATTAGGTCATCAGCCGAAAGACTGGTTTGAACCTCTCTAGAGGTTTTACTTGGTAAAAGAGGACCTTGCAAATGACACCTTCACTTCATTCAACTCAGGGTCTGGCTGTATAATGAAATTCATTACTCTCAGTGAACATAACTCTGACTATATAGTATCTTATAGTGTCTTTTACCCCTCTACTTCTTCTTCGGTTCGAATCCCATTCAGGCATGGTATATTTTCATACGTTACAAAAATCATTTCATCCTTCACCGTCTGCATTAGCAGTAATTGCAAAAGAGACGGACGTTAAACCAAAAAAAAAAAAAAAATCTACTTCTGTTCTTAAATGCTAGTCATATAATTGGCTGACTATGATATAAGAAACAGAACTATTTTTTTGTAGCCGTGGAACTAGCAGATCGAGTGCAAATAATTTAACACTCCACTTGCCTGTTATGAGCAAAAAAATCTTTATTACGCTGAATTCCAAGTTTCGAGGTTCGATTGACGGTTGGGTTTTGGTATGTTTTTTAAATATTACAACCCACTGTAATCCATTACAGTAGTCGCTTATCATGAAAGTAATAACACCTTTGTCCCAGAACTAAAAACATAGTAAAAACTTGCTTATGAGCATGCGCCAACTGCACATTGGGTAAGATTTCCCCCTCTAACTGCCTCTTTGTGATAGTAGGATCAGAGTCAGCTGTGATTAACAGCTGGATCGACAGTAAAGGATAGTATCGATGCACAGTAGTGGGAGAGACGAAACAGTACAAGTAGAGCAAGCCACGTCATCGAGTTTTTTTTAAATTGTAAAATAAAATTAATGATCAAAATTGTATAAGGTTTAGTTTTACAATTAGTATTTACAAATTAAGTAGTGTAAAAATATGATTAATAATTGTAAGAAATTGTGTAGATAATAAAAAATATTTTGATTATCTCTTTAAGGTAACTAGTAAAAATTGTTTTCTTAAGGCAATTCAGGAAATTATTTAATATTTAATTATGTGTTAAAATACGGAAAAAGTAATTAAATACAGTTGATGTATCTAAAATAAATTGAATTAAAATCTAAAGGTATTGTTTGAATACTTTAATAACAACAAGAAATTAAAACCTAAAAATATATTGTATTTTATTTATTTATAGTCGTGGAAATTACAGCTGAAATTCTTGTTCCGTATTTAATTAATAACAATTAGGAAAACAACACGGATTTACTTCTTTTTTTTAAATAAAAGTAAAATTTAAATTTTCAAGAGCCTACTTATTGCATTATGACATAACATTTAGAATTTGATAATCGAACAAATATAAATTTTTATTTTTAACGACAAATCGTATTTTAAATTTATCTATCTATTCATAAACAAGAATACAAATACATCCGTGTAAATACATCAATGAATACGTATTTCGCTATTAATAGGGTAAATAATTTTTGTTAAGTAACATATATTTAAACATTGCATTGTGTTGTTAGATTATTAGTGTTTACTTAAGTGAACTTAACTTTTAATAATACAGCTTATTAGCCGAATACATAAATTTGTATTTGTGGGAAATGTAATTATGATATTTGAATTTATTAATAGTAATAATGTCATGAATAATACTGAATGTTTGTAATTGCTCTCACATAAGTACTTAAAAAAAGTTCGTGCTAACAATTAACATAAAAATCACTAATTCCCAATCACGCAATTAAACGAAGGTTAATAGCGTTGTGAACATGATTTAGGCTTACTTTATTTTTTCTTAAATTTTTTATTGGTTTGTAATAAATTTTTTTTGGAACTTTATGGATAATCATGATTATAAACATGTGTTGTTATTTAGGTCTTCTGCTGAAAGGCTGATTTGAACGTCTATAGAGTTTACTTAGTAAAATGAGGAGTGAGGTTGTTTACATTTGCCTCCCTCACTGAGTGGAAAAGTATGCTTATCAGCATGCCAGGTCCTCTGAAAAAGATCTACTTTCCACTCTGCAAATGATACCTTCACTTCATTATCATAGGGTCTGACTGTATAATGAAATGCATTAGTCTCAGAGGAGATAACTCTTGACGAGGGTCTTTTACACCTCTACCTCTTCTGTTCTTAAATGCTTCAGTCATATAATTGGGTGATCATGCGATAAGAAACAGAACTATTTTTTGTAGCCCTGGAACTAGCTGGACGAGTGCAAATAATTTTACACTCCTCCTACCTGTTATGGGCAAGATTAATTATTTTGCATATATGTTTTGTCATATTTTATTCGAAGTTTGAAAATTATAATAAAATTGAAAGCTTGTTTGAATCTGAACTGAGTAAGTGTAAATAGAGATTTTTTTTGTTTAATGTCAGACTGTTCTGCAATTACTGCTAATGCAGACGGTGAAGGATGAAATTATTTTTGTAACGTATGAAAATATGCCGTGCCTGAATGGGATTCGAACCCAAGACCGCATGAATAAATAGAGATGATCTGTTGTTATTTTTAAGGGGAAATAGGTATTGACAAAATTTAACTTAATTGGGTGGTATAGTGGTCAGCGCAACTAACTTCAATGCCAGGGTCCCGGGTTCAGGTCTGGCCTTTTTTATATTTGTATATCACCTCAAATCATTACCTACCCCCAAGCCAAGGCCTGTGTAGGCATTGTCACTCAAGAAACAAAATAAAATAATAAACAAAAAGGTCCCGGGTCCGATTTCCGGATAGGGTCTGGAAATTTTAACTCGTTAAATCACTTAGTTAACAATACCAAAAAATTTATAGTACTCGCTAATGATACCAAGCTCTTAATGTTGCGTACTAAAACAATTAATTAATTAAAATTTTTGATGTAAAACAATATTATTAAAAGGGAACTGAAAAAGGTGTCACAAATTTTTCAGCAACCGATCAAAATTACCCATGATTTTAAATTAAGAAGTAGGAGTTGAGAATGTTCAATTAAAAAAACAACCATTATTTAGTCTAAGAAAAACAGTTACCGAATTATTCCCGCTTTCGTGGTGTAATGGTCAACGCGGTAGCCTTCAAAGTGAAAGTTCCCGCCAGGATCTGGAAATTATTACAAGTTAAGACACTTAAATTCCCGTTACACAACCTACACTTGTTGCTTGTAAACTACAAGTAAGCTCCTAAATTAAATTTCCGTTAAGATCTGTAGATTAATTACAAGTTTACCGTTCGCTGCAGTTACAGATGATAACCTTAAAACTTTAAGGGGGTATTTTTTTTTTTTTTTTTTTTTTGTTTAACGTCCGACTGTTTTGCATTGCTGCTAATGCAGACGGTGAAGGATGAAATGAATTTTTGTAACGTATGAAAAAATGCCATGCCCGAGTGGGATTCGAACCCAAGACCGCGTGATGAGAGGCGAGCACGTTACCAACATCGCCAACGCGGCCGGCTTTTAAGGGGGTAGTCGACCTAGAAAATGAAAATCAAAACTACTGGCTATAATTTATCATTATATATTTTTAATGAAAGAGTAATTTACTAGTAATGATCTACCACTTGACCAGGCCAAAAAATTAATTACAGCCCCTTATACAGGGTGATTCATGAAGTTCTCCCCCCACTTCTACAGCACATTGTACTAGTAAAATTAATGAAAAAATGTTATATAAACATAGGTCCGAAAACGCTTCGTTAGCGAGTTACAGCTAGCGAAAGATTTCGCCTGAATTCCTGGGCAAAGAGTAAAATAAAGCCATACTGAACTTTTGGAAAGGTTAATTAAGTAAGAAATGTCGTGGATTCTTATGTAATTTTACCTGATAAAGCTAATAAAATAGGTTTCAGAACTGTACCTGTAGTAGTTTTTGAGGGATTCACGGTTAAATGCAAAAAATTGGGGCACGAAACAATGTTTTTTTAAGTTTCATGTACAATAACTTTGTTAAATTGGTAATAAATACATAAAATCAACAAACATTAATTGTAGAGAATTTAATTCTGAGAAAATTGATATAATCAAAGTCTAAAATAAAACAGAAATAAGTATCAAAAAATCGATTTTATTCAGTATAATACATTACTAGTTTTAAGCAAAATTAATCAGGTTGGGCCAACCGTACGCACCTTTTTATAATAGATGTTCGAAAATGAGGCCATCATTATCAATACATTTTGCAGCACGTTTGTGTATTGCTTTTGTTGCGTTTCTTAATTTTTCAGGGCTTCCCTGTATCTGCACAGCCGAATCCATAATACGGGCTATTAATTCATCACGAGAATTCACTTTTGTCTTGTATACAATGTCTTTCATCCATCCCCAGATGCAATAATCCAATGGAGATAGATCTGGGGATCTTGGTGGCCAAGGGTGAGGCCCTCCACGACCAATCCAGTGTCCAGGAAATTGATGATTTAAATAAGCAGAAACGGCACGTGAAAAGTGGGGAGGTGCTCCGTCATGCTGGAAGTACAAATTTTGTCTGAGACGTAAAGGAACATTCTCTAACAGCTGCGGCAACTCTTCTTGAAGGAAATGCAAATACAACTCAGCATTTAGGCGTCCAGGTAATATGAAAGGTCCAATCAGCCGATTGTGCAAAAGGCCACACCAGACATTGACGCTAAATCGGTGTTGAAAGTTCTGTTCCACTACCTCATGTGGATTTTCTTCTGCCCATGAGTGTTCATTGTGCAAGTTATTGACACCATCCCGAGTGAATTGTGCCTCATCCGTAAACAAAATACGCTTGTAGAGTTGATTATTAATATTCAAAAAGTTGCAAAACTCCAAGCGAAGCGGACCATCCCCTGGCTATAGATGTTGAACCTTTTGTTTATGAAACGGATAAAATTTGTTTCGATTTAGTGACCTCCACACCGTTGACTGCGAAACTCCTATCCGCCTAGAAATACGTCGTGTACTTACACCTGGACTGCGATGAACAGCATTAATAACAATATCATCATCAAGTTGGACAGCTCGTTCATAATTGGTTCTAGTACTTGGTAGTGATCCTGTTTCCCGAAGAGTACGAAAAGTTCCTGAAATTGTTTTGGTATCTGGAATCCTCCTATTAGGGTAACGTAGTTCATATTCTACTACAGCAGCTCTAGCATTACCATTACAGTAACCCAAAATAAAAACCATATCAGCGTATTCCTCTGATGTAAATAAGTAAGGCATTTTTTCGCTGAATAAACAATCGAATTATAACTCACAAAAAAATTGCATTTAATAACACGATTCACAGAACCCGATCTCCTGCTGTAGCTTGCAAAACACCACTAATACACAGTTCTAACGTAACAGTACAGAATACCATTGTTGATCAGCTGTTATTCGTGCGTTACCAACTTAGAAATTAATAAAACAAAAAACTGCATTTCGATTATTAGTAAACAATAATTGGAAAATGTTTGCTTCATTTATTTTCGAACATTTAATGTAAATTTTTATTTAAAAAAAAAATACAACGTAATAAAACATGATATTTTATTTACAAACAAATTTATTTAACAGTTCATCTTGTTTTCTCAATTTATCTCATCATTAAGGAACAAACATTTTGTTTTTGTTTTATTTTAACTAAATACCGTACGGTATTTCTTTACAGATAGTAATGTATTATACTGAATAAAATCGATTTTTTGATACTTATTTCTGTTTTATTTTAGACTTTGATTATATCAATTTTCTCAGAATTAAATTCTCTACAATTAATGTTTGTTGATTTTATGTATTTATTACCAATTTAACAAAGTTATTGTACATGAAACTTAAATAAACATTGTTTCGTGCCCCAATTTTTTGCATTTAACCGTGAATCCCTCAAAAACTACTACAGGTACAGTTCTGAAACCTATTTTATTAGCTTTATCAGGTAAAATTACATAAGAATCCACGACATTTCTTACTTAATTAACCTTTCCAAAAGTTCAGTATGGCTTTATTTTACTCTTTGCCCAGGAATTCAGGCGAAATCTTTCGCTAGCTGTAACTCGCTAACGAAGCGTTTTCGGACCTATGTTTATATAACATTTTTTCATTATTTTTACTAGTACAATGTGCTGTAGAAGTGGGGGGAGAACTTCATGAATCACCCTGTATAAGGGTATGGGTGGAAAAGCGGGCTTCTACGGGGAATCAAATATCTCAGGAACCAAGAAAGATATCAACATGATTCTTATACTAAAAAATAAGAAAATTGCTGTCTATTATTTGTTGTATGCTCTTGTATTTATTTTTTCTTACAAGAAATTAATTGAAGAAAAACCATATTTTCAAAACCATTTATTTTATGTATTTAAAATTATTTTTATAACAAAGTTCCTATTAATTTTTTGTAATAACCATTCGACAGATAATAGAGCACGAAATTATGAACATTTGGAAAAACGATTCATCCAAATATCTCCAATACAAACAAAAATATTTAATTCCAAAGAATGTACTATCATGAAAAAACCCTTTTCCGGAAAATTTATAAGTTAAAGGAATAATTTCACTCGCCTTGCTACTAAGCTTTATTTTAAACAGACGTTTTTTTATAACTTTTTGTCAACGTACAGACAAAGTAAACACATGCTATGATTTAGAAAATTTTGTTGTTGTTGTTTAGGTCATCAGCCGAAAGGCTGGTTTGAACTTGTAGCGGTTTTACTAAGTAAAACGAGGAGCGAGGTGGTTTACAATTGCCTTCCTCACTGAGTGGAAAAGTACACTTATCAGCATGCCGGGCCCTCTGAAAAACAAACATTTTCCACTCTGCAAATGACACCTTCACTTCATTCACCACAGGGTCTGGCTGTATAATGAAATTCATTACTTTCACAGGAGATAACTCTGATTAGTGTCTTTTACACCTCTACCTCTTCTGTTCTTAAATGGTCCAGTCATTTAATTGGCTGACCATGTGATAAGAAACAGAACTATTTATTTTAGCCTGCAACGAACAGATTGAGTGTAAATAATTTGACACTCCACCTGTCTGTTATGGGCAGTAGAAAATTTTAAACTTCAAATAAGTGAAAAAAAATGTAATTTTTAAAAAAATCATCTTGAGTTGACTACCCCCTTAAGAAAGTTCTGATTGATATCCTCCGTTTATTACGTACTTATGTAATTTTAATGTAATGTGTAATAAATTTTCAGAATTGCATTAATGAAGTATATTTACGTGCGTTAACTATGTATTCAAGGTTATGATAGACATTCGCATCTGTATAAAATGTTTTATTAATTTCTCTGTGCGTGTAGTATCGAATTCTTTTCCCTAAATCTAATATTACCGGTAGCATTTATTATGTGATATTTTTAATAGGTAATTTTTATTATACCTGTTTATACTGGCGCACGTACTATTGGTTTAATTGTAGAATGTACGTTCAGTTGTAGTTGATATACAATATAAATAATGCTGTACTTAAAGTATTATTTCAACTTGAATCATCGTATTATTTTATTTTGATGCAATTAATGCCGTAAAAGGTAATTTATCGTCTAACAAGTCCAATATTCTCTTTAATTGATGCCATTAAAGATTATGTTTTGTAACAGGGTGGTCAAAAAGGACAGGTACATGATTTGTCAGTTTCTACGCTGGATGTTTGATTCTTGGCCAGGGATCTGGTATTTTTCAATTAATAATATAATAATGATAATAACTTTTCTTACATTTTTACTTTCTATTGCCTATATGAATATATAGGAAGGAAAGTATTGTTTTCATATCGATTTTCTAAATCGAGTTTTCACCGGATCTACACGTTTTCAGACTCCCCTGAACCCAAAAAAACATGTTTTTAGCGATTGGTATGAGTGTGTCTGTGTTAGTGTGAACAAAATATCTCACGAACGGAACATCGTACGAAGTTGAAACTTGAAACTTAAGTTAGATACTACTAGAGGACCCGACACGAACATTTTCATCAAAATGGGTCGACCTGAAGTAGTCGTTTATTCGTGTCGTTTTTCACTTTTTGCGATTTTCTCAAAAACTTCTACTACGATTTTTTTCAAATCGCCTTATTCACTAAATTTTTTATGCTTTACAAGACAGGGTAGGCGCTATGTCTACTGAAATTCTTAGGGAGGTTGTTTTCTCGTAAAAAAATGTTTTTTTTTAATTAGCGCCCTTGCATTTTAGCGCAAAAATGTATATATAAAAGTTGTAGAAAATTTAAAAACCTACAACTTTTATTTCATACATTTTTTTGTATAACACTTAGTTTAGCGATAATTAGTAATTTTCTGGTTTTTTGTCCATGAAAATCTGTAAAAAATGGTTTTTTAAAGATTTCAGCCTTAGTATGCGTTTTACGGCAAAATCGTATACCCTATAATCAAATTTACAGGGAATTAAAAGATCTACAACTTTTGTATTGAGCATTTTTCTCTACAGACCCTAGTTTAGCATCAAAGGGTGATTTTCCGTATTATCAAGCCAAATTGAGGTTGATTTTTATTTTGCATCATTCACTCATCATTAAAATCAGGTTATGTTTTTGAGATTAGTTTTTTTGTTTATTACTAATGTTAGGTTATATTGTTCATTTTTGCATTGGTAAGAGAAAGTTTTGTGAATGTTTTACACCAGATTTTTTACGGTTGTTTTCATATACACATTCTTTCAAAAAGCTATAATAAATTTACAACAATTCGCAGGTGGAGGAAATTAACCTTCCCAACTACGGCTATTACACCTGTACCTCTTCTGTTGTTAGATGCTTCAGTCATGTAATTGGCTGACTATGTGATAAGAAACAGAACTAATTTTTGTAGCCCTGGAATTAGCAGATCGAGTGCATTTTGCAATTTTTACTTTCTCTTGCCTATATGAATATATAGGAAGGAAAGTATTGTTTTCATGCCGATTTTTCGAAATCGAGTTTTCACCGGATCTATACGTTTTCAGACCCCCTGAACCCAAAAAACATGTTTTTAGCGATTGGTCTGTGTGTGTGTGTGTCTGTGTGTGAACAGAATATCTCAGGAACGGAACATCGTACGAACTTGAAACTTAAGTTACATACCACTACCGGACGCGACACGAACATTTTCATCAAAATCGGTCAACCGGAAGTAGTAGTTTATTCGTGTAATTTTTCACTTTTTTGCGATTTTCTCAAAAACTGGTCCTACGATTTTTTTAAAAATCGCCTCATTTACTAAACTTTTTATTCTCTACAAGATAGGGTAGGCGCCATGTTTGCTGAAATTCTGGGTAAGGCTGTTTTCACGTAAAAACATTTTCTTTTTAATATTGCGGCTTTAATATGCATTTTAGCGCAAAATGTTATATTAAAAAAGTTGTAGAGAATTTGAAAACCTACAACTTTTATTTCAAGTTTTTTTTTGTAAAACGCTTAGTTTAGCGGTAATTAGCGATTTTCTGTTTTTTTTCTCACGAAAACATGAGAAAAATCGATTTTTTTAACATTTCGGTCTTAGTATGCATTTTACGACAAAAGTGTATATAATTAAATTTATAGAAAATTAAAAGATCTACAACTTTTGTTTAGAGCATTTTTCTCTACAGAGCCTAGTTTAGCGTGAAAGCGTGATTTTCCGTATTTTTAAGCCAAACTGAGTTCGATTGTCATTTTGCGTCATTCACTCATGATTAAAATAAGGTTATGTTTTTGAGGTTAGTTTTTGTTTATTTCTAATATTTTATTAATAATGTTAGGTTTATTATTAATTATTTGCATTGGCAAGAGAAAGTTGTGTGAGTGTTTCACACCAGATTTTTTTTTCTTTAGAGCCACATAGGACTACATAATTTCATTAAAGAAGAAAAATCTTGCTTCAGTTTTTGGCCGGCCGCATTGGCGTAGTTGATAACGTGCTCGCCTCTCATCATGCGGTCTTGGGTTCGAATCCTATTCAGGCACGGCATATTTTCATACGTTAAAAAAATCATATCATCCTCCACCGTCTGCATTAGCAGTAATTGTTGAACAGTCGGACGTTAAAAAAAAATTCAGTTTTGGTTGTGTTGGAACATTTCCTGATGTTTCTTCCTTTCATTCTTTTCTAGTATTCTTTTAATTTTCCTGATCTCTTCTGTTCAAGTCTTCGTGTTGTTCAGTTTGTGGTAATTTCCGGTTTTTCTTTTCAGTTCCTCAAGGAGATTTGGATTTCGTTCATGTTCTATTCGATTTCTTTGATTTGGGATGAGATTTTCTGACTGAAACCATCGGGGTAAAATTTTGTAATTTTACAGTAGGGTACAGTAAAAGGTTTTAGTAGGCTAAATTCGGTTTCTTTTTGGAACACCCGTTAATATATGAATCTATAATCAGGACGTGATTTAAAAGATGTGTGTTTATAAATTTATACGGTGCGCCGTAATCATTTGTGCCTATAATCATCTATTATGTCTATTTACGTAGCTGCATTTTATTTTTACTTGAAACGGGGAAAGAAAGCTATCTATACGTTTTTATTACTGTTATCAGATTGTCATGCAGATTTTTTTATATAACGCAACTTGTGTTGGTACTTCATACTGTTGACATTGCACTAGGAAGAAGTTATTGACATTTCTTGTAATGTTTAATGCCATTCACTGCGTTTTATAATTTTATTATGATTATGTTGGTTTTTTTTTTTAGTTTGTTTCATATTAGTGTACGTAATTTAGTTTTATCATGTAATAGTTTCATTATAATTAATTCAAAATTGTTTAGTATTAATTTTATTTATTTATTTATTTATTTATTTAATTATTGTAATTTATTATTTTTCTCGTTATTTACTGGATGTTTTTTTTTTGTTTAACATCCGACGGTTCTGTAATTACTGCTAATGCAGACGGTGAAGATGAAATGATTTTTTGTAACGTATGAAAATATGCCATACCTGAATGGGATTCGAACCCAAGACCGCATGATGAGTAATATTATTATTATTTACTGGAAGTTTAGATTTTTTTCATTTATTTCTTTAAAGTCGCATCTACTGCTTGGTAATTAGCGACACAGTGGATTATGTAACATTAACTGTGAGATTTGTCCCGTAAAAATTCCAGACCATCGACGGGAATCGAACCCGGGACCTCTGCGTGGCAGGCTAATGCGCTAACCACTACGCTACGGAGGCGGCCAGGTGTTAAGGTTTAAATAGTATTGAAATTGAATGTAACTGGTGTGAAACACTCGCACACTATCTCTTGGCGATGTAAATAATGAAAAATATAACCTAACTGTAATCGTGACTAAGCAATGTAAACTGAAAAACATAACCTATTTTTTTTTTAGTTTATATTTTAAAGTAGCATCAAGAGTTTGGTTATTTGCGACTACTGTTGGGTTTCGGTATACTGTAACGGTAGTTTTAAACGTGTTTAAATTTCTAGACTCTAGCCGGGAATCGAATCTGGAATTTTTCGCTTTGTAGACTAACGCGTTAGTCAGTACGTCATGGAAGTAGCTATTACCTAATTTTATTCATGAGTGAATGACGTAAAATGAAAATCAACCTCTCTTTGAGTTTAAAATATGGGAAATCACTAATTGACACTAGACTAAAGCTCTGTAGAAAAAACGTTTCAAATAAAAGTTGTAGTTTCTTTATTTCTTATTTTTTTAATTTGATTAGTTTACACTTTTCTCGTAAAATACATACTTGACCGCAATCTTAAAAAGTACCGTTTTACCGATATTGATGGAGAAAAGTAAAAAAAAAAACATCACTAATTTTATGTTACTTTATAGTATAATTTTGCTCTAAAATGCTTATTAAGGCTGCAATTGTATAAAACCAGTTTTTACACTGAAGCACAAGTCCACCTCAAGATTGTCAGCGCACATGGAGCTACCTTATCTTGTAAAACGTAAAAAATTTTAGTAAATGAGGCGATTTTTAAAAATATCGTAGTAGCCATTTTTGAGAAAATGGCAAATTGCACGATAAATTATTGTTTCTGGTAGACCGATTTTATTAAAAATGTTCGTGTTGTGTTTCCTCGTGATACCTAACTTAAGTTCAATTTCGACTTCGTACGATATTCCGTTCTTGGTATTTTGTTAACACGTACGCGCGCTTAAGACTTGTTTTCTGGGGTTCAGGGGACCTAAAACATGTTTTTTTCTTTGAAAACTCGATTTCAGAAAATCGACATGAAATAATACTTTTAACCCCCAGGTGGAGTGTTAAATTATTAGCACTCTATCTGCGCTAGTTCTCAGGATTTCAAAAAAAGATCTGTTTCTTATCACATGGTCAGCCAATTATATGACCGAAGCAATTAAGAATAGTAGAGATAGAGGTGTAAAAGATACTAATCAGAGTTATATCCTCTGAAAGTAATGAAATTCATTATACAACCAGATCCCTATGTGGCGAATGAAGTGAAGATGTCATTTGCAGGGTGGAAAGTAGATGCTTTTCAGTGGGTTCGACATGCTGATAAGCATACTTTTTCTACTCATTGACGAAGGCAAAGTAAACCACTTTACTCCTCGTTTTACTTAGTAAAACCTCTAGAGATTCAAACCAACCTTTCGGCTGATGACCTTGATAGCGACATATTCATACAGGGCAAAAGAAAGCAAAAATTGAACGACACCTAGAAGATTATTTTCTGATCTTTTTCTGAATCGAACCCGGAATCATCGGTTTAGCTATCGAGTAGTTTATCATCTGAAACTACCAGTTTACTACAGATTATTGATTATATTATTGTATTAAAATTTTTAACAAAATTAAATTTAACTCTGCCCATGACAGACAGGTGGAGTGTCAAATTATTTACACTCAATCTGTTAGTTGCAGGGCTAAAATAAATAGTTCTGTTTCTTATCACATGGCCAGCTAATTAATTGACTGAATCATTTAAGAACAGAAGAGGTTAAGGTGTAAAAGACACTAGTCAGAGTTATCTCCTGAAAGTAATGAATTTCATTATACAGCCAGACCCTGTGATGAATGAAGTGAAGGTGTCATTTGGAGAGTGGAAAATATGTGCTTTTCAGAGGACCCGGCATGCTGATAAGCATACTTTTCCACTCAATGAGGAAGGCAATAGTAAACCACCTCACTCCTCGTTTTACTTAGTAAAACCTCTACAGGTTCAAACCAGCCTTTCGGCTGATGACCTAAACAACAAAATTAAATTAAATTACACTTTTTCAATAGCTTACGGCAGTGTTTGTTGTATGCACTTTTTTAAATACCCCTGTAATAATTTTAAGTTATTTTATTGTGTTTGTGAAATTGAACTTTATCTTTTAACTGTTCATAACCGCATTTAAAACTGAAGGCGTTTCTCTCTATCTGTGTATAAATATACTGTAACTGTAAATTACTTTTCGTGTGGGTTGATTTGGCATAAATGTCTCCGCTTATAAGCTAAACTAGTGTTTTGTAATTTCTAAAATTTATTTGGTCGGTTGTTTATTTATTATTATCGTTATAGTTGGGTCAATAAATGTGAGGTTGTGGGTTCGAATCCCACACTAATATTTAAAGTTACCGCTGTAATTGTGTTTTAAAAGGTATTTACTTAACGTTTAGTAGCAATATACAATTCTGTATTTTTTAAAAACTGGTGTGAAACAATTAAACGACTTTCTCTTCCCAAATGTAACCGATGAAAAATATAACCTACATTTAATCGACATTAGTAAACTATGTAAAATGGAAAAAATATAACCTATTTAATAATCCTGATAATCATGAGTGAATGACGCAAAAAAAAAAATATCTACTTCCGTTGGACGTAAAAAAATACAGAAAAGAACTAATTTACGCTAAATTAGGCTCTTGTAAAGAAAAATGTTTGAATGAAAGTTGTAGATTTTTTATTTACATACATATAATCGTAAAATACCATATTTTACCGATTTTTTTGAAAAAAATACAGAAAATGGCTAATTTACGCGAAAAATTGTTAAATATTACCAGCCGTTACTTGTCGGGCGTGATTATAGTATGTACGACTCAATATCTCCAAAAAAAGTTGATTTATTTTTATTATTATTAAAATCGCATGAGACTGCCTCTGTGGCGTAGTGACTAGCGCGCGCTAGCCTACAAAGCGAAAGGTTCCGGGTTCAATTCCCGGCTACGGTTTGGCACGTTAAAACCCACCGTTACAGTACCAAAACCCTCAGTAGTCGCTAATGACCCGGCTGTAGATGCGACTTTAAATAACTAAAAAAAATCGCCTGAATTGCTTTGTTCGTTAATTAACTTTGTAAGTTCTTGAATGATAAAACTATTTAAGCAATAACCGATCATCGAACTGTGTACCTTCAGTTTTGCGGTGTAATTTGTAATGAATATTCTTTGAGACTTTTCATATTGCTTTTATTTATTGTTAAACCGATATTAAAGTGCTAAGTTACTAAAATATTAAAATAATTGCATCCATCCCCATAAGACAGACGAAGTTTGAAAGTATTTGTACTTGATCTGAATTGTTAGTTCCAGGGCTACAAAAAATAGTCCTGTTTCTTATCATATGGTCAGTCAATTATTTAAACTAAATCATTTAAGAACAGAAGAGGTAGAGGTGGAAAAGACATTAGTCAGAGTTATCTCTTCTGAAAGTAATGAATTTTATTATACAGCCAGACCGTGTGGTGAATGAAGTGAAGGTGTCATTTGCAGGATGGAAAATATGTGCTTTTCAGTGTCTGGCATACTGGTAAGCATATTTTTAAATTTAGTGAGGAAGGCAAAGGTAAACCACTTCACTCCTTTTATTACTTAGTGAAGACTTAGAGGTTCACACCAGTCTTTCGGCTGATGACCTAAACAACAATTACGTCTATTTAAATCCTGGTATAAAGTTGCATTGTTTTATTTTTGTTATTACTAGTATTATTTTTGTTATCTAATATTAAATAGGAAATTAAACTCCTCCCTTATTATTACTTGGCGCATTACCAATTTATCTAAATATACTAGATGACGGTTTTTTACGTTCATTGATTATCATTATTGGAATTGTGAATGAATCATTTTACACTCTTGGAATGTGTCCACTTTCACTCACGTCTCTCCTCTACATCTCCTTGTTGTTTGACCAACTGTTCAAACTTGTTTCGCATGATTTATTTTGTTCATTACCTTTTTTTTTATTGTGAACTACCGATTGACCTAGACATTGTTCTAATTTCTTTATATAAATATTTCTGTATGATTCATTGTTGCCATTAAGTTTGCAATAAATTTCGTTTTATCTTGCAATTAAAGTACAGTTTTTCTGTTCTACGCGTTTAAATGGTTTCACCACGTGGTCCCTCCACGTGTAATAATGGAACTCCTTGTGTTTTCCCTAGAGTAACGTACCTTAATTATTTAAAGTCGCATCAACAGCTTGGTCATTGGTTACAATACTGTGGGTTTCGGTGCTGTAACGTTGGGTTTTAACGTGTTAAAATTTCCAGGCCCTTGCCGGGAATCGAACCTTGTACCTTCTGCTTTGTAGGTTAGCGTGCTAGTCACTACGCCACGGAGGAGGCCAAAAAATGAATTTTATATTAGTTATAACAAGTTATACGAAAAATTGGAGTAGGAAATTAAAAAGGTTACAATGTAGAACTCGTGCATTTTGCTGAGAACCGTGGAACAAACATGCGAACTAGCACCCGAACGTTCCGTTCCTCGTCTTTCCCATCACGTACAGTCACGTAGGTATACGTAAACAACTCTGTGCTGCATCTTGCACATCAGTATTTACAAAACCCCTTAGTTTAGCGCGAGACATACTGTACTGCATGTAGCGCTGCGACTGCAACGTCTGCTTCACAGCTCTCAGCGAAATGTAAAAGCTATTCTACTCTAAGTACGTATTAACCGTATTAAACGTGTATTAACCGTATTAAACGTGTTAAACGTAAAAAGGAGACTGATCAGGCATTCCGGAGAGTTGTGCGAAAAACTTAACCACGACACAAACTAAATTACAAACAGAATTTATATTCGCAATCCATTTTATTATTTTTTTTTTTAATTTGTTTGTTAGACTCTAACGTGTGTACGTTGCAATCTGTTCAATTTAGAACAAGAAGCAACCCCATGACCCTATGAGATTACGTTGATGTGTTTTACGTGTAAAACCCCAAACATCAAGTAATTGAACCCCAAACATCAAAGTACATCGGTAACCACTGTCTAGTGTTTATATCCGTATAAAAATAACTACCTTTACTAGGATTCGAACCTCGGAACCTTCGTCTTCGTACAACAGATGTTAAACAGCTGACCCGTGACGACGACTTTTCACTAGACCAACCCCCGGTTGGTTAAACTTGTTGTCCATTAAAAAGTTTGCACTTCCATTAACAAAAAACAAAAATATGACAACCATTTTTAACAAATTATTTATGTATTAAAAGCCTAAAAAATTGACTGTAAAAAAATTTGATACATATATATTTTTTAAACATAAGTTTGAAAAATTGGCCGCCTCCGTAGCTTAGTGGTAGCGCGGTAGCCTACAACGCGGAGGTCCCGTATTCGATTCCCGGCTAGTATCTGGAAATTTTCACAAGTTAAAACCCAATTTTACATCACGCACCGTAGTCGCTAATAACCGAGCTGTTGATTCAACTTTAAATTAAATTTAAAAAAAATTACTCAAAAAGTAAACATTTTGTTAAATTGTATTATACTTTTGTTTCGTTCCTTGTATAAATTATTCCTTTCATAAAATTTGTCACAATTAAAAGTTGTTTATTTTGTTTATTACTGATTACTGGTAATTGATTTAGTTGATGTCAAATCATGGGAGAAATATCTTTGAAAACTATGTTTACATAGGAAATGCTTTACAACATCACATAGGATACTACGCCAGAGTTATTTCAAACGTTGTCATTATCATTATGTGACTAACTACAGGAAGAAAAGTCTAGGAATAAGAAAACAATTAAATAACTGCAATCGGTTACAACTTAGTTTTGAGTCTTGTTGTTATACATACCACCGAGTGTAAATTTCGTACCCCTCGTAATTATTTTTCGCCACAATTTTCTATTTTGATGCCCTGAACTGATACTACATGTATTTATGGCATATTAATTACATTTTATTTTTTTTTAAAAATCGACCACTATTTTGGGTCCGCAATATCGAAAGTAATTTTTTAATGTTGTAGTTACCTCGTACATCGATCAATTCCGGCGTGTTATTTTGAAATGTACTCGCAAAAAAACTTCAATATGTTTTCTAACACAGAAAAAGTAGAATTGAAAATTCTAAATATAAATTGAATTTATAATTACAGTATATGCCCAAAACGGGCAGGTGGAGTGTTATTTTAATTGCACTCTATCTGTTTGGTCCAGGGCTAAAAAAAATAGTTCTGTTTCTTATCACATAGTCAGCCACTTATATGACTGAACTATTTAAGAACAGAAGAGGTAGAGGTGTAAAAGACACTAGTCAGAGTTATCTCCTCTGAGAGTAATGAATTTCACTATGCAGCCGGACCCTGTGGTGAATGAAGTGAAGGTGTCATTTGCAGGGTGGAAAGTGAGTGCTTTTCAGAGGGCCTGGCATGCTGATAAGCAAACTCTTTCAACTCAGTGAGGAAGGCAATGGTAAACCACCTCACTCTTCGTTTTTACTTAGTAAAACCTCTGGAGGTTCAAACCAGCCTTTCGGCTGTTTACCTAAACAACAACAACAACAATTACAGTATAAATATAATTAAATGTAAGGGATGGTACTTTTTTTACACCCTTAACCTATTCAAATTAAATGGCACTTTACATCAAACTTTAAGTATTGTTCGTTCGGCACTGAAAGGGTTACAAATTTTAAAATAGTTACGGATAAAATATAATATGAGATAAACAATTTTATTTTATATTTTTGGCAGTCAGGTTATTACTTAAAAAATCTGGTGTGAAACACTCACACAACTTGCTCTTGCCAATGCAAATAATTAATAATAAACCTAACATTATTAATAAAATATTAGAAATAAACAAAAACTAACCTCAATAAACATAACCTTATTTTAATCATGAGTGAATGACGCTAAATGACAATCGAACTCAGTTTGGCTTAAAAATACGGAAAATCACGCTTTCACGCTAAACTAGGCTCTGTAGAGAAAAATGCTTTAAATAAAAGTTGTAGATCTTTTAATTTTCTATAAATTTAATTATATACACTTTTGTCGTAAAATGCATACTAAGACCGAAATGTTAAAAAAATCAATTTTTCTCACGTTTTCGTGAGAAAAAAACAGAAAATTCCTAATTACCGCTAAACTAAGCGTTATACAAAAAAATGTTTGAAATAAAAGTTGTAGAATTTCAAATTCTCTACAACTTTTGTTATATAACCTTTTGCGCTAAAATTTATATTAAAGCCGCAATCTTAAAAAGAAAATGTTTTTACGTAAAAACAGCCTCACGCAGAATTTCAGCAAACATGGCGCCTACCCTATCTTTTAGAGAATTAAAAATTTAGTAAACCAGGCGATTTTTAAAAAAATCGTAGGACTAGTTTTTGAGAAAATCGCAAAAAAGTGAAAAATTATACGAATAAACAATATGAATAATTATACTTCCGGTTGACCGATTTTGATGAAAATGTTCGTGTCGCGTCCGGTAGTGGTATGTAACTGAAGTTTCAAGTTTCAAGTTCGTACGATGTTCCGTTCTTGAGATATTCTGTTCACACACAGACACACACACACAGACCAATCGCTAAAAACATGTTTTTTGGGTTCAGGGGGTCTGAAAACGTATAGATCCGGTGAAAACTCGATTTCGAAAAATCGACATGAAAACAATACTTTCCTTCCTATATATTCATATAGGCAAGAGAAAGTAAAAATAATGTTATGTACAAATTGTTTATTTTTTTTTAATTAATATTTTTTGTTAACTTTACCGATATCCTTGATTCTGGTAGATTTTGAGGTTGTTGATTCGGTTGACTGGCACTCGAAGAAGATTTTGCGTTGGAAGATTTTCGATCCATATTTGTAATTTTTGCAATTGTACAGTCGTGAACGATGTAGATTATACAAAAAAAAAAATTAACACACTTTTTCTTCTTTTTTATAAAAACAAAAAATAAGTCACACTTAATTGAATTTTTTTATTATTTATGAACTATATAAAAATTATAATAAATAAATGAACATAATTAATCAATCAATCAATTAAATGGCACAAATTTTTCTCGTAAACTTTTTTATTACAATTATTTGGAACGATTACAATATAGTACAAGAAACTGCAGCAAGGTGGGTAACCTCTCAGCCGAACAGCTTGCCGGCGGACTAGGCACTGCACTGGCCACAATTCTCTAACCAGCTGATAGTCTTTCTTCTGGTCTTGACCCTGAAATGACGTCATTTTTTTCATATCTCTCACTTTACTTCTTACTTTTATCTCCCCACCAATATTCTTGTATTTATTCGTCTTAGTGTTGTATAATATTGTAGTTTATCCGATGATTCCGATTAAATTAAATGTATACTTACTTCTCAATAATCTAATATAAATACATGCAGTTTTTACATTAAGATCTTTTTTTTATTTTTCTTCTCTTTTTCTTATTCAATATCTGTTCTTCATTTTTTTATACTTTTGTTAGTAAAGTTCTTGAATTGAATGATTAATATTTTTAATATATTTATAAGGTGGCCGGAAAGTGTTTGGGTTACTCCAATTTATTTATTTATTTATTTAGAAGCTTATTACCTATAGAAATTGTATTAAATAAGATTTTCCCGGTTTCACTTCACATTTGTACATTTTTTTGTTGCGTGTAAGTTTTACTTTTTGTTTTCTCTCGTTTAAGGCCAATTTTATACCATGTGAGGTGACTTGAACGTTTCTGGAAGCTCTTTTTGTAGCCTGCAATCTCAGCATTCGCCTACTATACGAGGTGTGGCTATTAAATAACGAGACTAACGTAAGAAATTTAATTTTAATTTTATACATAATGTCTTATTGTCACTTTCAATATACACTCCTTCTCTATCCCTAAAACGCTCCATGCGAATTTTCCATTGTTGGAAACAGTACTGGAAGTCATCTTTTGTCAGCTCCTTCAGGACACATGCCGTTTTCTCTTTTACAGCTTCCACAGATTCAAATCATGTCCCTTTTAATGCAGATTTCAACCCTGTGGTGAATGAAGTGAAGGTGTCATTTGCAGAATGGAAAATATGTACTTTTCAGAGGTCCCGGCATGTTGATAACCGTACATTTCCACTCAGTGAGGAAGGAAATGGTAAACCACCTTACTCCTCATTTTACATAGTAAAACCTTTACAGGTTCAAACCAGCCTTACGGCTGATGACCTAAACAACACCCCATTTTTACCGATCAGGCGCAAATGTTCGAATAGCAGATTCATTTACTTTTTCTATTGCGTCACCTCCTTAGGTGACGCAATTATAGTAAGTATACATAAATATACCCAAATTAAGCTCTACTGAAATCTACCGTGCTGATGTAAAAAAAATGCAGTATCTACAAAAATTACGATATTCAGGTTACATTATTATTAAGTCGTACTTTTTCTGAGACTAGAAATTTAATGAGCTAATCAAAAAAGTAGTGTCTGGAGCTGTTTTTGTAACTTTTAGCGCACCGTGTACAACAGCAATTAATCCAGACCGTGATGAATGGTCATTTAAACAAATAAATAACTTCCGATTTTTATTCTGAAATGTCAAAGCCTCTCGGGATAACCACTCTTATAAATTAATCACGATTTCTATTATTAGCTCTACGAATGGGTAACGCTCTGTTATAAATACCAGATAAGATTGTTCATTACATTTTGTTCAGGTATAAAAAGATGTAATCACTTTTAATTCTTTTGACCATGGGTATGTAGCAAAAAACCAAGTTGTCTGAACTAACAAAAGGGAAATACAATTAGGGGTTATTTAATGAAAAGTTTCATTCTGGGTTTCGGATATTCCGAGTTATTTTTTTTATAAATGGAAATCGTTAAATATGTCAGGACATTGCAACGGATTCCTCGTATTGTTCGTAAAGGTCGATGCTTTATAATTGGAAAGTCCGTTTGTCCATACAACTGGGTGAATGTTAGTTAATTCATAAGTTTAAATTCCGATTAGATGTCTCACAATCTTGACAACCTTGATCATTTACTTCATCAACTTCAGTCTTCTTCTCCTTCCTATTTTAGTTAAACTAAGTCCTGAGGTGATTCTTCTTCTTCCTCAAGTGCCGTCTCCGCGTCGGAGGTTGGCGATCATCATTGCTATTCTAACTTTCGAAACAGCTGCTCGGAACAGTGACGTGGAGTTGAGACCAAACCAATCTCTCAAATTCTTCAGCCAGGACGCTTTCCTTCTGCCCGGCCGGCGCTTTCCTGCTATCTTACCTTCCATTATTCCTTACCTTCCACTGAGGTGATTACATATAGTCAATTGTCGTAAGTTTCAGTATCTCGGACACATCATGAGAAATCAGGAAAGGTATGAAAACTCCAGCGCATTCTACACGGGCGGATAGAGATGGAAGGAGATCTCCTGGCCAAAGAAGACTTTCCTGGCTTGCCAATTTGAGTCACTGGTTTGGGAAGAGCACCACAGAAATGTTCCATGTAGCGCCCAATAGGGTTAGATTAGCTATGATGATCGTCAACATCCGAAGCTGATACGCACGCTAAGAAGAAGAAGCCCTATTTCAAATTATGCCTCTTGTGACATTGTTCATTTACTGCCCTTCCATCATTTTTAAGAGCCTACTTACAGGTTTTGAGTTTACCAATATTTATCATTTGTGTCGGGTCTGCTGGAAAATTCGCATTTCATTCTGTCCGTTTGATCTTTCTAAAACGTTCTTCTTCGCCAATTTTATCAACCTTAACTGTCCGATATTGTGATTTTATAGCTGAGTTTTAAATGTAACCCTTTTACCCCTCTATAATCTTCATTTCATGCCCCTAACAGACAGGTGGAGTGTTAAATTATTTGCACTCAATCTGTTTGTTTCAGGGATCTAAAAAATAGTTCTCTTTCTTATCAAAATAATCAGCCAATTAAATGACTGAATCATTTAACAACAGAAGAGGTAGAGTTGTAAAAGACACTAATCAGAGTTATCTCCTCTGAAAGTAATGAATTTCATTACACAACCAGACCCTGTGGTGAATAAAGTGAAGGTGTCATTTGCAGAGTGGAACGAAGGTGCTTTTCAGAGGGCCAGGCATGCTGATAAGCATACTCTTTCAACTCTGTGAGAAAGGCATTAGTAAACCACCGCAGTCTTCGGTTTTCGGTAGTAAAACCGCTAGAGGTTCAAACCAGCCTTTCGGCTGTTGACCTAAACAACAAAGTCGCATCAACTGCTTGGTCATTAGCGACTACGGTGGATTATGGTTCTATAACCTTGGGTTTTGGCTCGTGAAAATTTCCAGACCGTGGCCGGGAATCGAACCCGGGACCTCCGCTTTGTAGGATAACGCGCAAACCACTACGCTATGGAGTTGGCCTTTTTTACTTTCTCTTCCCTATATGAATATATACGAAGGAAAGTCTTGTTTTCATGTCGATTTTGCGAAATCGAGTTTTCACCAGATCTACACGTTTTCAGACCCCCTGACTCCCAAAAACATGTTTCTAGCGATTAGTCTGTGTGTGTGTGCGCGCGCGCGCGTGTGTGCGTGCGTGTATGTGTGGACAGAATATCTCAAGAACGGAACATCATACGAACTTGAAACTTTTTTTTTTGCGCCCTGGAGACTCCAGGAGGAGTATAGGACAAGTCGTCAGATATAACACCTGAAATACATATAAGAATCACACAATGTATCACTACTATCAAGAAAAAAATTCTTGTACGCTATAAAAAGTTTCACCGATCAAGTAATTTTTTAGATTTTTTTTAAAGGAATTCAAATCCTCACAACACTTTAAAGATTGGGGTAATTTATTTATGAATTTTCTCCCTGCATAAGTAGGTTTTTGTTCAAACAATTTTGTGGAGTGATTAGCCACATAATAATCATTCCTGTTTCTCGTGTTATGATTGTGAACATTGAAATTCTACATAAAATTATTTTGCCTAACTTGCATAATTACCTCAAAAATGTAGAGACAGGGAACTGTAAGCAATTTAAGCTCCTTAAATAGTGGCCTGCATGAGGTTAGCTGGTTAGCTCCCACCATAGCCTACACCTAATAACTTTCTTTTGAATTTCAAAAACCCTATTCATATTACCCATGCTAGAATTACCCCATACTAAAATACCATAACGGATATGAGACAGAATGAGGCCATGATAAGCTGCCATTAGTAATTTTTTATCATTTAATCTGACAACTTGTTTTAGTGCAAATACCCCAGATGATATTTTACTACAAACTTGATTGGTATAGAAGTCCCAAGACAAAGATCTATCTAGAGATACGCCCAGGAACTTCACTGTTTCTACATGCTCTAAACTATTATTATGAATAAATACATCCACTTCTCTACTTTCTTTAACGTTATGTTTATTTTTAAACTGCAAGTACTTAAGTTACATACCACTACCGGACCCGACGCGACCATTTTCATCAGAATCGGTCAACCGGAATTAGTGTATTTGCGTCATTTTTCACTTTTTTGCGATTTTCTCAAAAACTGGTCGTACGATTTTTTTTTAAATCGCCTTGTTTACTAAATTTTTTATTCTCTACAAGAAAGGGTAGGCGCCATGTTTGTTGAAATTCTTGGTGAGGCTGTTTTCACGTAAAGAATTGTTTATTTAAGATTCCGGCTTTAATATGAATTTTAGCGCAAAAATTTTTATAATAAAAAATCTAGAGAATTTAAAATCCTACAACTTTTTTTTGTATAACGCTTAGTTTAGCGGTAATTAGCGATTTTCTGTTTTTTTCTTACGAAAACGTGTGAAAATCGATTTATTTAAGATTTCAGCCGTAGTATGCATTTTACGATAAAAGTGTATGTAATCAAATTTATAGGAAATTAAAAGATCTACAACTTGTATTTAAAGCGTTTTTCTCTACAGAGCCTAGTTTAGCGTGAAAGAGTGATTTTCCGTATTTTTAAGCTAAACTGAGGTCGATTTTTATTTTGTGTCTCTCACTCATGATTATAATTAGGTTATGTTTATTGAGGATAATTTTTTTTGTTTATTTCTAATGTTTTATAACTAATGTTAGGTATATTGTTAATTATTTGCATTGGCAAAAGAAAGTTTGTGTGAGTGTTTCACACTAGATTTTTAAATTTTTTTCGCATTTCGCACTAGTATCGGTACAAATACTCAATAAAATAGTATAAATACAATACAACATGACTGTACCATTAATACAATTAAACAAAAAAAAAACAGAATCTAACGTTAACTTTCAAACAATAATAATAATAATGATGATGATGATGTAATAATTAAAGAGGCCTAACTTACGACCAATAGGCTAATGAATTAATATTATTTTTTTATAGAAAATAACAATAGGCTTGACAATAGTCATAACCTATTTAGTTAGAAGGCCTATTAAAAGATTTACTAATACTAATACAATAACAATAATAGCAAAGCAATCGCATACAAAATTGGTCCACAATTCAATTGTTTTACAACAGATAAGAACGTGAATAATAATAATAATAATTACAATTATAAAATATGAAGTGTAATTGTTTTACACATCATCAGTTCATTTTACGTAACGTTACTTTGTGCAGAATACATTGTACTAAATTAGTAAATTGTAATAATGAAATTTGTACCAGTCAATTAGTATATTTATTAACTTATTAATTTAATCAAATAATAAATGTGTCCGTTGTTACACGTGAGTTTATTGTTGGCAACAATGGGGTACTTGCAGTGACGATGCAATGATGGTTGTGTTAGCAAGTATCGAAAATTGAGTACTGGACCAATTTCATCACCTTCATATCAACGTAGGCCTACTATCAAAGATTACATTGGCTAGGGCTAGAATATTCTAGCATCATCGTTTTCTATATCTATCACAAGTACGAGGCGTGTTTTTTAAGTAAGTACCGTTTTGGAATTAAAAAAAGACGTGCAAAGATATCGCAATAATTTTATTTTTACATGAAAGCCTGTACCTTAATCTACTTTTCTACATAATTTCCGTGAATATTGAGGCACTTTTCATAACGTGGCACCAGTTTTTGAATACCCTCCTGATAAAATTCTGCCGCCTGATTTGTTAACCACTGCATCACAAATGTTTTGACTTCGTTATCGTCTTGAAGACGCCGACCGCCCAGGTGTTTCTTCAAGTGCAGGAACAAATGGTAGTCGCTGGGCGCCAAATCAGGGCTGTATGGAGGATGATCTAGAGTTTCCCATTTAAATGATTTGATGAGATCTTTGGTCTGATTAGCCACATGTGGACGGGCATTATCATGCAGCAAAACGATACCCTTACTCAACTTGCCACGTCTTTTGTTCTGGATTGCACGACGCAGATTTTTCAATGTCTCACAATAAGACGCTGCATTGATTGTCTCATTACGAGGCAGAAACTCCACTAGCAATACTCCTTTTCTGTCCCAAAAAACTGTGCACATGATTTTCCGGGCAGAAATTGTTGCACATTTGTGCGGCCATCTTTAAATGCTCTCACCCATTTCCTTACCATTCCATCACTCATAATGTTTTGTCCGTAAACTTCAACGATCTCACGATGAATATCGATCGGTTTTACGCCTTTAGCACTAAGAAATCGTATAACAGCCCGTACTTCACAATCAGCGGGACTCACGATTGTCGGAGGCATCTTAAACACTCAGTAAACAACGTATACAATGAAGAATCAGACTGTAATGGCGTCAGTGCGTAGACAAGAGATGTAGGTAACCAGCGCGCATGCGCGGAACGCCGACCGTAGCGCTGCGGCGGCGGAGTCGCAAAACGGTACTTACTTAAAAAACACGCCTCGTAATTTTATCTGGGTCTTTTCCGTTTTCTGTATGCCACTATCAAATCCGAATTCCCTGAAGGGTTGCACACTTGTTCATTTTTCCCACTCCCTGCCCTGCTGAATGCTCTTATACCTTGGACAATTGGAATTGGCACAAGCAGCTTCGGTGTTTATATACTCCATTCTTCGCTCCTTGACATGCAACGACGGTAGTCACAAAAGTATACAATCGCTAGTGTAATGTGCGATTTACACAATCATGGTAACTGTGCTTTGTTTTCATTGTTGTTATTAATAAAATCTGTCAGATATAATTTTTTATTCCTAATTTGTGTACGTTGCAATCTGTTCAATTCAGAACAATAAGCAACCCCATGACCTAATGAGATGAGGATGATGTGTATGACGTGTAAATGAGGTGTAGTCTTGTACAGACCCAGGCCAACCATTCCTGAGAGAGTAGGTTAATTGAAACCCAACCATCAAAGTACACCGGTAACCACTGTCTAGTATTCAAATCCGTATAAAAGTAACTACCTTTACAAGGATTCGAACCAGGAACCTTCGTCTTCAAAATCAGCTAGTCAGATATAATGATGTGACTAATTTGTTTTCACAAATGATTTTCCGTTCATTATTTTATTATATTCATACCAATTTGTTAAGTTAGTTACGTGCGTCAGTAGAGCATAGTTTATAGTTGAGCCGTTCTTAGTTTGCTCCTACTGTCAACAAACAAAAGCCACCTACTACAGGGTGCACGCTAGAGTCTGCCACTTTACGGATATCGTATTCCTATTAAGTTAACTATTTTTTGAATTATAAGTACTTAAATTACTAAAAACATCAGTCATGATATGATGTAGGCCTAACAATTTCATTTATAAAAATACTTTTAAAAGTATTTTGTATTTAAATACTTTTGAAAGTATTTTGTTGTTGCTTTTTAATCAGCGTGTACACATTTTGATATAATGCGCATGCTCAGTGACGTCATTATTTGTTTACATTAGGAGCAAACTAAGAGAGGCTGGACTATAGTGAGTCTGCAGTTAAGTTCTTGTAGTTTATAATTTATTTTTTTGCTGGAGCAAATTAAATACATATTTTAAAATGAAAGAATTATTTGTATGTTTGTACATTGAAATAAGGTTGTAGGCATTTGCCTACATTAAAATTTGAAGACATTGTTGAAAGAATAGGTTATGGATATACTTTATGAGGAACTGTGTGTACACGTAGAGTAAGAGTTGTGCCAGTTCGAATTGTCCATAGTATACCGAGACAGACACACTCACGCACGCGTACACACGTCCTTCCCAGTCCCGGTATAAAATAGTACGTACTATGTTACACGTGATGTTTGTTTTATTTCTTAGATTGTTTTATTTTGCTATTACTAGGTTACATTGTACTATTACGTTATATTTTTTAATTATTTACATGGAGAGAGAAAGTCGTGTGAGTGTTTCACACATAGGCCTACTTGATTATGTAATAACCCCTTTTCCTGAAGGAACTCAGCAGCATCTACCTCCGTCCGAATATTGTTAAGTAACCTACAAATTCATAGCAGACTGTATAGTAACTAATTGTGAAATGGGAGTGGTAATAGGCGATTTTCTGGTTTTTTTTACTTTCTCTTGCCTATATAAATATATAGGAAGGAAAGTATTGTTTTCATGTCGATTTTTCGAAATCGAGTTTTCACCGGATCTATACGTTTTCAGACCCCCTGAACCCAAAAAACATGTTTTTAGCGATTGGTCTGTGTGTCCGTGTGTGTGTGTGTGTGTGTGTGTGTGTGTGTGTGTGTGTGTGTGTGTGTGTGTGTGCGCGCGCGCGCGCGCGCGTGTGTGTGTGTGTGTGTGTGTAAACAGAATATCTCAAGAACGGAACATCGTACGAACTTGAAACTTGAAACTTAAGTTACATACCACTACCGGACTCGACCCGAACATTTTCATCAAAATCGGTCAACCGGAAGTGGTAGTTTATTCGTGTAATTTTTCACTTTTTTGCGATTTTCTCAAAAACTGGTCCTACGATTTTTTTTAAAATCGCCTGGTTTACTCAATTTTTTATTCTCTACAAGATAGGGTAGGCGTCATGTTTGCTGAAATTCTGGGTGAGGCTGTTTTCACGTAAAAACGTTGTTTTTTAAGATTACAGCTTTAATATGCATTTTAGCGCAAAACTTTATATAATAAAAGTTGTAGAGAATTGAAAATTCTACAACTTTTATTTCCAACAATTTTTTGTATAACGCTTAGTTTAGCGGTAATTTGCGATTTTCTATTTTTTTTCTCACGAAAATGTGTGAAAAATTGATTTTTTTAAGATTTCGGCCTTAGTATGCATTTTACGACAAAAGTGTATATAATTTAATTTATAGAAAATTAAAAGATCTACAACTTTTGTTTAGAGCATTTTTCTCTACAGAGCCTAGTTTAGAGAGAAAGAGTGATTTTCCGTATTTCTAAGCCAAACTGAGGTTGATTTTCATTTTGCATCATTCACTCATGATTAAAATAAGGTTATGTTTGTTGAGGTTAGTTTTTTGTTTATTTCTTATGTTTTATTACTAATGTTAGGTTTATTATTAATTATTTGCATTGGCAAGAGAAAGTTGTGTGAGTGCTTCACACCAGATTTTTTCTTTCCGAGACGTGTAAAAAAATCGATTTTTTTTTATCATCCTAAGCATGCATTTTACGACAAAAGTGTAATGATCAAATTTATTGGAAATCAAGTGAACAGAATATCTCAAGAACGGAACATCGTACAAACTTCAAACTTGAAACTTGTTACATACCACTACCGGACCCGACACGAACATTTTCATCAAAATCGGTCAACCGGAAGTAACTGAAATCAATTGGATTTGAGTATTTGAAAAAAGGACTTACATGTCATAATGAAATAATTAAAATAAGTAAAATGTAATACAGCAGACTCTCAAAAATCCGGATCGCGCTGGATTTAAAAAATCCCCACAAATAACAAAGCCAATGAAATCTTTGATTTCAAGAAGATTAGTTTCACGATGATATGATTGTTTTAAAATACAGGGTGATTCATGAAGTTCTCCCCCCACTTCTACAGCACATTGTACTAGTAAAAATAATGAAAAAATGTTATATAAACATAGGTCCGAAAACGCTTCGTTAGCGAGTTACAGCTAGCGAAAGTTTCGCCTGGATTTCAGTTCACCAGGTGAAATGAGGTCTTCCTGGAATTGTGGTAAGGTAGATTAAGGGGCGAATTCAATCATTTCTTATGGTTTTTGATCTGATAAATTGAATAAAACAGGTCCCAGAACTGTAAGTTAAATAGTTTTTGAGAAAACCAGTGTCAAATGCAAAAAATGGAGTGAAAATCACATTTTTTCATCTTTGGGCAAGAATAACTTTGTTATTTCACCAAGAAACAGTTAAAAATTTTCAATAAAAAATGTAGAAAATTTTATTCTGAACAAACCGGTGTAAATAAAGTACACAGAAAGCGAATAGTTTTTGAGAAAACCAGTGTCAAATGCAAAAAAATGGAGTGAAAAAAACACATTTTTTCATTTTAGTTTTTCCGGTTAATTTTACTTTGTACTCTTATGAATAAAAACTCATTTAATCAAACATCTATTCGCTTTCTGTGTACTTAATTTACACCGGTTTGTTCAGAATAAAATTTTCTACATTTTTTTTTGAAAAATTTTAACTGTTTCTTGGTGAAATAACAAAGTTATTCTTGCTCAAAGATGAAAAAATGTGATTTTCACTCCATTTTTTGCATTTGACACTGGTTTTCTCAAAAACTATTTAACTTACAGTTCTGGGACCTGTTTTATTCAATTTATCAGATCAAAAACCATAAGAAATGATTGAATTCGCCCCTTAATCTACCTTACCACAATTCCAGGAAGACCTCATTTCACCTGGTGAACTGAAATCCAGGCGAAACTTTCGCTAGCTGTAACTCGCTAACGAAGCGTTTTCGGACCTATGTTTATATAACATTTTTTCATTAATTTTACTAGTACAATGTGCTGTAGAAGTGGGGGGAGAACTTCATGAATCACCCTGTATTTTCAGTTATTAATTTTATTTTATTATTTGTATACAATACGATTTCTTTTAGCATATCATCTGATACAAGCAGTCTAAATACAACAGCAGGCGAACAATCCTTGCCTAAATTGGATACTGGCCCTCTAACACACGGCAAATAAATTTTTTTCTGAGATCTACGACTTTTATTTAGAGCATTTTTCTCTACAGAGCTTAGTTTAGCGTATAAGAGTGATTTTCAGTATTTTAAAGCCAAACTGAGGTTGATTTTCATTTTGCGTCTTTCTATCATGATTAAAATTAGGTTATTTTTATTGAGGTTAGTTTTTTGTTTATTTTTACAGTTTAATTTCTAATGTTTGGTTATATTATTAATTATTTGCATTGGCAAGAGAAAGTCGTGTGACTGTTTCACACTAAATTTTTCTGTTTCCCGTAGTCCAGCCTTTCCGGTCATTCTAAGGCACTCACTCGCCTACAGACAGTATTATAATATCTAATCTTGGGTTTTCTTGAGTGTGCTTTCTTCTTATACAAGTGGTGAGTTCCTCGGAAGTGCACCGGACAGCTTACCTGATCAGTTGTTCGCTTCCGTTTTGCTGGTCTTTGGTTGTATTATCTCTCCGAGGTACTTGAAGCTATTAACTTTTCCAATTTTTCCGTATTTTGTCTTCAAATGACGCGGGGCTGTTTTGATGTTCGTTATGTATTTAGTTTTCACGAAGGATATCTGTCCAGTTTTTCTGCTTGTTCTCTTTACATTTTGATTTGTTATATTGCTGTTACCATGTTCCTAGAAACGATTGTAAGTCGTCTGCAGAAACAAGACAGTTTATCTTTCTGCGGTTTTTTGATACTCTAGTGTGTACTTTGTTTAACAATCCTTTAGTGGTAAGTTCCATTTCCCATTCCTGAATAACTTTCTCCAGCTCACCGTTAAAAAAGAACCGGTGACAATCCCTTCCTAACGCCTGTTTTAATTTCAAATTCTTCGGAAATTTCTCATAAAAATATTGATGTTTTCTTAAATAAATAAATAAATTGAACCTTAATCATCTAAGTACACCAGTAACCTCTGTCTAGTGTTCAAATCGGTATAAAAAGTAAACTACCCTTGCTAGGATTTCAACCACGGAATTTTCGTCTCAGAAAAATTAGCTGTTAAACAGCTGACTCGCGGCGGCGATTTTTACCCCTAGACCAACCCGTAGGGTTTTTAAAGTTAAATTTTTTTAAGCTCTAATAGGTGTACGTTGCAATCTGTTCAATTTACAACAATAAGCAACCCCATGACCCAATGAGATGAGGAGGATATTTGTCGTTATGTATGGCGTGTAAATGAGGTGTATTCTTGTACAGACTCAGGCCGAACATTCCTGAGAGAGATGGTTGTTTGAAACCCAACCATAAAGTTGACCTGTAATCACTGTTTAGTATTCAAATCCGTATAAAACTACCTTTACTAGGATTTGAATGAAAGGTAATTAAGGAAGAATTTTACAATCAACGTGTGTGTTAATATTAAAATATTGTTCCAGTGTTATAAAAAAGAAGATAACTGTAATATTGTAATGTTTATAGCGAGTGATTATAACGTACATTATTATAATTTCTGTAGGTATTTAGGCTTATAAACGACTTAAACCGTAATCTATATCTACTTAAAAGATTGTTTCATTAACTTCCTGGATTAAAATGCGCTAATAAATATAAGCGAATTGTTATTGTTAACTGTTGTATAACATAATAACATTGTTTTTATTGTTCCGGTTCATTCGATTGTCTTTTGTTTGTGAATTATTTAATTTCGATACATATTATTATTATTATTATTATGATTATGATTTTATCCTTATGTATTTATGTAAATTATGTTTTGAATTTATTTCTAATGATTGTAATTTGATGATGATTATAGCAATATTGATGATAGTGTCGATAGAACATGTGGAATATTTAACTATAACCAGATTCACAGATTTTCGAGCTTGAAAGTAGCTAATTGTCGTTGCCAAATTTACGGTAGCAGTTTTAACTATATTTGCTCTGTAGGAGATAGACGATACATGTGTTAGCCCTCATATATATTGTTTTTCTTCTTTATTTTAAAGCATTTTTACTTTCTCTTGCCTATATGAATATATAGGAAGGAAAGTATTGTTTTAATGTCGATTTTTCGAAATCGAGTTTTCACCGGATCTACACGTTTTCAGACCCCCTGAACCCAAAAAACATGTTTTTAGCTATTGGTCTCTCTCTCTCTCTCTGTGTGCGCGCGCGCGTGTGTGTGTGTACAAAATATCTCAAGAACGGAACATCGTACGAACTTGAAACTTAAGTTACATACCACTACCGGACCCGACACGAACATTTTCATCAAAATTGGTCAACCGGAAATAGTAGTTTATTCGTGTCATTTTTCACTTTTTTGCGATTTTCTCAAAAACTGGTCGTACGATTTTTTTAAAAATCGCCTCATTTACTTAATTTTTATGCCCTACGAGATAGGGTAGGCGCCATGTCTGTTGAAATTCTCGGCGAGGCTGTTTTCTCGTAAAAAAGTGTTTTTAAGATCACGACTTGAATGTGCATTTTAGTGCAAAAATTTATATAATACAAGCTGTGGAGATTTTAAAATCCTACAACTTTTATTCCAAACATTTTTTTGTATAACGCATAGTTTAGCGGTAATTAGCGATTTTCTGTTTTTTCGCACGAAAACGTGTGAAAAATCGATTTTTTAAAGATTTCGTCCTTAGTATGCATTTTACGACAAAAGTGTATATAATCAAATTTATAGAGAATTAAAAGATCTACAACTTTTATTTAAAAAATTTTTCTCTACAGAGAGTAATTTAGTGTGAAAGAGTGATTTTCCGTATTTCAAAGCCAAACTGAGGTTGATTTTCATTTTGCGTCTCTCACTCATGATTAAAATTAGGTTATGTTTATTGAGGTTAGTTTTTGTTTATTTCTAATGTTTTATTACTAATATTAGGTTTATTGTTAATTATTTGCATTGGCAAGAGAAAGTTGTGTGAGTGTTTCACACCAGATTTTCTTAGTTATAAAACAGTAGAAGTCTACGAGTTACGCTTGATTGTGATAGTTGTGGTATGTAAATATTCAGTTCGAGAAGCTGTGATTTATCTGTATTATAAATTGGAAATCCCTCAGTGACTGATTGACTCACTCAGTCACTCATGAGTAATTCTCCTAGTTGCACGGCCGGCTTAGTGGTTAGCGCAACTGGTTTCTACACGGGGGGTCCCGGGTTCGATTGCCGGTCAAATCTGGCATTTTTTCATCACTCATTTTTATACAGGGTGATTCATGAAGTTCTCCCCCCACTTCTACAGCACATTGTACTAGTAAAAATAATGAAAAAATGTTATATAAACATAGGTCCGAAAATGCTTCGTTAGCGAGTTACAGCTAGCGAAAGTTTCGCCTGGATTTCAGTTCACCAGGTGAAATGAGGTCTTCCTGGAATTGTGGTAAGGTAGATTAAGGGGCAAATTCAATCATTTCTTATGGTTTTTGATCTGATAAATTGAATAAAACAGGTCCCAGATCTTTAAGTTAAATAGTTTTTAAGAAAACCAGTGTCAAATGCAAAAAATGGAGTGAAAAACTTATTTTTTCATCTTTGGGCAAGGATAACTGTGTTATTTCACCAAGAAACAGTTAAAATTTTTCAATAAAACATGTAGAAAATTTTATTCTGAACAAACCGGTGTAAATTAAGTACACAGAAAGCGAATAGATGTTTGATTAAATGAGTTTTTATTCATAAGAGTACAAAGTAAAATTAACCGGAAAAACTAAAATGAAAAAATGTGTTTTTTTCACTCCATTTTTTTGCATTTGACACTGGTTTTCTCAAAAACTATTCGCTTTCTGTGTACTTTATTTACACCGGTTTGTTCAGAATAAAATTTTCTACATTTTTTATTGAAAATTTTTAACTGTTTCTTGGTGAAATAACAAAGTTATTCTTGCCCAAAGATGAAAAAATGTGATTTTCACTCCATTTTTTGCATTTGACACTGGTTTTCTCAAAAACTATTTAACTTACAGTTCTGGGACCTGTTTTATTCAATTTATCAGATCAAAAAACATAAGAAATGATTGAATTCGCCCCTTAATCTACCTTACCACAATTCCAGGAAGACCTCATTTCACCTGGTGAACTGAAATCCAGGCGAAACTTTCGCTAGCTGTAACTCGCTAACGAAGCGTTTTCGGACCTATGTTTATATAACATTTTTTCATTATTTTTACTAGTACAATGTGCTGTAGAAGTGGGGGGAGAACTTCATGAATCACCCTGTATATCATCATTCTCCACCGTCTGCATTAGCAGAAATAGCAAAACAATCGGATATAAATCCAAAATGAAAAAGAAATCGTACTTGCACAGTAGCTGGAGAGTTGAAATTTGAAGGAAATTCCCTTTAGGATAATTAGAAAAATTAAACTTAAACGATTTCGACATTCCACTGTTAAGGGGTTGAAAATAGTGTTCAACCTTTATCTCTTTCAGTGTCGAAACAATATTTAACAGTTTGATCGAACATGTCATTTAATTTGAATAAGGGTGTACAATAAGTGCCAGCCCTTATTTCGAAAATTTGCTGGTGTAAGCCTGCCATTGCCGACAAAAATTTAAACGTTACAGAAAAGTAAAATGTCCTATTAAAAATTAATTTTTCTTGTGTTCATAAAAAAAATCGTTGTAACTTTTTCAAAAATCGTTCAAAGTACTTTTTTTTAGTTTATTTAAAGTCGCATCGACAGCTTGGTCATTAGCACAACTGGTTTTTGGGTTTTGGTACCTTAACAGTGGCTTTAACGTGTTAAAATTTCCAGACCCTAGCCGGGAATTGAACCCCGGACCTTTCGCTTTGTAGGCTAGCGTTCTAGTCACTACACTACGGAGGTGGTTTCAAAATAAATTATTTTGTTAACTTTTGTCAAAAGTTTTTTTTTTGAAATGTTCGGTTATCCGGACGTTGGCACTTTATGCATAACTTACGGACGCCGGTAAACCGGATGTTATAACTACGAAAAATATATAGACGTCCTGTTTTTCGGATGTTGGTAGGCCTACTGAAAGGGTTAAACCGATATTTACGTTTGCTAAGTTCCGGATAACCTAATCGGCTGAAACTCTGTAGGTATGTCACTTATAATTAACTACAAAAATTACCCCGTAACCATTTCTAAAATGTATTCCTAAGGGAATTAAAATGGCGTTTAATCCCTTAAACCAATATTTATTGTTTACTTAATTCAGAGGAGTTAGATGCCTGAAACTCGATGGAGAAGTTAGTATTTTAACGCTAAAAAAATTATACCTAATTCAATGATTTCAAAAAATTGCCCGTAAGCGGTTGAACAAGGTGTTCAACCCTCAACCTTTAAATCAATATTTTCAGTTTACTTGGTTACAGCGAATTAGATGGCTCACACTCGTTTGTGATGTTGTCTATAGTGCATCTAAAAAAAATTATCCAACGAATACAAAAATGTATGGCCTAAGGGGTGGGGAAAGGGTATTCAACCCTTCCACCCTTCTGCTTCTTCCAACCAATCCTCTTCTTCCAATCTTCATCTTCTTCCAATCCTTGCCATGTGCTGTCTCAAACTTTGGCGATAATCCTTCATCTTTTCGTTCAAGTTGTAAATACCCAATTCTGACCTTATTTCCTCATTCCTTATTCTGTCCAAGCTTGTACACCCCTTAGTTCTTCGAATAAATCTCATCCCTTCCACCTTTGAATGTTTATGAATTTCAAACTAATACGTGTATTATTGTATATATTCAAAATTTTTCCAAATCAAAAAAAGTTTTTTTATTATTTATTCATAACCCTAAATAAAAATTATTGAAATAAAACCAAATTATTCCCGGGTGAAGTTGGGACGGACAGGTAGTTAATACAAATCACTACTTATCGAATGAAATGTTAACCTAAATTTTCTTGTTATATTCTAACGTTTGTTAATCATCATATTTATTTATTTTACTTTTGATGAACGTAAATAAAGATTAGTTTACAAGAACAGTAACTTACGAAAATCGGTTGTAGTAGTACTGAAGTATAGAAAGTATATTAACAAAAGGGAATTCAAAAAACTAGACTTGTATAAAGGTGACCAACTACGGTGGCATGCGGGCCGCACATGCGCAGTAAGTAGATCCCCCACCACGGCGCCGTAGCCTGTCGACTAAAGATACAGGATGCCTCTAAAGTAGTACTCATTACTCGTTTTGTTGTGTACGTGCGGTTATCGTTTTAACATTTGTGTCGCTGTCGAAAGCCGATTTGTTACGCGCGCACAAAATTAGGGGGAGAATTTCTGCAATTCAATTTGGGGTAATAGGCAATAAGTTTTTTTTCTAAATGATGTACCCATACGTTTTGACAGGCCAGAAAGAGAGGGACGTCATACCCTCATTCTGTTATATTTACTATACGGTTATTTTTGTTAAAATGTCAAACAACTGATATTGTGCGTGTGTAGTTGATTTCTAAAATTTGACGTATGTTCGTATAAAATTCACAACTATTAAAATTGATTCAGCTTCTTGGAATATTAACAGCAAGTAGACACCAGACACTATGATCTATCTTTGACTCCCTTCAAAAAGTAATTTTTTCAAGCTCGTTTATTATTTCTCTTTCTGTCCTACATACATCAAATTACAGATAAAATTTTATATTTTATAACAAAATAATAAAACGCATATTATGTAATCCTGGATAAGAAGTTAGGGCCTATATTAGCCTACATGATACGCAAAAAATGCGATGAGATTTAAACAACTAACTTTGTACGAGCGTATGTTATATAAATATCAGAGTATAATAATAACATTTTTAGTATAATAAAATAAGATCCATTAGGAAGCGAAAGTAATATTTTCAGAATTTTTTGATGAAAAATGAGCTTGTTAGAGTGTAGTGAACGAAACTGGCCGGCAGAGTGCCCTACCGTACCGCGTATTGTCACTATTGCGCTTGAACACCGTGCACTGATTGAAATGAGTTGAGGGGAAAGGCTGACGCAACACATTCTCTCTCTGTCCCGCTACCCTCCCTACATGCCGCCGTAGTTGGCGAACAGTATACACATGATTGATAAATTAGTGAAGCGGTAACAATGTTAGCAGAGTTGTAATTAACACTTGGTAAAGTGACAAATCTGGCAACCCCGCAATTGCAGGAAGGCTCGTATATCTGTGATTCCGATTGTAGATCTATTTGTACGATTCAATCGTACCACATTATCCCTTATTGATATTCTGATTAAATTATCTTAATCAAATTTCAAATTTTAACCTATAGGTGTCTACTGTACCGTTAGATATTTAGGCGTTCGTATGTGATTGTTTTTATAATGATTTAAAGGAGTTCATGAAGTATGAAATTTATGTTAATTGTATATTTTACATGGCGGTTTGACAAATTGCCATTTTGTGTGTACGAATATATTAGTGAGAGTACAAGATGAAAATGTATGTTGCTTTGTAATCAAAATTATGTGAATGCAATTGGCGTGAAATTGTTAGATTTTTCCGTTTTTCTTCTATTCCACGGCATATGGTATTCAGCCAACTCTAATGTCAAACTGTTTTATTTTTTAATTAGAATGCTATAATTGTGAGGGATGTAATCTAGGAGCATGGAACACTGAAAATAATGATCAATCTAGAGAAATTAAAAGAAGAATAGAAATAACGAGACAAGTATTTATTAAAAATTAAAAGTTTCCTATGCTGCCGAGACGTTGGTTTGAATCTGAGAGTGAGAATGTTACGTAGTTATGTTTTATCCGTGTTGCTGTACGGTGTGACGTCATGGACTCTTTAACAGGGAAACATCAAGAATATTGTGGCTTTTGTGATGTGGTGGTGTAAAAGAATCTGGAGAATATCTTGGACGGAGAGAGTGAAAAATGTGGATGTATTGTTGAGAATGGGTAAGGAGTGTGTTTTGGTGAGGACTATAAAGAGAAGGAAATGGAGTATCTAGGCGATGTTATGAGAGGAGAAAAGTACTCATTACTGAGGCTTATTGTCCAAGGAAAGATTAAGGAAAAAAGAAGTGTTGGGTGTAGAAAACTTTCATGGCTGAGAAATCGGAGGGAGTGGTACGGGTGTAGTTCGGCGGATCTGTTCAGAGCCGTGGTCGAAAGGATCAAGATCGCTATGATGATTTCCAATCTCCGATAGGGGACGGAACCGAAAGAAGGAGAAGAAAAAGAAGAATAATTACGAGAGACGTTCAATAGCTAACGACGCAAACTGATGTAGAGAAAAACTATTTATTCAATGAAATGAAACTTACACTGTTATTCAACATGTTGTTTAGGTCACCAGCCTTGAACCACTAGAGGTTTTACTAAGTAAAACGAGTAGTGAGGTAGTTCACAATTGCCTTCCTCACTGAGTGCAACAGTAGCCTATGCTTATCAGCGTGCCAGGCTCTCCGAAAAGCATATTTACTCTGCACCCTGCAAATAACACCTTCACTTCATTCACCAGGATCTGGCTCTATAATGAAATTCATTACTTTCAGAGGAGGTAACTCTTGACTAGTAGTATCTTTACAGGATTTTTACTCTGCACCCTGCAAATAACACCTTCACTTCATTCACCACAGGATCTGGCTGTATAATGAAATTCATTATTTTTAGAGGAGATAACTCTTGACTAGTAGTATCTTTTACAGCATTTTTACTCTGCACCCTGCGAATAACACCTTCACTTCATTCACCACAGGATCTGGCTGTATAATGAAATTCATTACTTTCAGAGGAGCTAACTCTTGACTAGTATCTTTTACAGAATTTTTACTCTGCACTCTGTAAATAACACCTTCACTTCATTCACCACAGGATCTAGCTGTAAAATTAAATTCATTACTTTCAGAGGAGATAACTCTTAACTAGTATCTTTTACAGAATTTTTACTCTGCACTCTGTAAATAACACCTTCACTTCATTCACCACAGGATCTAGCTGTAAAATTAAATTCATTACTTTCAGAGGAGATAATTCTTGACTTCTCTATCTTTTACAGAATTTTTACTCTGCACTCTGCAAATAACACCTTCACTTCATTCACCACAGGATCTGGCTGTATAATGAAATACATTATTTTAAGAGGAGATAACTCTTGACTAGTTTCTTTTACACCTCTACCTCTTCTGTTCTTAATGACTCAGACATATAATAGGTTAACCATGTGATAAGAAACAGGACTATTTTTTGTAGCCCTGGAACTAGCAGTGCAAATAATTTAACACTCCACCTGATTGTTGTGGGCAGAACACCTCCATTTAACGGGTATATTTTCTCTAATACGATTTAGAGATTCAAGTAAAAAAACATGTTGGGAGAATGAACAATTCAAATGAAACGCAATCGATTCCTTGTAAAATTGTCATAATACCATGTAACCATAATATGACATTGCAAGGTCGCCGGTTTACATAATTTAAATGAAAGTAGGTCAAATGATCCAATAACATGTACTAACATGATTATCTTACACGTTGTAAACAAATGCCTACCTGTCCAGTAGCGAACAGTTAACGGAATTATAAACATCTTAAACCTATCATTAGAAGTGAAATTATAGCCGGTGATTAATCTAATGAAATTCTTGGTACCATGATTTCTACACAGTATATCAATAACTAGAAAATTACCGTATGGTTTTTTTATTTTAATATATTTTTTGTTTTGTTGTTGTATTAATTTAAACATGCGTTTTGAAGAATGTAGGGTATATGTTAAGGTCAGTTCGTTTAATATTGTATCGATTATTGATAAGGAAGTTGTCTGTTTTTTTCTTACTTGTAAATTGTCTTGAAAAGATTATTGTGTAATTCAGTAAAATTTCTGTTGGATTTTTTTTTGTTGGTTCAAAGATCCCTGAGTTTTCAAGTGTATTTGTGTTACGCCATGGTATTTTTGACTTAAAGTAGGTCTACAGAACTAAATTTGGTAAGATTTTGTCGATTCATTATTTTTACTTTCTCTTGCCTGTATGAATAATATATAGGAAGGAAAGTATTGTTTTCATGTCGATTTTTCGAAATTGAGTTTTCACCGGATCTACACGTTTTCAGACCTCCTGTGCCCAAAAAAAACATGTTTTTAGTGATTGGTCGGGAAATTTTAACCGGAAGTAGTAGTTTATTCGTGTCATTTTTCATATTTTTGCGATTTTCTCAAAAACGGCTCGTACGATTTTTTTAAAAAGTCGCCTATTTACTATATTTTTTATGCTCTACAAGATAAGGTAGGCGCTATGTCTGCTGAAATTCTTGGGGAGGTTGTTTTCTCGTAAAAAATTGTTTTAAGATTTCGACTTTAATATGCATTTTTGCCTAAAAATGTGTAGTAAAAAATGTAGAAAATTTAAAATCCTACAAGTTTTATCTCAAACTTTTTTGTATACCGCTTAGTTTAGCGGTAATTAGGAATTTTCTGTTTTTTTTTTCTCACGAAAACGTGTGAAAAATCTATTTTTTTACGATTTCGGCCTTAGTATGCATTTTACGACAAAAAAGTATATAATCAAATTTATAGGAAATTAAAAGATCTACAACTTTTATTTAGAGCATTTTTCTCTACAGAGCCTAGTTATAGTGAAGAGTGACTTTCCGTATTATTAAGCCAAACTGAGGTGATTTTCATTTTGCGTCTTTCACTCATGATTAAAATTAGGTTATGTTTATTGAGGTTAGTTTTATCTTTATTTCTAATGTTTTATTACTAATGTTAGGTTATATTGTTTATTATTTGCATTGGCAAGAGAAAGTTGTGTGAGTGTTTCACACCAGATTTTTAATTTTATTTCTAGAGATTAGGTAGTTGTTAGGTCTAGCTGTTATGGTCTTGGTTGTTAACCGTTTGTTGCTTTCTCTTACCGTATTTGAATATAGAGATGGAAGGAAATATAATTTTCACGTCGATTTTTCACCGGAAGTACCTACACGTTTTCAGGACGGCTTCAGAACGGCTCCTACGATTTTTTTTAAAAATCGCCTCATTAACTAAATTTTATATGCTCTACAAGATAAGGTAAACGCCATGTCAGCTGAAATTCGTGGATAAGCTGGGTTCTCACTGATAAGAAATTGTTTTTTTAAGATTCGGTCTTAATTTATTGTTGAGCCTATGATATAGTGGTCTATTTATTGTCTGCCATAATTTGTCGAAAGTTTGTCGGCGGTAAGTAAATTTAGACGTAAATAAATATGCATTTTAGAACAAAAGTGTGTAGCCTACAGCCTAATCAAAGTTTTAGGTAATTAAAAACTTAAAATTTGTATTTCAAGCATTTTTTTTCTACGGAGCCTAATTTAGCGTACGTGATTTTCCGTATTTTTAAGTCCTACTTAAGTCGATTTTCATTTACCGTCATTCACTCTTGATTAAAATTAGTTTATATTGTTCATTATTTACATTGGCAAGAGAATATTGTGTAGCGTAATAGCTTCACACCAGATTTTTTCTTTCTAAGCGCAAGTGATCAAAAAGTAAACGCTTTATTTTTTACATTTCGTTCAACTCCTAAGGAACACATTTTCTGAATTTCAGCGTTTTAAGTGTTTGGAAATTCAGAGAATTAGTGATATATGTGAATGAGTAAATCAGTCATTGAATTATTTCCCAATTATATGACTTGTATGACTCGATTTCATTATTTTAAATTTCCGTATTTTTTTAAGTCCTATTTAGTTGATTTTCATTTTGCGTCGTTCACTCTTGATTAAAATTGGGTTATAACGGGTGAGGCAGTGAATCGGGCGTTTATGAAAACACCGTGAGGAAGTTAAAAAATGTAGTTTAATTAATTTAGAATATACTAAGTATAATACTTACATGTTTACAATTTTTTATAAATTACTTGAAAATATAACCATAAAGATGTCCTCCATTTTGTCGCACACATTCAGGTTCTTCATCACATTTCGTAATGTGGCTGTAGGAATTCGTGCCACTTCTTCACGTATCCGTTCTTTAAGTTCCCGTACATTTCGAGGCGGTGGAGATTGGAAAACACGTGATTTTAAGCGTCTTCATAGAAAGTAATCCATGCAGAGAGATCTTGTGATCTGGGTGGCCATGAAATGTCTCCGTTCTTAGAAATGACGCGATTGGGAAACAAGCGTCGCGAAACATTAATTGAAACCCTGAATGTGTGGCAGGTAGCGCCGTCTTGTTGAAAAAAACATGTTTAGGTAAGCCGGATTACGAACTAATTCCGGTTGAAGACAGTTCTCCAACTTGTTAACATAGCGCTGTGACTGCACGTTCATTGTCATCCTCAAAAAAATATGGTCCTACGATAGCCTGTGTTGATATTGCACACCAAACTGTCTTTTTAATACTGTGAAGCGGCTTTTCGTTTTTTTTTGTGGATTTTCGCGTGACCAATATCTAAAATGCTGCTTATTTACGAAGCCTGAATGATGGAATGAGCTTTATCACTCATCCAAACATTGTTGAGAAAATCTGCGTTGTCATTCTTCATGTCCAATAATCGATTACAGAAAGCAAGTCGGGGTACGTGATCAACATTATTCAAAGCGTGCACTAACTGAATTTTAAACGGATGTAACTGTAGATCTTTGTGTAAAATCCTCCTCACACTGCGATTAGAAATGCCGAGTGATATTGCATGCAGTCGAGCTGAACGCGTAATTAGTACTTCTTAACACAGCCGCCTGCACCTTGTCAACGTTTTCTGGTGTACGGACACTTTTTACGCTTCCAGTTCGTGTCTTCAGTGTTAAGCCTGTTTCTTCAAAGTTTTTAACCCATATTTTTATTGCATGGGCTAAAGGTATCGGATCATTACGCGGAATATTGAAATAATTACAAAATGCGCGCTGCGCGAACACGTAACTATCATTATTTTTATAATACGCTTTAACAGCGTATGCTCGTTGTGCACCGCTCTACGACTCCATTAAAACTAAATGGTAAAACAGACGCTTCAAGATGGCGGTAGTGTCATTCTCCTAGCCATACTACAGGAGACTGTATGCAGTGTTGCCAAATCGCCCGATTCACTGCCTCACCCGTTATTTCATTATTTAGATTGGCAAGAGGAAGTCGTGTAATAGTTCCATATTAAAATATTTAGTTTCTTTTTTTGTTCAACTTCTAAGGAAAAAATTTTATGAAATTCAGTGCTCCAAGTGATCGGAAAATCAGCGATTTAGTGAATGAGTCGGTCGTTGAGTAATTCATTAACCATCCATAAACTTATGACACTGACTGGCAGTTTCTAGTTACTACGTCATATTATGAAAAATTTGTGATACATTTCAACAGAATTTATTCGTTGTTGCATTATTAAAGTAATGTTATTTTTTTGAATATATGTTAAGGTCAATCGAGTGTCAAGTCAGTTATTACCGACCGATTAGGAAGTTATTATGTTTACATTCATTTTTAAAAAATCACACGTTGCGTGCACAATGATGTATGAATAACATAACTTAAACCGAAATTACATGTCTGTATAAATACCGACTTGAATAAATTGTCCGGAAGACGAAACAGATTTGTTGTTACATAAATTTATGTAGAACGATATCGGCGTAACCTAACATTAAAGTCTCCGCATAAAAGTCAAGTTCGTTCAGCCTAATGATTTTGATACATATATTATCATGCAGTAGTTGGTATTTTTTTTACCTGTACTACTTAATCGTCTTTCTGTAATAAATAATATCGAATACGAAGGTTTGTTAATTGTGAAAAAATATTTTTTCACTTAAATTTTTCCTAGACTTCACGTTTAAGAAATCTGTATGTTCGTATCCTAATGGTTTATTAGCAATTAACAATCGCAAGCAGCGTTACTCGAACATTGTATTAAATAAACTGCTCTTTCAAAAATAAATCATTTATTTAAAAATCTGGTGTGAAACACTCACACAACTTTCTCTTGCCAATGCAAATAATGACCAATATAACCTTAAATTAGTAATAAAACATTAGAAATAAATTAACCTCTAAAAACATAACTTTATTTTAATCATGAGTGAAAGACGCAAAATGAAAATCGACCTCAGTTTGGCTTAAAATATGGATAATTAATCTTTCACGCTAAACTAGGCTCTGTAGAGAAAAATACTCTAAATAAAAGTTGTAGATCATTTAATTTCTTATAAATTTTATTATAGACTATACATTTTTGTCGTAAAACCCATAATAAGGCTGAAATTTTTTTTAAAAAATCGATTTTTTACACGATTTCTTGAGAGAGAAAAACAGAAAATCGCTAATTACCGCTGAACTCAGGGTTGTACAAAAAAAATGTTTGAAATAAAAGTTGTGGGATTTAAAATTCTCTACATTTTTTTTTTACATTTTGTGCTTAAGTGCATATTAAAGCCGGAATCTTAAAAAAACAATTTTTTTATGAGAAAACAGCCTCACCAAGAATTTTAGTAGACATGGCACCTACTCTATCTTGTAGTGTAGAGCATAAAAAATGTAGCAAATGAGGCGATTTTTAAAAAATCGTAGGAGCCGTTTTTGAGAGAATCGCAAAAAGTGAAAAATGATACGAATAAACTACTACTTCCGGTTGACCGATTTTGAAGAAAAGGTTCGTGTCGGGTCCTTTAGTGGTACCCTACTTAAGTTCCAAGTTTCAAGTTCGTACGATGTTTCGTTCTTGAGATATTCTGTTCACACACACACACACACACACGCACGCACACAGACCAATCGCTAAAAATATGTTTTTTGGGTTCAGGGGGTCCGAAAACGCATAGGTCCGGTGAAAACTCGATTTCGAAAAATCGACATGAAAACAATACTTTTCTTCCTATACATTCATATAGGCAAGAGAAAGTAAAAAAACAATTGCATCCGGGATCACGAAAAGAGAGTAAAGGACGTGTCAAAACTGAAACTGACTAGTCCGATTATCAACACCATATTAATTACGTTACTTACCAATTTGTGCAGTAGCCTATTACTTTTTACTTTCTTTCGCCGTATATAAATATTTTGGTGTTTAGGTCATCAGCTGAAAGGCTAGTTTGAACCTCTAGAGGTTTTTCCAAGTAAAAGAAGGAATGAGGAAGTTTACCATGCGTTCCTCACTGAGTGGAAAAGTATGCTTATCAACATGCCAGGCCCTTTGAAAAGCATCTACTTTCCACCCTGCAAATGACACATTTACTTCATTCACCACAGGGTCTGGCTGTATAATGAAATTCATTACTCTCGGAGGAAATAACTCTGACTAAAGTTTTTTACACCTCTACCTCTTCTATTCTCAAATGCTTCAGTTTCATATTTAATTGAGCATGTGATAAGATACAGAACTAATTTTCGTAGTCCTGGAACTAGCAGATCGAGAGAAAATAATTTTGCACTCCACCTGCCTCTTATGGGCAAATATAAATATATAGGGAAGGAAAGTAGCTATTAATTTCATGTTGATTTTTCGAAATTGACTTTTCACCGGAAATACTCGTTTTCAGGTCCTCTGAACCCAAAAATATATTTTAGGCATTGGTTGCGTACTGTGTGTCGTGTGTGAAGAAAATATCTCAAGTACAAGAATATCGTACGATCTTGAAACTTTAGAACTGAAGTTAAATTCCACAAGGGGACCCGACTCGACCATTTTCATCAAGATCGGTCAACCGGAAGGAGTAGTTCATTCGTTCGATTTTTCACTTTATCGCGATTTTTCTCAAAACGTGTTTTACGATTATTTTTAATATAACCTCATTTACTATGTTCTGTGAGCTCTACGAAGTAGGGTAATTGTTATCTTCTTCTTCTGTCGTTCAAGGATTAGCTATCCCTGCCTTTACCAAATGTCTGAAATCTGTCCATCTCTTCCTCGGGCGTCCTCGGTCTCTCCTTCCCTTCGTTCATAACCCAGCACCGGCTTAGATATTCTATACTTGCTCATCCTGTCCACATACTCTATGTATTGTAATTTATTTTACAGGGTAACTGTCATACCCGCTGAAATTCTTCGGGGGGGGGGGGGGGCTGTGTTCGCGTATTAAAAAATAGTAAGATTGCGACCTTAATATGAATATTAGGTCAAAGTGAATATAATTACAAGAAACAATATTAATTGTAGCATTATAATTTTGTACTTTGTGTTGTTTAGGTCATCAGCCAAAAAGCTGGTTTGAACCTGTAGAGGTTTTACTAAGTAAAACGAGGAGTGAGGTGGTTTACAATTTCCTTCATCACTGAGTGGCAAAGTACACTTATCACCATGCCGAGCCCTCTGAAAAGCACATATTTTCCACTCTGCAAATGACACCTTCACTTCATTCACCAAAGGGTCTGGCTGTATAATGAAATTCATAACTTTCTGAGGAGATAACTCTGATTAGTGTCTTTTCTGCCCATAACGGGCAGGCGGAGTGTTAAATTATTAACACTCGATCTGCTTGTTCCAGGGCTACAAAAAAAATTCTGTTTCTTATCACATAGTCAGCCAATTGTATGACTGAACTATTTAAGAACAGAAGAGGTAGAGGTGCAAAAGACACTACTCAGAGTCATCTCCTCTGAGAGTAATGAATTTCACTATACAGCCAGACCCTGTGGTGAATGAAGTGAAGGTGTCATTTGCAGGATGGAAAGTAAGTGCTTTTCAGAGGGCCTGGCATGCTGATAAGCATACTCTTTCAACTCAGTAAGGAATGCAATAGTAAACCACCTCACTCCTCGTTTTTACTTAGTAAAACCTCTAGAGGTTCAAACCAGCCTTCCGGCTGTTGACCTAAACAACAACAAGTGTCTTTTACACGTCACCTCTTCGGTTCTTAAATGGAATCACTTAAGAACCTTAAGAACATTTAATTAGCTGACCATGTGATAAGAAACAGAACTATTTATTTGAGCCTGCAACGAACAGATTGAGTGTAAATGTGTACTTTGTGTTGTTGTTTAGGTCAACAGCCGAAAGGCTGGTTTGAACCTCTAGAGGTTTTACTAAGTAAAAAACGAGGAGTAAGGTGGTTTACCATTGCCTTCCTCACTGAGTTAAAAGAGTATGCTTATCAGCATGCCAGGCCCTCCGAAAAGCACTCACTTTCCACCCTGCAAATGACACCTTCACTTCATTCACCACAGGGTCTGGCTGCATAGTGAAATTCATTACTCTCAGAGGAGATAACTCTGACTAGTGTAGAGGTGTCTTTTACACCTCTACCTCTTCTGTTCTTAAATAGTTCAGTCATATCAGTGGCTGACTATGTGATAAGAAACAGAACTATTTTTTTTTAGCCCTGGACCAGCAGATAGAGTGCATTAAAATAACACTCCACCTGCCCGTTTTGGGCATGTGTACTTTGTATGAAACCCTAAAAATTTTGTCAAGGAATAATAATGAAGAGTGTATATTTGTGATTGAAGATCACATCTACACTCTTCGTTAAAGAATAACTTGTTTATTTTATTGTTTTAACTATTACAGATGTTGAAATGGACGACCTTGGAATCTTATTAGCATCTTCTTTCTTTGTACAATTTTAACGCTCTTAGCACTTTCACTTTGATGCTGAACTACATCTGACACTAATTTAACCTATTTCTCTATACTAATAATTTCCTCCCTTCGTAAAATTTTTATTGATTAATTATAAAAAAAAAACGCTTTAGGTTATTTTTATTGCGTCGTCATTATTAATATTATGTTTTTTATTATGCAATTTCCAACAGTATAAGATAGGTTATTAAAAGTTGTTATCCCTGTACTTTATTTATATTTAATTAATTAATTTTTCACGCGTTCGTCGGAACTCATAATATCTGTAATTAAGTAATAAAATGTTTGCTATTCATTGTAGGATATGTTAATATTTGTAATATTTTAACTAATGTATTCTGGAAATGTTTAAGGCATTGGTTGTCAAACTTGCTTTTTTCGGGGACCCTTTAAGAGGAGACTGTACTTTGTATCCCGCTAATGTTAAATTTGATATTTTTAGGAACATTTTTCATAGGACTGGTAAAAGATAAGCAAATAAAACTTTACACACTTATATGTGTCGGGTTTCTCTAGCTACTCAAATTTTATAAATTTAATCTGTTGGACCATAAAATTAAAAAAAAATAATAACATAAAAATATTTTCTGCGTTTTTTTGCATATTATTAATTTTTTGGAGCACCTGAGGAAATTATAAAAATGTTAGTATATGTGCATGTACAAGATAAATAACTGGTTAAAACTTTATCCTGGTAGATTTTATATTTTTTTGAGAAAAGGTACAAATCAAGACAAAAGGTACACAAACAAGTAAATTTCCTATTACAGTTGGTTAGAAAGCTGAACCAAAAGCTGATAATATTAAAAACAGTGATGCAGATATTTAAACAACTAAAATTCCCTTTCCACTATAAAACGAGCAGTATAAAATTATAAAAAATATTCGTTTTTGGTGACAAGATAATTTTATCGGGCAAACGTGAGAAACACTTATGTTTTTTTTAATAAAAATATTTTTTTGATGTAATTTAATGTTCTTCTGGTAGATCTAGGTCTAAAATATTGAAAAATAAAAACCTGAAAATTGAAATTTTCAGTCAAAGCCATCATACAGTCTCCCCTTAAAGAAATTAGCGGTTGACATTGTGGAACCCTCAAAAATGATCCTTAACAATTTTTATTAATTTTGTTTGCACATAACTGGCAAGTGGAGTGTTAAATTAATTGCACTCGAACTGTTGGTTTCAGGGCTACAAAAAATAGTTCTGTTTCTTTTCACTTAGTCAGCCAATTATATGACTGAACTACAGGGTTAGGCAGAAAAACCTCCCCTGTTAGAAAGTAACATTGAGGAGCCAAGAGACGGAGTAGAGTAGTGGGGGGCGCGTCCTTTAGTAGCTGTATACGTGCCGTTTTTAGTGCACAACATGGCGTGGTCGGGTGAACATCGTGCTTTCGTCGTGGAACAGTTTCTTCAAAATGGCGGATCGCCCATAAATACTCAACGCGCCTTCCGTGTTCGCTTTGCGCTCGGACGACGGGACTCTGTTCCTGATAAGAAAACCATTTATTCTTGGGTTTCTAACTTTCGTGAGACAGGTTCAGCATTAAAACGGAAACCACCTGGTCGACCGCGGACTGCAAAAAGCCCAGGAAATGTTGATGCCGTGAGAGCTTCAGTCCAACAATCTCCTCGAAGTTCCACGAAAAAACATGCGGCAGTATTACGATTATCTGAACGAAATGTGAGAAGGATCTTGCATCGAGATTTAAAAATGCATCCTTACAAAATTGTTACTGTTCAAGAACTGAGTGAAAGAGATTGTGCTGTCCGTGTAACATTGTGCCAAGACTTTCTTAAGAATATTCGCCCAGCACAAGTGATTTTTTCTGACGAGGCACCCTTTCACCTTTCGGGAACAGTAAACAACCAAAATTGCAGGTACTGGTCTGAACACAACCCCCAAGAACTCCATCAAAGACCACTTCACAGCCCCAAAGTAACGGTATGGTGTGCTGTTTTTAATTCTGGAGTGATTGGCCCGTACTTTTTCGAAGAAAATGGCGAGAGGGTTACTGTAAACAGTGTACGGTACTGTACCATGCTCCGCGAGTTCCTCCAGCCAAAACTAAGGGAGTTTTTTTGATGACATTGCTAATGTATGGTACCAACAAGATGGCGCTATAGCTCACACAGCGCGGCAGTCATTGGCATTAGTAAAGGAAATGTTTCCTGGACACGTCATCTCTTTGCGTGGTGATATTGGGTGGTCACCACGTTCGCCAGACCTAACACCGTGTAATTTTTTCTGTGGGGCTATCTAAAATCCAAGGTGTACCAACATCGTCCTCAAACTTTAGAAAACCTAAAAGAAGTGATAACACGTGAAGTTGAAGCAATACCGCCTAACATGACTCGTAAAGTAATCAACAACTTCAGAGAACGACTCAACCAGTGTATTAACAGTGAAGGTAACCATTTGAAAGACGTATTATTAAACAAAAAATTAGTTTAAAATTGTAAAACTAAACTTACATTTCCTTAAACGGCACAATCACTGCTTTGTATTAATAAAAATAAATACTTCAAATTTTATTTCATTTTGTTTTTATTAGTTTCCTTAATAGGGGAGGTTTTTCTGCCTAACCTGTATTTAAGAACAGAAGAGTTAGAAGTGTAAAAGACACTATTCACAGTTATCTCCTCTGAGCGTAATGAACTACCTCTTAGTAGAAGTAGTTACTTTTATACGGATTTGAATACTAGACAGTGGTTACCGGTGTACTTGGATGGTTGGGGTTCAATTAACCATACTCTCTCACGAAGGTCGGCCTGAGTCTGTACAAGACTACGCCTCATTAATACGTCATACATATCATCCTCATATCATTCGATCATTGGGTTGCTTATTGTTCTTGAATTGAACAGATTACAACATACACACATTCGGGTAAAAAAATTAAAAAATATCTGTATGTTTGAATTTTATTTTAAATCCAACCGATTTAAGGATTGCTTTGTTTTAAAGCAGATTGAATTACACTTAACAAGTATTAATGCAGCATTGGAGTGAAATTATACAAGAATGTGGTGCTGTCAAGGTCTGTCGATATACGAAACGGGATTGATGTAAAAATATAAATAGGTTTTGTATAGCAGACCAATCCTATATTTTACTGGTTTGTATGTTAGATCGCTTTTTTTATTAACCTAAAAAAATTGTCTGCTGTGTTCTGGTTAATTTATTTACAAAGAAATAATTGAACAATTACTTAAAACGGAATAACTATTATTGAATTGACACGTCTTACAGATAGCTGCATAATTTTTTTTTTAAATTTATTAATCATTTTTAAAAACGTTTGTTATGGAAATAAATAAAAAAAAAAATTGTTTTTTTTTAATTTTGGTGTACTGATGTGACGATATGAAAGGTAAAAATGTTTTTAAAAAATTTTTAATTAGTTCAATTCGAAATTTTTTTTTTAATATTATTTATTGATTAAAACTGGTCTTGACGACCAACCATTAATTTTTAATTGTTCGTTTTTCTAAATTATAAATAATCTGGTGTGAAACACTCACACAACTTTCTCTTACCAATCCAATAATGAACAGTATTACCTAACATTAGAAACAAACAAAAAACTAACCTCAATAAACGTAACCTAATTTTAATCATGAGTGAAAGACGCTAGATGAAAATCAACTTCAGTTTGGCTTAAAAATACGGAAAATCACTCTTTCACGCTAAACTACGCTCTGTAGAAAAAAATGCTCTAAATAAAAGTTGTAGATCTGTTAATTTCCTATAAATTTAATTATATACCTTTTTGTCGTAAAATGCATACTAAGGCCGAAATCTTAAAAAAAATCGATTTTTCACGTTTTCGTGAGAAAAAAGCAAAATCGCCAATTACCGCTAAACAAAGCGTTATACAAAAAAAATGTTTGTAATTTAAGTTGTAGGATTTTAAATTGTCTACAACTTTGATTATAGTCTATATACATTTTTGCGCTAAAATGCATATTAAAGCCGCAATCTTAAAAAACCAATTTGTTTAAGTGAAAACAGCCTCTTCAATAATTTAAGCAGACATGGCGCCTACCCTATCTTGTAGAGCATAAAGAATTTAGAAAACCAGGCGATTTTTAAAAAAATCGTAGCCCGTTTTTTCAGAAAATCGCAAAAAAGTGAAAAATGACACGAATAAAGTACTACTTCCGGTTGACCGATTTTAATGAAAATGTTGAAAACGTGTCGGGTCCGGTAGTGGTGTCTAACTTAAGTTTCAAGTTCGTACGATGTTCCATTCTTGAGATATTCTGTTCACACAGACACACACACAGAAAGATCGGTAAAAACATGTTTTTTAGGTTCAGGGGGTCTGAAAACGTGTAGATCCGTTGAAAAATCGCCATGAAAACAATACTTTCGTTCCTATATATTCATATCGGCAAGAGAAAGTAAAAAGTAGGCTAATGATTTTCTGTTATATTTTATTTTCATAGTTGTTCATAATTATTACAGAACAAACCTGCTTAATATTATGTTAATCCATGAAATAGTTGTTAAACACTGACGATGTATTTGAAAAATACGGGTTTTTTCTTCAAAAACTAAACTTTTACTAAATAACAGATTATCTCATTAACCGTATATTTTTCGAAATAATTTTATAGAACAAAAAATATGCGAAATACTTTGTTTTACAAAAATACGTCATTTCCGATAAGTTTCAGTTACTTAAAAAATCTGGTGTGAAACACTCACACAACTTTCTCTTGCCAATGCAAATAATTAATAATAAACCTAACATTATTAATAAAATATTAGAAATAAACAAAAATTAACCTCAAAAACATAACCTTATTTTAATCATGAGTGAATGACGCAAAATGACAATCGAACTCAGTTTGGCTTAAAAATACGGAAAATCAAGCTTTCACGCTAAACTAGGCTCTGTAGAGAAAAATGCTCTAAACAAAAGTTGTAGATCTTTTAATTTTCTATAAATTTAATTATATACACTTTTGTCGTAAAATGCATACTAAGACCGAAATGTTAAAAAATCGATTTTTCTCACGTTTTCGTGAGAAAAAAAACAGAAAATCGCAAATTACCGCTAAACTAAGCGTTATACAAAAAAATGTTTGAAACAGAAGTTGTAGAATTTTACATTCTCTACAACTTTTATTATATAACGTTTTGCGCTAAAATGCATATTAAAGCCGCAATCTTAAAAGGAAAATGTTTTTACGTAAAAACAGCCTCACGCAGAATTTCAGCAAACATGGCGCCTACCCTATATTGTAGAGCATAAAAAATGTAGTAAACCAGGCGATTTTAAAAAAAATCGTAGGACTAGTTTTTGAGAATATCACAAAAAAGTGAAAAATTATACGAATAAACTACTACTTCCGGTTGACCGATTTTGATGAAAATGTTCGTGTCGGGTCCGGTAGTGATATGTAACTTAAGTTTCAAGTTTCAAGTTCGTACGATGTTCCGTTCTTGAGATATTCTGTACACACACACACACACACACACACACACACACACACACAGACCAATCGCTAAAAACATGTTTTTTGGGTTCAGGGGGTCTGAAAACGTATAGATCCGGTGAAAACTCGATTTCGAAAAATCGACATGAAAACAATACTTTCCTTCCTATATATTCATATAGGCAAGAGAAAGTAAAAAAAATTAGATGTATATTTTCTGAAACGGTTTTACAGTTCGCATATTGCTCCCCTCTGCGGTAGGAAATCAAGTTACAGACAGACAGTAGGGCCTATATGTTACTACAACTGCCTTTATTACATGCACCCGAAATAGGATTAATTCGACACTTTTAAATGCAAATTTTTGGAAAAGTTAAATGGCTACTAAATTATTGAGCCTTATAGCCGGCAATAACATTTTTCTATAACAGGCTTTTTTCCCATAACAGACAGGTGGAGTGTCAAATTATTTACACTCAATCTGTTCGTTGCAGGGCTAAAATAAATAGTTCTGTTTCTTATCACTTGGTCAGCCAATTAAATGACTGAATCATTTAAGAACAAAAGAGGTAGAAGTGTAAAAGACACTAATCAGAGTTATCTCCTCTGAAAGTAATGAATTTCACTATACAGCCAGACCCTGTGGTGAATGAAGTGAAGGTTTCATTTGCAGAGTGGAAAATTTGTGCTTTTCAGAGGGCCCGGCATGCTGATAAGCATACTTTTCCATTCAGTGAGGAAGGCAATGGTAAACCACCTCACTCCTCGATTTACTTAGTAAAACCTCTACAGGTTCAAACCAGCCTACAGGCTGATGACCTAAACAACAACAACATTTTTCTAGACCGGCAGAGAATTTCTAGCATATGGGTTCGCGAAACATAAACAAATCATTAAAAACTTGCTATTAATCACAAACTTTTTGACGTGACGTATCAAAATAACAAAAACAACTCAGTAAAATAGTATAAATACATTATTGAAATTTTAATCTGGCAGTTAGGGATGCTGAAGCTATTTGAAAATAATTGTTAAAAAAAAATATTTTTTTTAAATTTCTGGTGACACTATTGTTTAAGACTTTCTTATGCTTTACTTTCAAAATTCATTATTACGAATCGTTACTTACAATGTTCACTTCAAAATAAAACAAAAAAAATTCAATGTTAAAAACTGAAGAAAATTTCTCCCGTGTTTTGGAAAAAGGATGTATGTGAAAAAAATTGTTTTTTTTTAATTTACAATTCTAAGGTAATTTTTGTGCTTTTTTCAAAAATCCTATTGCCAAGTCTGTACGAGTTATAGTTTTCAAGATACAATGATGGCAAAAAGCTGTATGTACGTTTATTTTGAAAAATTTTAGAGGCAAAATGGTGTTTTTTTTTCTTTCTGAAAATACTGAAATCCCATTGCTATAAAACGGTAATATGATGTATGTGCGATTAATACTTTTTCCTTTAGTAAACTGTGTTGTTAAAATAGTTTTAGTCAATGGTAAAAGGGGTTAAATGGCTTAAGCTTCTTTTTGGTATGTTTTATAATCATTTGCATTTAGAGAAAGGCACACGGCAGAAGGATGTATGCGCAAATAATACCTTTTACCTATGAAATGCTGAAAATTAACTATCCAAAAAAAACATAGAAAAAGGTGTATACCATATTTTACATTGATGTTTACTGATGCTTGTGAACAGTCATTCTATAAGGCAAAAATGTGTATGAACTTAATACACCGTTTTGCCGCTCATACACAATGAGATTTTGTTTTGGTGTTAGTTTCAGATTATGTCCAACCTTAGGCTCTATATTCATACAGCCTAAGGTAATCTATTCTTGCTATTCTATTCTTCTAACCTATTCATGCTAAGGCAAAAAGGGGTAAATGGACTTTACAGCTTTTTGCCAATATAGACTGCGTTTGATGCAATTAATGAAATGGCTGTAAACAGGGGGTACACCTTTCTGCCATAGTTTCACATATTTTTTTTTGGATTTTTTCCCATTAAGGCAAAATGGTTTAACTGAGTTTTTAGGGTTTTAACAAGTTTTTTACAAATTTTTGACTATGTAGTCATAAACAGCACATTAAAACCTATAACCATACATAAAGTACTCAATTAGAAAGTCATTTACAACAAAACGGCCGCAATTTAAACTATGAATGCAATTTCTGAAAAGTTGTGTTTTTGGGATACACTTTTTTGCCTTTTTAGGGGAGATTTACACAAAAACACATCATGTAAACCAAGAAACAACCAAATTCAGCTGTAGAATGGCGTGGTTTCAAAAGAGAAATACAGGCAGAATTTGCAACTAAACTCTTGTATTATACATACAAATTTACTTTATACATTACTATTGTACAAAACAGCAACGCTGTTTGCAGAAATTTAAAACTAAAATAACAACAATGCAATGCTATGAAGCAAATCCGATTTTGCGACGCGACCGGTTCAAGAAGCGGTAATATCGTCTCAAAATCGACGATTACCGGCTCTAGGGTTAGTTTTAATTGTAAATCCAGTAACGTAACCCTGACTCAGATCTTTTAATTATATCCAGTTATGTTTAATTTACTTTAATGTTCCGATGGAATAGCTACATTTTACTACAGATATGTCCATTGTAAATGAACCATGATTGTTTCCATTACAAATTAAATCAGGTAATAAAGTTGTTATTTCATTACAATAGCATTGGTTTGATAATTACCTGGAATTTTATTACATAGTGATGTCTCGATTTACACGAGTAATGCGTTCCACCACACTAAATAGAAGGTTAAAAATGAAAGGAAACATTACGGACGATTTGTAATATAGAGCATTAAAATAACGTAATACTACTTTTTTTTAAAAGAATATGGATTGTTTTAGTTGTTTTTTTTTTACGGAGTAAGCCCAAGGGTTGGTTTTTGTTAATTCCGTTCAGGAGACTCTCGAACGATGTATATGACATGTTAAGAATTTGTAAGATTACTGAATAAATCACTATAGTTAATTACTATAGTTAATATACTATAGTTAATTACTATAGTATACTATAGTATACTATATACTATATATAGTATATATATACTATATATAGTATAGTATATATATATATATATATATATAGTATAGTATATATACTATAGTATACTATAGTTAATTTAATCACAATAATGCCTTTGATTTAGTCGAAGGGTAAAGGGGAAAAGTGTATTAGTGCGACAGCTTCGGTATAGTTCAGCCAACACCCCAGTTCAGCACTATTCACGGTGCTGAACGAAATCTAATATGCAATGTAATAAAATGTTGTGAAGTTGAAGCTAAACAAAAATGCCTATCCGTGCCTCTTAACAAAAGCCGTTAGCGAGCGGCTAACTACTGTGATGTTTCTCTTTCCGAAATTCGAAAAATAAATAAGGAAATTAAAGACTTGAACAAAACTGTTGACACCTGGTAAATAAAGGAAACAGTTAAGTAGATACTAGTGAGACTGACAGTGAAGACGCCGGTGACAGCGATAGTAAAGAAGGCGATTCATTCGTAGAAAATTTTGTTCCAATGGAATAAGGTAGCTGGTAGCCTAATTACAGTAAATCAAATATTTCTAGTCATGTAATTAAGCTTTAGGCAATGTTACAGGTCACATTTATTTCTTATAAGGTTTATGAAGAAAACATTTTCTCGGCATATACCACAGCTTACAATGTCTACGTAGAAACTGCACGGTAATGAAATGTACGAGTAGTGTCTCACTGTTGAGGTTGGCAGCACTGTCAATTTTTCACTTCCCGTTCTGAAAGCCCATCCATACGCAAAAAGCAGTCTCGTGACTAAAGTATCTATAACTTTACAACAGCGAAGATACTCTTGTACGGAAACGTTTTAATACGTTGGACTTACCTTTACAATTTTGTTAAACATTTAATCTATTTTTTCGACTCCTAGTAGACGTCTTCTTTACCTTCAACAATTTCATGTTTCAATATATTAATGTACTGTTCCAAGTCGAGTGTAATTTTATTTTTTTATCACAGTTTAATCTTTTTTAACAGCGCCGGCCCTAGGTCTTTTTCTAGTGTAAGCACACAGTATTTTGGCGCCCCTCCACCCAAACCAGTCACTGAAAAATAGAAGGTACAAGTTAGAGATGAATAGAATAATAGATAAAAGAGTTACCCACCACACCAGAAAATTATTTACATCATTAACTTCACATAGTTGCATTACATAGAATTTATAACAAATTAACTTCAACTCTTTTAAAATTAAAAGGACTTTTTTAGAGTTAATGTTAACACGTTAAGGGGTGTAAGGCGAGTCCAGTCGGCGGTTGCACCCCTGTCCGCACGGCGCCACCCGTGGTCGCGTAGTTCGCTTATATCTCGGGCCGCCCTGAACACATTACTGAGTGAGTTTTAAATTTTCACAAATTTAAAATAGAAATTTTCACAAAAGAATTACACTTAAAAAAATAATATTTAATATCCTAATGGTTCCTTTGTGCGACGGTTGAATTATTATTAGTGAATACTGTGTTGTAATGTACAGTTAAACACTTTTCTAGTGTTCGAATTTTGCATGAAAATAAATTGAAAAACGGTGTTAACACGAAATCACGTTAGTCGAGACATTACTGTACTGCTATTAGGTAATTCTAATTCCGAAGATACAATCAGGAATTCGTTAAATTTACAATTCATTTTGTGTTGTAAAATAGTTTTATAGTGTTGTTGTTTTTTTGTATTATTTATTCTTTTAAAAGTGTAAGTAGCGATTACTGTGACATTGACACAGTTAACTAAATACTTTTTAACATTTTTCTTAAATATTTGTGAAGACATAATCGGTTATTTTAATCGTTTTGTGTAATTAGCAATCGGTTGTAGTTTTGTTGTTCTCTTAGTAAAAAGAAAAGAAGAATAAATGTTTTTTTACTGTACGTGACGGAATCTATATAAACCGTGAATTGATTTTGTTTTGTGATAATTTATGGGCGTTTTATCCATAAGACATCTCTCTCTCTCTCTCCCTCCCTTACGAGAACATTACTCTCTAGTTCGTTCGCCGATTATGTGTTGTGATTTTTAATTTGTTCTTAGCTATGAATAGATGAATTTTCATGTATGTACAGTATTTAGTATTTATTTATTTATTGTGTTCAAACTTGGATTGGGACGACAACGGGATAAGATCACGGATCTGATTTCGTGTTAACAATATTAATATGGTAAAAATTTGTTCAGAACATCAAAACTGTATTGTATCCCAAATAAATGTGTATTAAATTTTTTTATGTCGTTAGGTCATCAGCTGAAAAGCTGGATTGAACCTCTAGGGGTTTTACAATGTAAAATGAGGAGTGAGGTAGTTTACCCTTGCCTTCCTCACTGAGTGGAAAAGTATTAGGTCATCAGCTGAAAGGCTGGATTGAACCTCAAAAGGTTTTACTAAGTAAAATGAAGAGTGAGGTGGTTTACCCTTGCCTTCCTCACTGAGTGGAAAAGTATCCTTATTAGCATGTCAGGTCCTCTGAAAAGCATCTACTTTCCATTCTGCATATGATACATTCTTTTCATTTATCACGCGGTCTGGCTGTACGATGAAATTCATTACTCTGAAAGGAGATAACTGTGACTATAGTATACCTCACAGAACCGCGCAGTAGATATTAACAGACCACGGGTTGAAAGTCAGTAAAAAAGATGCGTAATCATGTTTCACTCTTACCAGCGGCTTCAGTCAAAAACACCGGCAACAGACGGGATGTTTTATAATAAGGCTTTTTTATTTAGACGAAATCGCTAAATCAAAAAATCAAAAAATTGTGTAGTATTGCGACTTCCTCCATACCACTTCAACCCCATAGAATTGATGTAGGCACAAGTCAAAGGTTACTTATATTATAACAACAAAACATTCAAGTTAAGTGACGTGAAAAATTTGTTCATAGAAGGTGTCATAGAGTAAATGCAAACGCGTAGAAAAATTGTTAGAAATATGTAATCGGAAAAGAAGAAGAAGCATGAACGTGGACAGTTTGTTTGAAAATATCGTGATATACGAGTGGTGGCTATTAAATAACGAGACTGACGTAAAAAATTTTATTTTTATTTTATACGTAATCTCTTTTTGTCACCTTTAATATACACTCCTTCTCTATGCCTAAAACGGTCCATGCGAATTTTCCATTGTTGGAAACAGTGCTGGAAGTCATCTTCTGTCAGCTACTTCAGGACGCGTGCCGCTCAAATAAGTCTGAAATGAAGCTCGTAAAAATGTTTGTACTGACACTATGCACGCGATTGAAAATTACCCAAATTTTTGGAAACGATAATAACATGTGATGAAACGTGGTTTTTTACTTATTATCCAGAAATGAAGCGTCAATCCATGCACCGGAGGAGCCGAACTTCACCGAGTGCCAAAAAAGCTCGAATGAGCAATTCAAAATTTAAAGCAATTATTTTTCTTTGATAAGAAACAGAATTATTTTTTGTAGCCCTGGAACTAACAGATCAAATGCAAATACAGTAATTTAATATACTCTACATGCCTGATTGGGCATAAATTGTTTACATAAAATGTATGAATAGATGATGAGATTTTAATGTTTACTATTTTTAATGAAATACTCGGATGATGTCTCATTCCTGACTAATATATTACGTATATTTATTTTAAAATGTATTTGTAATTTATAATCACCGTTAAGTAGTTTGTTACATGGTTTAATTTCTTAACCGTTGTATATATATATACTGTATTATAAATAAATAAAAAAATACTGGACTAATATATTCTGTATAAAAAGTTGTATAAAAATAAGGTATTCGATACATTTCTCAATCATATGATTTACATCAATTAAATTGACAATTGACAATAGCTGGACGTGATATCAATTATTGATTTATTAATTTATTGTTTCTAATAATAGTCTTGGTTTAATTGTTTTCAAATTAAACTACTGTAATTAAATTATTTTTAAAGTAGGCTTAACCCCACGCCCGTTATTGTAATATATTTTTCTTTTGTATTATTAAATTATATTTTATTATTTTTTAATTATAATACCTACATTTTTCTGTTTTGTTTGGCCTTGTAAAATTCTTGTCTTTTTCATTAGTTTTTGTTAATTTTTTTATTCCGGTTTTTTCTTTAAATGTATTATTATTACTTTTTATTTCCTTTGTATGTGTTTTTAATTATTACAATTAAATTACATTATAATCCTGGCCACGAAAGAAGTCGTTGTTGTGTTTGAAGGTATCAATTTCTGAAATTGCTGAACGGAAAGATTTTAATGATACAACTAATTAAAACTTGTTTTATTTGTCACTATAAATATAATAAGTGCCCGTAACAGGCAGGTGGAGTGTTAAATTATTTGCATTTGATTTTCTAGTTCCAGGGCTACAAATAGTAGTTGTGTTTTTATCGCGTGGGCAGCATTTAAGAACAGAAGAGGTAGAGGTGTTTTACACCTCTACTGTGACTAGTGTCTAAAAGACACTAGTCACAGTTATTTCCTCTGAGAGTTTTGAATTTCATTGTACAGCCAGACCTAGATGGTAAATAAAGTGAAGGTGTCATTTACAGGGTGAAAGGTAGATGCTTTTCAGAAAGCCTGGGATGCTGATAAGCATACTTTTTCTACTTAGTAAGGAAAGCATTGTTTCACTCCTCGTTTTACTTAGTAAAGCTTTTCAGCTGATGACCTAAACAACAGCAAACACAAAAAGCTATAATTGGAACAACAATGTTGTAAAAATCTTCCAAAAATAATTTCGCTATCTTTACTTGGAACTGAGATAGTAACATGTTTTAAAATAGCTACCGTATAAAAATGAACCATCAATTGTTTAATTCAAATTATTACGTTACACAGAAAATTGTGATCTTTTAACATACCTGAACGCCATTTTTTAAATATTCAACCGAGGGCGAAGTTATGTACGTTTTAGTCGAAGCTCACGTTCGAAGCACCGGCTAAAAGCTGGGTACAGATATCAGATGAATTAATGTCCCATAGCCGAGCGAGTGAGAGGGAGATATGTGGCATAACTACGCATGCGCCCAAAGGTCTTTACCGTTATAATCCAAATCTGAAAACATACTACAGTCGTTATCTTGCTTGTCAGTTTACTGCGAGCATAAACGCTTGCTCCCAACAATGAGTAAAATTATACAATGTTTTGGAATGGCGCGTATGGCTTGTGCGAGTGAGAGCGTTTTGCATTATCTCACTCCTACGGCTAGGGGACTTCAACTCATCTGAATACTGTACTTTGTATGTATGTGTAAATTCCCGTTTTTACTTTCTCTTGTTCGAAATCGAGTTTTCACCGGATCTATACGTTTTCAGACCCCTGAACCCAAAAAACATGTTTTTAGCGATTGGTCTGTGTGTGTGTGTGTGTGTGTGTGTGTGTGTGTGTGTGTGTGTGTGTGTGTGTGTGTGTGTGTGTGTGTGTGTGTGTATGTGTGTGTGTGTGTGTGTGTGTGTGTGTGTGTGTGTGTGTGTGTGTGTGTGTGTGTGTGTGTGTGTGTGTGTGTGTGTGTGTGTGTGTGTGTGTGTGTGTGTGTGTGTGTGTGTGTGTGTGTGTGTGTGTGTGTGTGTGTGTGTGTGTGTGTGAACAGAATATCTCAAGAACGGAACATCGTACGAACTTGAAACTTAAGTTACATACCACTACCGGACGCGACACGAACATTTTCATCAAAATCGGTCAACCGGAGTAGTAGTTTATTCGTATAATTTTTCAGTTTTTTGCGATTTTCTCAAAAACTGGTCCTACGATTTTTTTAAAAATCGCTTGGTTTACTCAATTTTTTATTCTCTACAAGATAGGGTAGGCGCCATGTTTGCTGAAATTCTCGGTGAGGCTGTTTTCACGTAAAAACGTTGTTTTTTTTAAGATTACGGCTTTAATATAAATTTTAGCGCAAAAACTTATATAATAAAAGTTGTAGAGAATTAAAAAACCTACAACTTCTGTTTCAAACATTTTTTTGTATGACGCTTAGTTTAGCAGTAATTAGCGATTTTCTGATTTTTTCTCACGAAACGTTGTGAAAAATCGATTTTTTTAAGATTTGGCCTTAGTATGCATTTTACGACAAAAGTGTATATAACCAAATTTATAGGAAATTTAAAGATCTACAACTTTTATTTAACGTATTTTTCTCTACAGAGCCTAGTTTAGCGTGAAATAGTGATTTTCCGTATTTTTATTATTAGTTTTCAAATCCTAGTAACGGTAGTTACGTTAATACGGATTTGAGTGCTAGACAGTGGCTACCGGTGTACTTTGATGGTTGGGGTTCAATTAACCATACTCTCTCAGGAATGGTCAACCTGGGTCTGCACAAGACTACACCTCATTTACACGTCATACACATCATTCTCATCTCATTGGGTCATGAGGTTGCTTATTGTTCTGAATTGAACAGATTACAACGTACACACATTAGGGACTTTAAAAAAAAGTTAGTTTACAGTAGGTTTAATTTAATGAGACAGTATGTTTAAATAGGGAACATATGAAGTGGTTAAAAAGGGAAATTTTTTGTTATTATTATACCGCTGGAGGGAATTTTTTTCATAATTTTGTAAATGACCATACCAGCTGTTATATCATAATGATATTCGAATAGTTAAAGTTTTAAAAATTGATCACCAAATAAATTGATTTATTTATACTCTGTATTACAAGAATTTGTAGTTAGGCCTACAAATTGTAAAATATAGTTTAAATCGTTCTGAAAACTTCATTATTGAATAAATATTTATTAATATACTTTATAATGACCGACTGTTTTTAACGTCCGACTATTCTGCAATTACTGATAATGCAGACGGTGAAGGATGAAATGATTTTTTGTAACTATGAAAATATTCCGTGCTTTAATGGGATTCGAACCCAAGACCGCAGGATGAGAGGCGAGCACGTTACCAACTACGCCAATGCGGCCAGCGATACAATACAACTTGAATGTTAAATAATATACAATCTAAACTTGTAATAATAATAATGAAAAATATTGTATAGGTATCGGACGAACTAATGTCCCATAGCCGAGCGAGTGAGAGGGAGATACGTGGCATAACTACGCATGCGCTCAAAGGTCTTTACCGTTATAATCCAAATCTGAAAACATACTATAGTCGTTATCTTGCTTGTTTACTTCGTGCATAAACGCTTGCTCACAACAATGAGTAAAATTATGCAATGTTTTTGGAATGGCGCGTATGGCTTGTGCGAGTGAGAGCGTTATGTATTCTCTCACTCCCACGGGGGGACATTAGGGGACATTAGTTCATCTGAATACTATAGAGGGAAATTTTTAAATTTTTTTCAAACAGGGAAATTTAAAAAAAAAATTAATCTAAAATATCCCTCAGGGAAGAAAGTTACTATCTGCATTATTTGAAACTACTGTGAACAATAAATAATTTCAGTCTATCAAATCAATGGAAAAAAGGACAAGCTTTTATTTGGTATATCATACAAATTTTTCCGTTCCCTAGTTTCTGAAATTAAAGATCTTAAAATGCAACGGACTTATTTCGTGGCGAGGACTATATGTCCTATCTGTTCAAATAACATTTATAACAGTTGTCAATTTAATCACAAAATTGGTTGGTTAACCAACAAATTTCTAAGTAAATTTATAGGTTGTGTTGTACCAAAATTGAAAAAAAAACTGGTACTTTGAACGTTTGCCTTGTTTCAGAATTCATGTTCTTTGTACGTTTTAAAAGTTTTAATTTTTATTGATCAATTTTGATACTATAAATTACGTACTGTTTAATTTTATACTGTTCATTAATCGTTTGGTATTTAAAATAAAATAGATGAATTAAAACAAATATCACGATTGTTAATAGACTATTGGAAGGTAATTTAACATCAGATATAACTTAATTTTATAGTTTTGTGTTACAAGGTCTTCAATTTTTTTTTGTTTTATTGTACGTAACAAGAGTAGTTCTTTACTAGTATTGTAATTTCTTTATCATTATTCTTTCTTTTATGAAAAAAGTTAATACGAGGCGTGTTCAGAAAGTAAGTGCCGTTTAAAAAAAAACAAGTTAAACAATTTTATTTCTACATAAAAGCCCAAACCTTAAACTATTTTTCGACATAGTTTCCACCGACATTCAAAGACTTGTCTTAGCGGGTGATCAATTTGTCTATACCCTCTTTGTAGAGGTTCCCGCCACTGACGTGCACAAAACCAAGAGACTCGGAAGTGCTTTGACTTTTCTCACACGTTACAGTGATGATGGTGAGGATTTTTTAAACAAAATTGTGACAGGTGATGAAAATTGGGTCAGTCATGTCACACCGGAATCTAAACAGCAGTCAATGGAGTGGCGACACACGCAATCCCCGAAGAAACCAACAATTCAAGACGACAATATCTGCACAAAAAATCATGTGCACTGTCTTTTGGGATCGGAAAGGTGTTTTGCTGATTGATTTTCTCCCAAGAGGTGAAACCATAATGCGGCAAGGTATTGCGAACCCTTAAGAAAACTAAGGCGGGCAATTCAAAACAAACGGAGAGGAATGCTCAGTAACGGAATTGTGTTGCTCCATGACAATGCTCGGCCGCATACCGCTGGTGACACTCAAACATTGGTTCGACAATTTCGTTGGGAGCAGTTCGATCACCCGCCCTACAGCCCGGACATGGCACCGTCTGACTACCACTTGTTCCTGCACATGAAGCGCGAGCTAGGCGGCCAACGCTTTGAAACCAACGATGAAGTGACAACTGCCGTGGAGTCGTGGCTACATTCGTTGGCGGGAACCTTCTACGAAGAGGATATAGACAAATTGATCACCCGCTACGACAATTGTTTAAACATCGGTGGAAACTATGTCGAAAAATAGTTTAAGGTTTGGGCTTTCATGTAGAAATAAAATGTGTTGAAAAAAAATTGTTTTACTTGTTTTTTTTTAAACGGTACTTACTTTCTGAACACGCCTCTTAGCTTAAAATTTTATTTTACTTTGATGAATTTTGTGTTTTTTTTTTTGTTATGGAATTTAGTTTATCATAAGTGGTTAGTTTTTACTTTCTCTTGCCCATCGGGAAAGAAAGTACTGTGACACTTATCTGTAAGGTCTGTTTTGGGATCTGGGTAGAATAATTGGCAAACTATCGTTTAAAATTACAAGTATTTATTACAAATACTACGATTAAATTGATCATTACAATAACTAATAAATTAATGACAATAAATGAACGTAACCAAGTAACTATACTCTATTTCACGTTCAGAATGCAGTACATTTCTTATGAGAACCCATTGTGTTATCAGGCATACGGAAAACATCAGCTACAACCAATAAAATAATAACTCTCCGCCTACAACATCTGAAGGTCACGGGAATTATTATTTAGAGTTTCGCATACCACGCTGTAACAAGCTAATTTTTTATCGAAAAATTCTGAAAAATATATAGGGTGATTCAAAAAGAGCGCCGGTTTTGATATATCAAATTAAGAGATTTATTTTATTGAAAAACTGAAAATAAATACATCAACAAGTTCATCTTTCCTTCCGATTTTATGTATGAAAAATGATGTCATGCATGTGTCCTCTTCTACTGCGCTGGCACGCATCAACTCTGTCCATGAAATTGGATATTACTGCACGACAAGTTTCGACTTCCATTTGCCCGATAACCCGTCGAATTTCCTCCTTCAAGTCATTGATGTTTCGGGGTTTATTGGCATACACCAATGACTTCAGATGACCCCAAAGATGAAAGTCACAAGGCGTCAAGTCACACGACCTTGGTGGCCATTGATGGTCGGAATTACGAGAAATGATGCGATCCTGGAACCGTTCACGGAGCAACAACATTGTTTCTCGTGCAGCGTGACAGGTGGCACCATCCTGCTGAAACCACAACTCGTCAATGTCCATTCCATCCAAATGACGCCACAAAAACTCCCTAATCATCGTACGGTATCGGTCTCCATTTACTGTCACGGCTTGTCCTTCTTGATTTTCAAAAAAGTAAGGGCCGATGACACCGCCCGACCAAAAGCCGCACCAAACTGTCACTCACTGTGCATACAAGAGAAGCTACAACTGAATCGTCAATCGGAATGTTCTCCAAAATAGAAATGAGGTCAAACAATGTTGCCAACCGATAAACAAAAATTTACCAGCCGTTTAAAAACCGGCGCTCTTTTTGAATCACCCTTTACTTTCGCTTCCTAATGAATCGTATTTTATTATACACTAAATGTTATAACTATATTCTGAAGTTTAGATAAAAAACCGTAGGTACGTGTACGTATAAGAGAAAAGGGTATGACGTCTCTCTCTTCGTCACCCTCACTGTCGGGCCAGGGGAGTTTTATTACCATTTTTAGACCTTACCGAATACTAACGACTGTTATTCAAACAAAATTTAAAGATTTAAACAATAACTATTCTTTAATTTAACATAATTAAAAAAGTCTGCCCATAACAGACAAGTGGAGTGTCAAATTGTTTACACTCAATCTGTTCGTTGCAGGCTAAAATAAATAGTTCTGTTTCTTATCACATGGTCACCCAATTAAATGACTGAATCATTTAAGAACAGAAGAGGTAGAGGTGTAAAAGACACTAATCAGAGTTATATCCTCTGAAAGTAATGGATTTCATTATACAGCCAGACCCTGTGGTGAATGAAGTGAAGGTGTCATTTGCAGAGTGGAAAATATATGCTTTTCAGAGGGCCCGGTATGCTGGTAAGCGTACGTTTCCACTCAGTGAGAAAGGCAATGGTAAACCACCTCACTTCTCGTTTTACCTAGTGAAACCTCTACAGGTTCAAACCACCCTTTTGGCTGATGACCTAAACAACAACAATTAAAAAAGACAATAAAATTGATAAACAATTCCATTACTATAATAATTGTCGGTACCTGATCTTTAAAACTATACAAATAAGTTATTAAGTACGTGTTCGTATTACTTTATTCAATAGGATTTTGTAAATTAGAATTTGTTGTGGCGTGGAGTCGATATTTTTATTTAGTGTAGAAGCGCTCAAACTCCCACATGAAATACAGTGCTTATTGACTTTCCATAGTGCATTCTGAATTTGAAATCGACTATATATATTTTTTTTAACTTTGGAGACCGCAATGGATCACTTAAGTCAGCTTATTGGAAGTTCTGTTCTGGTTCTTTTCTTTGATCTTTTCCCAGTATTTTTTCATTCTGACAGATCTTGCCTGTCTTTCTGCATCTGAAACAATCGCTCTTCTTACTCCTCTGTTGTCTGTCTTTTGTTTGAATCTGATGTTTTTATCCTTCAATGCCCTCAATTTCTCTGTCTCACTCTCCAAATCTCTCACTGTCATTCCCAATTCCTCCATATCTTCCTTAATTTCTTTAATCCAAATTGGTGTTGTTTTTTTGAAATAATCGACTATATTATTGTAACTTTTTTTTCATTATTATTTCTTTTCTGAAATAACATAATAGCGTTTGATTTTAATTTGCTCTGATGGATTTTGTTTTTGTTTTTTTGTTATGGAATTTAGTTTATCATAAGTGGTTAGTTTTTACTTTCTCTTGCCCATAGGGAAAGAAAGTACTGTGACACTTACATGTAAGGTCTGTTTTGGGATCTGGGTAGAATAAATAGCAAACTATCGTTTAAAATTATTATAGTATTATTAAAGTATTTATTACATTAGATTTAGCCTTACATTTATTACATTACATTTAGCCTAATTGCTGAATCTTTTATTTAGATTGTGCACAAATTACCAAGGAAATGTTTTGTGTTTACGAAGAACGTTAATTAAAAAGATATTGCATTTTCTGTCTTATTTTTCGTATGTGTTGATTTAATTAAACATAAATTTTTTAAACTTTGTGTTTGTTTATTATTGGCCCATTTTACATCATTCTCTTCAGAATTAAAATCTCTACAAGTTTTGCTAAATACATTTACACATTTATTAGCCATTTAACACAGTTATCGTTCTTCAAACCTAAAAAAACGTATTTTTATGCACAGATTTGTCCGTTTTTCATTGGATATTACAAAAACTACTGGAGATATGGTTCTAGAACCTATTTTATTCAATTTTTCGGGTTGAAATACATAAGAAACCATCAAATCTACTCATAAAATTGGGTTCCTAGACCTCTAGGATGACTTTATTTAGGCGTATGTTCTGAACCCAGGGCGAAATCTTTTGCTAGCCGTAACTCGCTAACGAAGCGTTTCCGGATCCATGTTATATAAACTTTTTTCATTATTTTGATGAGACGAAACCACTTTAGAAGTTTGTTGGGTTACTCGTGAGACACCCTGTGTATTATTCTCACAATATGGTCAACCTACTGGAAGGTAAATCCAGAAAGCAGCTCTGTCCTCAGCTTCTTAGCTACCAATAGGTACCACTAAAGGATCCGACACGATTTCTTCAAAATCGTTGAACCGGAATTAGTAGTTTTATTCGTGATTTTTTCAATTTTTTGCTATTTTCTTAAAAAGAGTTTCTATGTGTTTTTTAAAAATCTGAATCATTTACTAAATTTTTATGCTCTACAAGGTAGGATAATAGCTATTTCTGCTGAATTCATGGTGAGCTGTGCTTTCGTGGGAATTTTTTTTTAAGATTTTGGCCTTAATTGAAATTTTACGATAAAAGTATGTACGCAGAACCAAAATTATAGGAAGTTTTAAAAATCTAAGTTTTGCGTCAATTAGTGATTTTCTGTATTTTGCTCATAAAAATCGGTAAAACAGCGGGATTTTATTAGGATTGCGGCCTTAGTTTGTATTTTACGACAGAAGTATATAAATACTAATCAAAGTTGTTGGAAATAAAAATCTACAGCTTTTATTTCAAGTATTTACATTGATGTCGGACATCGTTTCCTAATTAAAGAAGAAAATTATAGTTTATTTTTTTTTGTTTAACGTCCGACTGTTCTGCAATTACTGCTGATGCTGACGGTGAAGGATGAAATGATTTTTTGTAACGTATGAAAATATCCCGTGCCTGAATGGGATTCGAACCCAAGACCGCACGATAAAAGGCGAGCACGTTACCAACTAGGCAAATGCGGCCGGCAAGAGTTAAAGTGACAACGGGTATTTTATTTACCACCCAACTTTTTACATGTAGAAAAAAATTTGTTATTAATTTAGTCAGTAATTAAGTTAAGTAGTTTATTAGTTTTATTTGTTTATTTAAAGTCGCATCAACAGTTCGGATTTTAGCGACTATGTGGGTTATGGAACAGTGGGTTTTAACTTCAGAAAATTTCCAGACCCTAGCCGGAAATCGAACCCGGGACTTTCGCGTTGTAGCCACGCTACCACTGCGCTACTGAGGCGGCTGAAGTATTATTGTCATTAAAATAAATATTTTTGTTGTGTGAGTTTTATTATTTATGAATTTTACCTGATCCTGTAAAAAGCTGAAATTAACGTCATGTTACATTTTAATGCGCTAATGGAAATTTCATTTGACACTATTTATAACTATGAATTTAACATTTTTTTGTTTGTCATTTGAATAAAAAACTCATTATGTATTTTTTTGTTAATTAAACGTTTGTTATTATATTTTGGTTTTTTTGTCATGCGGGGAAATCTTTATTACGAAATATAATAATTAAATTATGTAGTTAATTAAAGGAAAATATGGGGAAAACCAATTTTGTATTGTTAAAACACGAAAAGCATTACAACGGGAAGGTTTGATGATTCAGTATTTAAAGTAGGCTACCTACCTATAGTCAATGCCACGGAAGAATCCGTTTTTTTTTTTTAGCTCTATTCCTGGAATGCCAAACAGAAAATTTCGTAGTAGATATAGAAGTTCAATCATTAAAATACCTAATTTTTAAGACGATTTAAAGCAAAACCATTAGGTCTATGAAGTGTGCACTATAAAAGAATCAGCTAGAGAAGAGCGGAGTATACTGTAACACGATTGAATGTGCATATTATGTACAGGTGCTCTTTGTGTTAATTTTGTACATGGTGTTAAGGTCATCAGCCGAAAGGCTGGTTTGAACTTGTAGAGGTTTTACTAAGTAAAATGATGAGTGAGGTGGTTTACCATTCCTCAATGAGTGGAAAAGTACGCTTATCAGCATGCCGGGCCCTCTGAAAAGGACATATTTTCCACTCTGCAAATGACACCTTCACTTCATTCACCACAGGGTCTGGCTGTATAATGAAATTCATTACTCTCAGAGAAGATAACTCTTATTAGTGTCTTTTACACCTCTACCTCTTTTTGTTCTTGAATGATTCAGTCATTTAATTGGCTGATCATATGATAAGAAATAGAACTATTTTGTACATGTAAATTGCTTAACTTCTTCAGAAATTCCTTGATTTTCTATCGTTTCAGATAACCGGAGGATTCAGTTAACTGAAATTTTACTGTATATAGCCTGTATGAAGTATCAGACATTTTGAAATCTCATTAACGGAAAACGGCTGTAAACTTTGTATTTTTGTGCGTAAACTTCCATTTCGCCTGCAAATTTCCTCGGAAAAACTTTCAGTGGTATGAATCAATGCGTAAAAGTACAAACGATTATGTGGTGTAACGTTGAAATTTTTCCAATTTTTTATAACCTGAAAAACCAGGGTGGTTGTCATCGTCTGTTACTCCACCCAAGTGCATAGCGTAGTTTTCTTATAGCATTAAAATCCTACAAACTAGTACTATAAGCAAGAAAATATATTACATAAAATAAAAAAGGCTATTAAGTGCTTCAAAAATCAGACTAACATGAATACAATTATAAACTTAAAGTTAATAACACAGGTAAAGTAAATCTGATATTCCACTCCACCCAAGACGGTCCCACACAGTTATTTATACACTTATGGATCAAAGGAATCCAAGAGTCACGTCCAAAATGGGGCTTTCGTCGCCAAGTTTATTCTGTAATTCAAGGAGTATCTTGAATAGCAGACGTAATGTACCCATAGATGTTTGATCGTCAAAAGACAACCGCACCTGCCACACTTTAGAGCATCACCAAAAGTCATGAGGTATTCATGGGTTATTCTGGTTTTCCCAATTCTAAGTCGTGTGATTACAACTTTTTCAATTCTGTTGATATTTAGCGACGTTGGCCAAGGTTTAACGATGTGTTTTACCTCGCGTAACTAGCCATGAGTTTTAGTTCAATCTATCTGCCAGGAATCCGTGATGATCCATTTCACTAGATCCAGGAAATCTTTCTCCGTGTATATCCTGTAATTCAAGGAGTATCTTAAATAGCAGACGTAATCTACCTATACATGTTTGATCGTCAAAAGACAACCGCACCTGCCACACATTAGAGCATCACCAGAAGTCATAAGGTATTCATGGGTTATTCTGGTGTGCCCAATTCTAAGTCGTGTGATTACAACTGTTTCCATTCTGTTGATACTTAGCGACGTTGGCCAAGGTTTAACGATTTATTTTACCTCGCGTAACTTGCCATGAGTTTCTGTCTAATCTATCTGCCAGGAATCCGTGATTATCCATTTTACCAGATCCACGAAATCTGACATTAGTTAGATATTCCGTGAAGGCCGGTTGGTAGTTTCTGAAATAGAGCTTTTTAAACAACTGAATTTTCCGTTTTTTTTGTTTTTTTGTTTAACGCCTGACTGGTCTGCAATTACTGCTTAGGCCGACGGTGAAGGATGGAATGATTCTTTGTAACGTATAAAAATATGCCGTGCCTGAATGGGATTCGATCCCAAGACCGCATGATGAGAGGCGAGCACGTTACCAATTAAGCCAATGCGGAATTTTTCGTGGCAAAGACTATAGTGTATACATAAATTACCGTTTAAAATATCGTTATAATATTTGTAGGTATTACTCAGCAAGTAAAATGTATGAAAAATAAAATAAAAAATAAATATGAAGTTCAGTTTGAATATATTTATGTTGTGTTGAATGGAAAGATAAATATAATAATATGATTATCGAGTCGATAAAAATAGTTTTAAGTTCAATGATGGTTTAAATTTAAATTTAAAAATGTTTTTTTGTTCGAATTTAATTTTTTTCTTCATTGTAATGCACGTAATGTGTTAGTATTTGAATAGCACGTGAAGTGGTGCGGGTGGAAGGTGTATTTCCAATGTACGTTATGAAAAGCATCGGGCCTAAATGTGTAACCTTGGGGATACCCAAACGGTCTCGGTTGTATATAATATATACTGTACTGTGTTTTACTATACTATGTATTATAATATACTGCAAGTCCGATAGGATAGTTAGTTACCATGCCACACTAAGAGGGCTGAATCCGGTTGCAGAAGGACGTAGACGTATCTCTATGGACCATCTATAACAAACCTTCCTTCCATCTTCTCATTTAGTAGTTTAATCTAATCATCCTCCAGACGGAATGGAGTTATGGATTATTATTATTATTACTACTCCATAATTTGTCGTAATAAAAATTATTGTTACAGTATTATTATCTAGTTTTTTCTAGTTTTTATTTGACTCAGTATCGATTGTTACTGTGAGATTGAAACGGGATGTTGATGGTTTTTTTATATATTGCGTTTACAGTTGTGGGTTGAGCGTACAGTTTATTATTATTATTATAGTTTTATTATTAGTCTTTTGTTGTTCGCCAATTTTATTGCGCGGTTTTTTCTTCGTTTTGTACTTGAGTTATAAAATCCGGGTGAATGTTTTTACTTTAGTTCATTTACTTGTTTTCACATTTCTTGAAAACGTTTCGAGAGTTATTCTTGATGCACTTATCGAATAAACGGTACGTTAAATCCTACTATCGATTTCTTGTTAATGTTTCGGAATGTCTCCATCGTATTCTTAATGTTTTTATTAATTTTAAGGTCGATACTTCTCATCAAAGTACACTGGAATCCCGTTAATCCAAACTAATTCTATCAACGCTCTAAGTCTACCACGTGGAAGTCCCAGATTTGATTCCCGGCTGAAGTGCGGAAATTTATATACCAGTCAAAACCCACCGTAGTTGCTAATAATCAAGCTGTTGATACGACTAAGGAAAAATATGTTATACTAATTGTCCTGAATGTGTGTGTGTGTGTGTGTGTGTGTGTGTGTGTGTGCGTGTGTGTGTGTATGTTTGCGTGCGCGCGCGCTGTCTCTGAAGCCAAAAACCCAAAAACGGAGAAGCTTAGAAGTTACAATATTTTTGTTTAATATTTGTGAAACGATGGATTTTGTTTGTTGTTCAGGTCATCAGCCAAAAGGCTGGTTTGAACCTGTAGAGGTTTTACCAAGTAAATCGAGAAGTGAGGTGGTTTACTATTGCCTTCCTCACTGAGTGGAAAAGTATGCTTATTAGCATGCCGGGCCCTCTGAAAAGCACATATTTTCCACTCTGCAAATGTCACCTTCATTTCATTCACCACAGGGTCTGGCTGTATAGTGAAATTCATTACTTTCAGAGGAGATAACTCTGATTAGTGTCTTTTGCACCTCTACTTTTTCTGTTCTTAAATGATTCAGTCATTTAATTGGCTGACCATGTGATAAAAAACAGAACTATTTATTTTAGCCCTGCAACGAACTGATTGAGTGTAAATAATCTGACACTCCACCTGTCCGTTATGGGCATGGATTTTGTTTATCAGAGTATTTGTTTCTAATTTAAATTTAATGAAAATGCTTTAGACAAATCTCTGTATATGATTTATCCGATCATCTTTGTAGAATAGCAATCTATTCTACATAACATCGTAGATCAAATAGTTAATTGTTGGATTTTTAAAAGAAATATTTTAAATAATTAATCATTAAACATCAAGATGAATAATTTATATTTAATATCTTAATATTCCATAACAGAAATGAATATATAAAACCAAAATTTTATAAAAATATTTAATATTAATAATAATAATCCAGAAGCCAGACGATTCAAGTGAAGCCATTCAGAAAAACAAATGAATAGATAATTTAACAAATAATTTTAATTATATGGATTTTTTTATAAAAGAGAATGAGATAGCATCATATAACTATCATAAATTCATTAAATATGTAGAATTATAATAAGTGTCATCAATAAAATCAATTTAAATCAAGATCAAATAATATTCATTTTTGTAAAGTCAAGTTTGTTAATTTTTTTTTATTTTAAGTATTTTTCAAATTCAACCATAAAATATCGTTTAAAATAAACTAACAAAATTTATCCTGTGTTTATATTTATTCATTTATTTCATTAATTTTCACTCCACTACAGCTTGACTCATAATTCTTGGATCTGGTTTCTGAATATCAATTTAACGCATTACAAACGGATCTTCTGTCTTTTTTTTAAATGTATATAATTTTTCTAATTACGTACAGATAGGTTTTCATTTTTCACGTTATTTACTTTCTTGTAATTTCTTGGAATTATTTTTAATCTTTTACATCTTGTTGGTCGAACACATCAATACTAAGAAAATTTAGTATTGTAATATTATAACTAACTCCATTGTTATATTTATCGTTGCCTGATTTCATTTTTTATTATAACCTTTTTACTTATTTTGTATGGGTTGTCAATCACCAGTACAACATGTTTTTGAAGTAGGCCTGTATGTTGTTTTAAGTCACTATATTGTACAATTAGTAATCTCGTTTTCTTTATTGTACAAATCAAGGTCTTAAAAATATTTCGAGAACATGACTAGAAATCGCGACGCCATCTTGTTAGTAACGCGACTTAGGCTACCACTATGTGGGATTACAGCTTTGAATTTTCATATAAATTATTATATGTGGTAATTTTTTAAATTGTCATCTATCACTATCGTTTTGACCGTCCGTCACACGCAGATATCAGGAACTACAAGAGATAGCAACAAACGATTTTCGGATTCGTAATGTACACAAGTAATTAGTTAGCCTAAATTGGGTTTTAAGTTCCGGTTTCGACCAGAAGTGAAGAAATCAAAGTCGGAAATTGGAAACAAAAATAGTGTCATTTGATTCCTCTTAAAGAGTAGATACGGGTAATCACCTTAGATACGAGTTACTTAGTAATCACCTACTGGTGATTACTGATTCACTCATTTATGTAGCCTGATTTTCGTAAGAAGAGCGCTGGGCAAAACGTGCGTCTGCATTAGTATAGTCTTCTATGTACTGTAATAGTGCAGCGTATATTATCAACAATGGAATAGCATGCCTACAAAGTACAATGGGTGTTGTAAATTTTCAACAACACTCTGACTGTACATCTTACTGTAGGTCAGAAGGGGGGGCACGCCCCAGACCACACAGAGCGTGCCCATAGAACTGCAGTTTAGCTACCCAATCCTCATCGCTTTGAGGTAACGGGCGCTGGCTGTAGCATCTCCGTGTGCTATTCGTAATACACGGTTGTGCGCAGAACATCCATGTGTGGTAGAGCCACGTGCAAAGCATTAGCTGCGCAACGAGCTCGACGGTGACTCGTCCAACGTTTACACGAGTACTGAGGGGAGTGGGGCGCCCTGCGGACGTGACCGCACCCACTCATTTGGGTTGGTCTCTCAGGGGCTGTGGGTTCCTGGGTAGCTCTTCGGACCCACTAGGCTGCTTAAATTCCTTCGGAATGGGCGTAGCTGGCCGAAGGGTGTCCGGCAACGGATAGGTGAATACGCATGTAGGCCAGAGGGGTATGCGGGGTCGAAGTTATGTACGCACTATTTTATTTTACTTTTTTTTTGTTTTTAATTAACTAACAATTTATTTATTTCATGTTTCAGGTAAGTGAATGAACAAATATTATTCCAAATAGCAGTTTAAAAATTGATGAATTGCATGTAAGTAATATTTTTCTTATTTATCTAAGTCGTAAGTGACCATGGTAGGCTGTTTTCCTCCTTAACATTTTATGGAAATATTGATAATTTTATGTTACGGTCTCCCAGTGAACCAGTTCACCCCGTGGTCCGATCTACCCACTTAGATTGAATAAAAATTACGTACCCTAGAGCGTTAACATTTTGTTACAAATAAGCCTAACATCCGTTTAAAATTGTAAAGACTTGAGTTTGAAAGCAAGTTGTCGGAAAACGGCTAATTGGATATTAATATACTTTACACCAAAATTAAGCTTGTTTAAATCTACGTTGATTAAACGATAAGCCAAATTTTTTGTTACGGTTTTAAGTCGTATTATTGTGGTTTGAACAAAAAAAGTGCCCGTTTTTTGAGCCTTATTTCCCGTAGCCCTAATTCAAAGTCGTGTAAAATCAGAACGGGTGGTCCGATTCTCGCCAAATTTCAGGAAAATATAATATCGCAGTCCTTTCTAAAGGGCTCTGTAAAATCCCAAATTCAAAACTAAATTTTTTAAGAAGCTGTGATTAATTTTCCGAAGTAACTTTTTCTTTGAAACCCGAAATCCGAGCAACTTGCTAATTATGTCATTATCTTCGTCATTTTAATGAAATTGAAGTTTGGCGCTCTACTGCGAGGGACGAAGATGACGTCTCCACTGGAGGACAACACGCCGTGTCGTCCACCTACTCGACCGCCACGACGACCACGACCGACGATTAAACGGCCCTTTTCAGGGCCACCAAAAATTAAAGGTTTTTTCTCGCCATCCGGTGACAGGAAGTCAGAAAGTAAATTGAGAAAACCGGGTTAAACTGAAAAAACTTAATGAACCGAACCAAATTCAGACAATTAATTACGGACTTTAAGGGCTCCCATGAAGAGCAAAAACACCGAGTGGACAGAATAAAGGAGAAAAAGCACTTTTCAGGGCCACCAAAAATTAAAGGTTTTTTCTCGCCATCCGGTGACAGGAAGTCAGAAAGTAAATTGAGAAAACCGGGTTAAACTGAAAAAACTTAATGAACCGAACCAAATTCAGACAATTAATTACGGACTTTAAGGGCTCCCATGAAGAGCAAAAACACCGAGTGGACAGAATAAACGAGAAAAAGCACTTTTCAGGGCCACCAAAATTTAAAGGTTTTGTCTCGCCATCCGGTGACAGGAAGTCAGAAAGTAAATTGAGAAAACCGGGATAAACTGAAAAAAACTGAATAAACCGAACCAAATTCAGACAATTAATTACGTACTTTAAGGGCTTCCATGAAGAGCAAAAACACCGAGTGGACAGAATAAAGGAGAAAAGCTCCACAGTGAACGAATTCTGAGAATGTGGGCTGCAAAAAAGAACTTTCAGAAACGTCTTTTCTCTTTTTTTTTATCCGAGGCGGCGAGAAAAACTCTGTTGAAAAAACTGTTCTTTCCACTCCCTCACGATGGGGGAAGTAGTGTTGGACTCAATTGAGGCGTCCTCGTCCATCCCCAACGAGGCCGCAACCGCCTACCAACCAAAAACCCGCCGCCTGGCCAATTGATCCGACATCAGCAAACAATCCTCCACCTCCCTCGGACCTGTTTATATAACACTACAAGGGAAATGTCGGGTTAAAAAAAATTACATATTGTCAGCGGAGCGTGGAAAGGAACCGTAGCCTAATTCCCCTCTCGTGCAGAAACACCTAAGTCCACCTCACGTGGTCTAAAATTGGTCCTATACGAGAGAGAAAACATACTTTTATTACAGTCCTTCATTATTGTAATAAATGAATGGTTGAATTTATTGTATTTATTAATAAATTCTCTCACGTTTATATTCTGTTGTTCTACGCCTCCATTGAAGTGTTAAGAATGTTATTATAATTATATTACTAAGATATTTGTTTTTGTTTTATTTATTTTTTGTTAGTAGTATATTTTATTATCTCGATTACGTCTTGATAATGTATTATGTTAGACATTTTATTAAATTTAAAATGTTCTGTCGGCTATTTCAATTTTAAATAACTTTATTTTCTTAAAATTTAAAACGATCTGACATCATCTATAATTATCATTGTTAAAATGCATTTTTTGATTTGTTTTTTTTATTATCATTTAATTTTTGTAAATGTATTTATAAAAAGAAGTCATGTTTTCTTTACGAACCGGTTTTTCTGATCTGTTAATTGCTACACAGCTGTTGAGTGAAGTCTTGTAATGTAAAATGCTGTAAAAGATTTTTGTTTAGTTTAAAAAAAGTGTTTAAATTTGTTCGTTTCATTGTTATTTCATTTAATAGGAGATGACTTAACGTTTTCGGTAGCTTGTTCTGAGTTGTATAGTATTTTTATATTTAAAAATGTTAAAACGTAGTTTTTTTAGTTTTATTTCATCATGTAAAACTGTTTCATATATTGAACCACCCAGTTTGATTGCTTGATTTTTGTTTTTTTTTTATAAATGTTTAGAAATAAATGTACGCACGTGGGACTTAAGCAACATCCAATGGAGTGTGTTCATGTATGGTTGTCAATTGATCTCCATACATATATATAGCATCTTTTCGAACCTTTTGATGGTCATAAACAATAGTGTGATATTCTTTTCGTCCAGTAATTTTCTGAACATTGATCATGGAGTAAGTTGTGTGATTTTTAAAATTTTCGTTTCCGCCGTCCATGTATAATAATGTTAGTTTTAGGCTTAACATTTTTTTTAAATTTTGCGTGTCTTTAATCTGTCCTGATATTACAAAGAAGTAACGTTTGTTTGTTCTAAGCAACCTCAGAAACTACCGAACCGATTTCAAAAATTCTTTCGCTGTTGGAAAGCACATAGACTTTTCCTGAATAATATAGGCTATAAGATTGTATGATATAACATAATCTGTGCCTAAGAAGTAAAAGGTGTGTTACTCCATTTTGATGATTTTTCAGGAGAGCCAGAAAGTAGGAATATTTTATTTTAATTATTGTAACAAAACCAATGAGATGAGGATGATGTGTATGAAGTGATTTTTTTTTTTTGGTTTAACGTCCGGCTGTTCTGCAATGACTGCTAATGCAGACGGTGAAAGATAAAATGATTTTTTGTTGTAACATGCTGTGCTTGAATGGGATTCGAACCCAAGACCGCATGATGAGAGGCGAGCACGTTATAAAGAATATATGAGGTGTAGTCTTGTACAGACTCAGGCCGACCATTCTTGAGAGAGTATGGTTAATTGAAACCCAACCATCAAAGTATACTGTTACGATTATACACCGGTAACTACTGTCCGGTATTTAAATCTGTATAAAAGTACAGTATTCAGATGAACTAAAGTCCCCTAGCCGTGGGAGTGAGAGAATGCATAACGCTCTCACTCGCACAGCCCATACTTACCGTTCCAATAACATTGTATAATTTTACTCATTGTTGTGAGCAAGCGTTTATGCACGCACTAACGAGCAAGATAGCGACTAGTTTGTTTACAGATTTGGATTATATCGATAAAGACCTTTGGGTGCATGCGTAGTTATGCCACATATCTCCCTCTCACTCGCTGGCTATGGGACATTAACATCTGATATCTTTAACTACCTTTACTAGGATTTTTTTTGTCTTTAATTTTATAAATCTAGAACACTATACTATACATTAAAGCACAACCACTAGATTTGATGAGAGTTATTATTAGGCGTGGAAGGAGGGGTCACACCCAGCAGTGTATCCTCCAGGATGACGTAATCATGCTATGATGGAGATGATCTTGATGGAAATGAAAATGAAAGCCCTACGGTTAAAAGATTAAGAAGATGTGATGTTGATGATGAAGGTAATGATAGAATGTTATCGAAGAAGATCCCTACACCAAAGGCGACGAAGACGTCAACAATTTGGAAAATTTTGTTTGGCCATTTGTCGAGCGAGGTCGTTTGGATGATTTTGCAATTTATCAAAGAAACTTTGATAAAGTTGTCGTGCAACGTCTTTTACGTAGGGAATACGAAGGTCAGAATGAAGGATGTGGTTTCTCACGTACCAAGGTGCTCCAATGGCAAGCCTTAAATATTTAGATTGAAATACTTGTATATTGTTGAAATTGATTCAAGCAGCACCAAAAACCTGGATTCCGTACAGCCAGAGAGGTTTCAGCAAAGTCTTGTAAATGTTTACTAGGATTTGAACCAGGAACCTTCGTCTCCGAAAATCAGCTGTTTAACCCTTTGAGTACTGCGCTGTTTTTTTTATCCCTAATTTGTGTACTTTGCAGTCTGTTCAATTTCGAACAATAAGGAACCCCATGACCCAATGAGATAAGGATGATGTGTATGACGTGTAAATGAGGTGTAGTCTTGTACATACTCAGGCCGACCATTCCTGAGAGGTATGGTTAATTAAACCCCAACCATCAAAATACCCGGTAACCACTGTCTAGTATTCAAAACCGTATAAAGTAACTAACTTTACTAGGATTTGAACCAGGTTCCTTCGTCTCCGAAAAGCAGCTGTTAAACTACTGACTCGCGGCGACGACTTAACCTCTAGCTAGACCAACCCGGTGGGTTTCTGAGTTGTTAAATGAAAGAATTTACACACATACTAGGTTTTTTCATTACACTTCCTCATGTCATAGAAAAGCTGTATTTAATGATTTTTCTTAATCTTTTTTGATTATTATTTAATATTTACAAGCGTATGTAACAAAGAAAAGTTGTAATTAAAAATCAGATTAGTAATTTAACATTTTTGTTCAATTCATTATTATCAGATTCAGAAGTTTTGTTCAATTCATTGTTATCCTCATAACATCTTTCTTTACATCTTCTTCGTCCGATTCTGCATTTAACAGGTATTCACTTATTTCATTATCGCCTATGTACATTTTAGAAATAAACTCCGAACTCAAAGAAGATGTAACTGCCATAACTCTTTTTAATTAATAACACCACATTGCTTCATGTTTAGTTAGATCATTTGACTGCGAAATGTCATTTCCTTGGTTTTTTTCCAATTTAACAGTATGTCTGTATACGCGACAGCAGCACTCAAAGGGTTAACAGCTGACTGGCGGCGACGACGTTACCCCTAGACCAACCCGGTGGGTTTAGTAGTATTTTTTTTAAATTCCTAATATGTGTACGTTGCAATCTGTTCAATTCAGAACAATAAGCAACCCCAATGACCCAATGAGATGAGGATGATGTGTATGACGTGTAAATGAGGTGTAGTCTTGTACAGACTCAGGCCGACCATTCCTGAGAGAGTATGGTTAATTGAACCCCAACCGTCAAAGTACACCGGCAACCACTGTCTAGTATTCAAATCCGTATAAAAGTAACTACGTTTACTAGGATTTGAACCAGGAACCTTCGTCTCCGAAAATCAACTGTTAAAACAGCTGACTACCGGCGACGACGTTACCCCTAGACCAACCCGGTGGGTCTAGTAGTTTTAAAGCGAAAAAATACATGTCATGGTTATCACGGTACTAAATAAATGATGGTTAAACACATTACAGTCTTATGTACGAGGGGGTACCCAAAAGTATCCGGAATAGTTCTGCTGTGGGCGGAGCTTGTGCAGTACAAATTCCCGCCACTAGGCTGCTTGTAGCGCTACTCATTGCCTGTTCAATGCCATTTTGTTCGTTGATCTAGCTTGTTCTGTTCTCGTGCAGTGATTGTTCTCGCTAGTGCTGTTTTGTGCTCGTGTCGTTTTTCATGATGGCAAGTTTTAATGAACAACGTGCGGCTGTGAAATTTTGCTTCTTGCTCGGTAAAAACGCCGCGGAAACAGTTGTAATGTTGAACACAGCTTACAAAGACGACGCTATTGGAAAAACCCAAGTGTACGAGTGGTTTTTGCGCTTTAAAAATGGCGACATGTCGATTGAGAACAAACCTCGTTCTGGACGACCGTCGACTTCCCGAACAGACGAAAATGTTGTGAAAGTGAAAGAAATTGTACGAACAGACCGACGACAGACCATTGACTTTTTATCTTTAAGTGTTAAGAAGACTACGAAACAGCATTCGCCGTAAAAGACCTAATTTGTGGCAGACAGGGGACTGGTTTTTCCACCACGACAACGCGCCTGCACACACGGCAATCTCGGTTACCCAGTTTTTGGCGAAAAACGGCATGGTTTTGCTACCACACGCACCGTACTCACCCGATCTGGCTCCGTGTGATATTTTCTTGTTCCCACGCATGAAAAGGGGCATGAAAGGTCTCCGATTTAACAACATTGATGATGTCAAGAAAAAAACGACGGATGAGCTGGCAGCCATCACTGAAGAGGAGTACAAAAAATGTTTTGAACAGTGGAAGCACCGGTGGGACAAATGTATTAGTTGTAATGGAGAGTATTTTGAAGGGGATAAGGTTCTTTTGTAAAAAAATTAAAAATAAATAGTTTTAAAAAATAATTCCGGTTTCTTTTGGGTACCCCCTCGTATTGTTGTTGTAAATGTATTTTTCTGCGCTGGAACCATTATTGAAGATCGGTATTCGTGGAGAATATTTAACAATATGCAACCCCATGACCCAATTAGATGATGATGATTTATATATACCGTGCAAATGAGGTGCGTAGTCTTGTTCAGACTCAGGCCGACCATTCTTGAGAGAGTGTAGTTAATTGAAACCCAAACTTCAAAGTACACCGGTAACCACTGTCCGGTATTCAAATCCGTATAAAAGTAACTACCTTTACTAGGATTTGAACCGCGGAACCTTCGTTTCGGAAATCAAATCAGTTGTTGGAACCGCTGACTCACGGCGACGACTTTTACCCCTAGACCAACCCGGCGGGTTACAATAGTAGTTTTTTATTTTTATTTTTTTATTCCTTATGTGTGTACGTTGCAATCTTTTCAATTCAGAACAATAAGCAACCCCATCACCCACCCCATGAGATGAGGATGTTGTGTATGAAGTGATTTTTTTTCTTTCTTTTTGGTTTAACGTCCGGCTGTTCTGCAATTACTGCTAATGCAGACGGTGAAGGATGAAATGATTTATTTTTGTAACATGAAAAAATGCTGTGCCTGAATGGGATTCGAACCCAAGTCTGCATGATGAGAGGCGAGCACGTTATAAAGTGTAAATGAGGTGTAGTCTTGTACAGACTCAGGTCGACCATTCCTGAGAGAGTATGGTTAATTGAACCCCAACCATCGAAGTACACCGGTAACCACTGTCTAGCATTCAAATCCGTATAAAAGTAACTACCTTTACTAGGATTTGAACCAGGAACCTTCGTCTCCGAAAATCAGCTGATTTTGGCGACGACTTTACCTCTAGACCAACCCGGTGGGTTTAGTAGTATTCAAAGCGAAAAAATAAGTTTCATGGTTCTCACGGTACTAAATAAATGATTGTTAAACACATTACAGTCTTATGTATTGTTGTAAATGTATTTTCCTGCGCTGGAACCATTATTGAAGATCGGTATTTGTGGAGAATATTTACGGCTTAATGTCTTACGACGCACACAGATTTTTATAGTTAATTATTTGTATGCATATCAAATTTTATTACGGTAATAAAATGAGGTTACCTAAAGATATGTATGTACAACCGGCCTTCGTTCGTTCTTAATAAGTTACAAGTTATAAAGAAGCAATAAAAAAGTGTATTTTTTTTTACTATCGTTTTGCGTCATCTTTAATATTATTGTTTTTATTAATGGCAATAGTCTTGTATGTAGTTTTTATGGCCGTATAAGCTGGTTGGCCATTTAAATTGTAACTTTAGATTTTAAAATTGTTTTTTTTTTTAGAAATGAGTTGAATGGGGGCTTTCATTTTGTTTATTAGCCCATTAAAATATTAAAAATCATTAAAAAAAATATTTGGTAGGTATTCAATTTCTACGAATCTTCACACATTTTCAAGGAAAGACAAATAATTAAGATTTTTTGAAATTTTATTTATATTTAACTTCCATAACAGGCAGGTGGAGTGTTAAATTATTTCCACTCGACCTGCTTGTTCCAGGGCTACAAAGAATAGTTCTGTTTCTTATCACGTGATCAGCCTATTATATGACTGAACTATTTAAGAATAGAAGTGGTAGAGGTGTAAAGGACACTAGTCATAGGTATCTCCTTTAAAATAAATGAATGTCATTATACAGCCAGACCCTGTGGTGAATGAAGTGAAGGTGTCATTTGTAGGGTTGAAAAGTGGGTGCCTTTCAGAGGGGACCTAGCATGCTGATAAGCATAGCCTACTTTTGTTTTCAGTGAGGAATTCAATATTGTAAACCACCTGACTCCTCGTTTTACTTAGTAAAACCTTTAGAGGTTCAAACCTGCCTTTCAGCTGCTGACCTAAACTATACATTTTTTTAGAGGTTCTTAGCCGAGTGGATGAAAGAAGAAGTGTATGGACACAATTTTACCAGAAGAAGGTATAGGCTAACTGGGCGTATATTACCCAGGTATTGCTCTTCTATCAGTAATGAAAGGTAATATTGAAGGAGTGAATTGTAGGTGAAGGCAAAGTTTAGAATATTTAAAGAAAATTAGAAAAGATGTAGGGAGTGTTGAGGTATGTAGATATGAAACGACTTGTGCTAGATAAAACAGCTTGGAGAACTGAATCAAACCAGTCGAGAGACTGATGACAAAAAATAATTTATACTTCTTAGAGCCCAAAGTTCGTTCAAATTGGATTTATAATTGAAAATGCCTATAACAGGCAGATGGAGTGTTAAATTCGATCTGCTAGTTTCAGGGCTACACAAAATAGTTCTGTGTATTATTATATGGTCGACCGTTTATTTGACTGCAGCATTTAAGAACAGAATAGGTAGAGGTGTTAAAGGCACAAGTCTCGGTTATCTCTTCTGGAGAGTAATGAATTTCACTATTCAGCCAGACCCTGTGGTGAATGAAGTGAAGGTGTCATTTGCAGCTTGGGGAGTAGACGCTTTTCAGAGGGCCTGTCATACTGATAAGTATACTTTTCACCTCAGTGAGGGAGGCAATAGTACCTCACTCCTCGTTTTACTTAGTAAAGCCTCGAGAGGTTCAAACTAGCCTTTCGACTGATTACCTAACAACAATATTATTTACATTGTCAAGCGACTGTCGTTGAGTGTTTCATACTAGAGTTTTATAAATTAGATCTAAAAACATTCAACACGATAAAAAATATTTGTTTTAATTAACAATGATTTTATCTAAACAATATTATACTCATCATCATCATCACTCGAAGAAACAAATTAATAAAAGTGAATAAATAAAAATAATAACATAAGCGCGAAATCAAAAATAGATTAGTGTATCACCTTGACCCGTTTGGCACACTGACCCAAATCAATTTTGTTGCGAACGACCTTGTTTTTCACGTTTAAATTTTCTCGACTTCCTGATTCCAGTTTAGTATCGGATGACGTCATCTCATACTTGAATACTTTATTTTGTTCCAACTAGTTTTACGTAACACTCGAGTAACTCTGAAACAAACAAAAAAAAACTTAATGGAAAAATAACAAGGTGTATTTTCATTCATAAATTTTAATGTCCGTCGTCAGTTAATGATGTACTGTTTTCATATTGTTATGGAAATTTAAATATAATAAGGAAGCAAATAATGTAATTCTTTCATGTGTCGTAATTACTTTATTAATTGTACCTAACCAGATACATTTATGTGTGTATTTTAAATTAAGATTTCATACAATAATTTACGGTAAACCGAACTTACGTTGTTGCTTATAACTTTGACCAGTTATCTGGAATCTGTTTTGTCCGAATATCCGATTTATTGAAAAATCGGGTTTATCCGAACAGGTAAAATGCTGTGAGACATATTTTTGTGTCTTTTAAGGGGAGATAGCACGATGGTTTTAATTCAAAATTTCGATTTTTGGTTTGTTATGTTTTTCAGCTACCCATAACAGACAGGTGGAGTGTCAAATTATTTACACTCAATCTGTTCGTTGCAGGGCTAAAATAAATAGTTCTGTTTCTTATCACATGGTCAGCCACTTATATGACTGAACTATTAAGAACAGAAGAGGTAGAGGTGTAAAAGACACTAGTCAGAGTTATCTCCTCTGAGAGTAATGAATTTCACTATGCAGCCAGACCCTGTGGTGAATGAAGTGAAGGTGTCATTTGCAGGGTGGAAAGTGAGTGCTTTTCGGAGGGCCTGGCATGCTGATAAGCATACTCTTTCAACTCAGTGAGGAAGGCAATGGTAAACCACCTTACTCCTCGTTTTTACTTAGTAAAACCTCTACAGGTTCAAACCAGCCTTTCGGCTGTTGACCTAAACAACAACAAGGATCACTTTAGTCATTTTGGATGGTTTTTCTTAAATTTCTTCTTGCTGTTCCAAAACTTTTTCATATTTCCAGATCTTATTTTCCTTAGTTCATCTGAACATACCCCAATTGTGCGTTTGACTGTTTTGGTGGTTAATCGAAATTCGTGACTCCCATTTAATGTTTATACCAAGGTGTACGTTATGTTAGGTCCTCCATGGTTAGGTCGAGTTTTTTCATGTCGTTTTGAATTTCTCTGAACCAGGTTACTGGAGCTTTTTTAGATTTAGTTGTAAGTAGTTTTTCAGTGTTTCTTCTTAGAAGACGTGCTGCTGGAGTTCTCAGTATGTGTCCTAGGAAGAAAATTCTCTTTTTTCTCATATAGGCATAAAGCAGCTTTTATTACCTATATGTTTCTGCACTATATAAAAACTTTATTAAAATGTCAGTTGACAGAACCTCCCCAAACCAGGATTCCATATTTAAGTATGGATTGTTTCATCAAGATTTGGGCATAGAGAAGAAAGTTGGCAAATTCCAAGCAGTGTCCGGGAATATTATCAGAACCCTAGGCAGGAAAATAAGAAAATAAACCCAGATAAAGTTTTACAAGGTGATGGCTGCCCCAGTCCTACTCTATGGAAGTGAGTTGTGGATTAGCACCTGACCACAGGAGAGAAGAGTACAGGCGGGAGAGATGCGATTCCTGCGAAGAACAAAGGGTTGCAGTCGTATGGACCAACTAAGAAATGAGGACATAAGGGAACTGGGATGCTTACAACGTGAATGGGAAGATTGCAGAATATCGTAATCGATAGAGGGAGCTCGTAGAGAGAATACCTGAGGGAAGGTGTTTTGTAATACTGATAGGAGGGGAGGAGAGATGTTGGGAGGCCATGCAAGAGATGGCAATACTTCAGTAGTTTGTCGTTGTTGTGAGCTGAGACTGGCGAAGCCTAATCCTTGATTGTGAGAAGAAGAAGAAGTATGGATTGAGCTTATTTTTATTCTAAAAACACTGACAAGAGTATTATCTTCTTACATTTTTTGAAAGTTGACCTTCGCAGTGTGTTGTACGATCGGAAATAAAATTTATGAACGCCAAGTAAGGCGACTAAGGGTTGTTGTTGTTGGTAGTGTACAATAATGTTCTTTGTATAATTTCTAAGTAACAAAGAAATGAGATGACTCATGTGTTCATTACGATTTATTATTTTTCTTGATTTAGAAACTGGTAAATGAATAAGGATGAATTTACAATATTTAATAATGAACGATTTTATTAAATTAATGTTCGCCTATGCATTTATTTATTCCATCTAAACTGTTACTGTTTTTTTAAATGTTATTATTATTATTAGCAGCGGTAGTTTATTGATTGTTTTTTTACACCTGCTTTGCCTTGACATTACCCGTGAATAAACACCCTCTCTTTTATTTAAAAGTTAAATTATCGCGTTCGGTTTACTATTTGTGTACAACAGTCCTATTAAATGTTGCGTGATCAGAAATGCAGTCAAGATTGTTAAAGATTGGTTGCAGTCTGTGCGATGACATGCAAGATGGAGATGCGATTGTTTTTTTAAATTATTATCCAGTTGGTATTACCGAATGATGTTATTCTTTATTATCTTATTATCTAGTTGAGTTGTTAATTAATGAGGCAAATGGAGTAAGAATTACCACGTTACGTGTCTTAATTTGTCATTAGTTTATTGTACAAGTGTATATTTATTTGTCTATGTAACCTTTCACTAATTCGTTCAGTTTTATAACTGTAGTATCCGTTTACTGTATCCCGGAAATTTTGCTCTTTTATCTTTTACTCTGTCAAGAAACTTTTTTTAATTTTAGTCAGCTGCTTAGTTAATACTGTTGTTTTGTTAAGTCGTCAGCTGAATGGCTGGATTGAACCTCTACTAGAGGCTTTACTAAGTAAAATGAGGAGTGAGGTGGTTTACAATTGCTTTCCTCAATGAGTGGAGAAGTATATTTATCAGCATGTCACGTCCTCTGAAAAGCTTCTAAATTCCACCCTGCAAATGACACCTCCACTTCATTCACCACAGGGTCTGGCTGTATAATGAAATTTATTACTCTCAGAGGATTTTTTTTTTTTTTTGTTTAACGTCCGACTGTTCTGCAATTACTGCTAATGCAGACGGTGAAGGATGAAATGATATTTTGTAACGTATGAAAAAATGCCATGCCTGAATGGGATTCGAACCCAAGACCGCATGATGAGAGGCGAGCACGTTACCAACTGCGCCAATGCGGCCGGCCGACTCTCAGAGGAGATATAGTCACTTGAGTAACGCGTTTGCCCTTGTTTGCAACGAGGGGTAAAGGGGGAACAGCATCAAGCAATGGGACTCAAGCAATACGTTGCAATCTATTCAATTTAGGACAATAAGCAACCCCATGACCCAATGAGATGAGGGTAATGTGTTTGATGTGTAAATGAAGTTTAGTCTTGTACAGACTCGGGCCGACCATTCCTGAGAGAGTATTGTTAATTGAATCCGAACCATTTAAGTAAACCGGCGATCACTGTCTAGTATTCAAATCCGTGTAAAAGTAACTCTTCACTAGGATTTGAACCACGAACCTTCGTCTCCGAAAATCAGCTGTTAAATAGCTGACTAGCGGCGACGACGTTACCCCTAGATCAACCCGGTTGATATTATTAAATTTTTTTTATTTATTTTTTTAATATTTTTTATTCCTAATGTTAGTACGTTGCAATCTTTTGAATTTAGAACAATAAGCAACCCCATGACCCAATGAGATGAGGATGATGTGTAAATGAAGTTTAGTCTTGTACAGACTCGGGTCGAACATTCCTGAGAGAGTGTGGTTAATTGAAACCCAATCATCAAAGTACACCGGCGATCACTGTGTAGTATTCAGATCCGTATAAAAGTTACGATCTTCACTAGGATTTGAACCCCGAAGCTTCGTCTCCGAAATTCAGCTGTTAAACAGCTGACTAGCGGCGACGACGTTACCCCTAGACCAACCTGGTGGGTATTATTAAAAATTAATGCGAAATTTAGTGTAATACTTAACTACTCTGCATATATTTAAATTGTAATCAACTATCTTGATATGGTGGCAAGAGCAAGATCAAGACTCGGTTCGTAAATAAGGTTAGATCATTAATCTGGTTGGACATTTTAGCGTAGGTGTTGTGCACGGAAGAATTCGAGGTTAGGGACGTCAGTTATGACAAAATTCGTGACGTTACCGACACGCCAGATCGGCATTTAAAAAATAGAGTATTGATTGATAATGAAATCCTATTAAAGCATAACAAACGAAAATATGCGAGGAATGGTTTTTTTTTTTAAGTAATTTCTCATCGTTGGTCTATTTTGTGTTCGTTGATTCGTATTCTTCTTCTTCTTCTTCTTCTTCTTCACAAATGTTGTAATTAGTAATGGTATGTACTACCGGCTAACGTGACGTCATTAAATTTAACTGATTCGGGCGTGTCAATTGCCATCAATAACTTTTTACCTTAAAATAATACAGGGTGACCAATAATTTTGTGTGTTACCTATGTTATCTGCCTATAACAGATTGGTGGAGTGTCAAATTATTTGCACTCAATCTGTTAGTTGCTGGGCTAAAATAAATAGTTCTGTTTCTTATCACATGGTCAGCCAACTAAATGACTGAATCATTTAAGAACAGAATAGGTAGAGGTGTAAAAGACACTAATCAGAGTTATCTCATCTGAAAGTAATGAATTTCATTATACAGCCAGACCCTGTGGTGAATGAAGTGAAGGTGTCATTTGCAGAGTGGAACATATGTCCTTTTCAGAGGGCCCGGCATTCTGATAAGCATACTTTTCCACTCAGTGAGGAAGGCAATAGTAAACCACCTCACTCCTCGATTTGCTAAATAAAACCTCTACAGGTTCAAACGAGGCTTTTGGCTGATGACAAACAACAATAACCTATGTTATACTTAAAAGCATTCAAACCTTTTTGAAATATTTAAAATAGTTTTTTTTTAGTTTATTTAAAGTCGTATCGACAGATTGGTCATTAGCAACTTCCGTGGGGTTTAGTACCTTAACGGTGGTTTTAACGTGTTAAAATTTCCAGACCGTAGCCGGGAATGCTCCAATGTGTGCCAGATGCGATTGTCCTTTGACAATCAAACATGTTTTGGTAGATTGCTTCTGCTACGCAGCTCTGCGTGGGCGATTTAAAATACCCTTCGAGTTACGAGATGTATAGGGTGATTCAAAAAGAGCGCCGGTTTTGATATATCAAATTAAGAGATTTATTTTATTGAAAAACTGAAAATAAATACATCAACAAGTTCATCTTACCTTCCGATTTCATGTATGAAAAATGATGTCATGCATGTGTCCTCCTCTACTGTGCTGGCACGCATCAACTCTGTCAATGAAATTGGATATTACTGCACGACAAGTTTCGACTTCCATTTGCCCGATAACCCGTCGAATTTCCTCCTTCAAGTCATTGATGTTTCGGGGTTTATTGGCATACACCAATGACTTCAGATGACCCCAAAGATGAAAGTCACAAGGCGTCAAGTCACACGACCTTGGTGGCCATTGATGGTCGGAATTACGAGAAATGATGCGATCCTGGAACCGTTCACGGAGCAACAACATTGTTTCTCGTGCAGCAACTGAATTTTATACGGGTGATATTGGAGATCGTACCGAAGAATTCTCAGTACAGAAGAACATCGTAAACCCAATTGTTGAGAACGGCGACGTATTGATTTTGCTGGGCTAACAGCCACACTGTCACGAACCAACGCAACGTTCTGCTCAGTTCGGCCAGAACGACGACGTCCAGAACTTTTAAGGTCGACTGTTGAACCCGTCTCAAAAAACTTTTTCATGAGCCTGCGAACTGTTGATTCATTCGGTGCTTCATTACGTCCTAGAGTACCGCGAAGTCGCCTGACAGTAGCCGCATAACTCTCTCCACTCTGGTAAAATGTTTTGACGATTAACACTCGTTGTGCAATAGTAAACTTCTCCATGGTTAGACACAGACTGCGAGAGTACTACACTGCGAACAAGAGAAACTGCAACTGAATCGTCAATCGGAATGTTCTCCGAAATAGAAATGAGGTCTAACAATGTTGCCAACCGATAAACAAAAATTTACCAGCCGTTTAAAAACCGGCGCTCTTTTTGAATCACCCGTTACTTGGCGACGATAGCCATGTTTTGGGCTTAACTTTAAGATTTTTTTTTGTAATTCCTAATTTGTGTACGTTGCAATCTGTTCAATTCAGAACAATAAGCAACCCCATGGCCCAATGAGATGAGGATGATATGTATGACGTGTAAATGAGGTGTAGTCTTGTATAGACTCAGGTCGACCATTCCTGAGAGAGTATGGTTAATAGAACCCCAACCATCAAAGTACTATACAACCCCATGACTCAATGAGATGAGGATGATGTGTAAATGAAGTTTAATCTTGTACAGACTCTTTTTTTTTTTTTGGTTTAACGTCTGACTGTTCTGCAATTACTGCTAATGCAGACGGTGAATGATGAAATGATTTTTTGTAACGTATGAAAAAATGCCGTGCCTGAATGGGATTCGAACCCAAGACCGCATGATGAGAGGCGAGCACGTTACCAACTTCGCCAATGCGGCCGGCTGTACAGACTCGCGTCGACCATTCCTTAGAGAGTATGGTTAATTGAAACCCAACCATCAAAGTACACCGGTATCCACTGTCCAGTATTCAAATCCGTATAAAAGTAACTACCTTTACTAGGATTTGAACCAGGAACCTTCGTCCTCGAAAATCGGCTGTTAAACAGCTGATTTTGGCGACGACTTTACCTCTAGACTAACCCGGTGGGTTAAGATTTCTTAGATCCATTAGTGTATAATAACAGTGCCTGATAGTGAAATAGAAATATTAGTTTTAAGTTTATATCTGTATTTGTGTATGTTTTTATTTATTTTCGTGGCCCCTTTACAGCCTTTTTTTATCCTTCAGGTCTGTGATATTACCTTTTAATGTAAATTATATTTTTTTGGGTGGTGACACTAGTTTGTAAGATTTTAATTTGATAAGTTGTTGTTAATGGTTTTTATTCCGACTGTTATAGTAGATCTAAGTTTATGTTTGTATGTTTATCATAAGTTTTTAATATAACTTTTTTATGTAAATTTTATTTATTTATTTTTCTGTGATATTCTAGTTTGTAAGACTTTTATGTTATAATAAGAAAGTACGTTCTACACTTGGGGCCTTTACTACAACCTTGTGTAGAATAACAGGCGATGATAACCGTCCTGGTTTTTCGCCCAAAAAAAAAGTTGCCGGGAATCGAACCTGGGACCTTTCGCTTTGTAGGCTATTGAGCTAGTCATTACGCCACAAAGGCGGTTTCAAAATACATTATTCCATAAATGTTTGTTTAAAAAATTTTTTTGGAAATTTTCGTTTATCCGTACGTTAGCACTTTATGCATAACTTATGGGCGTCCGGTAAACCGGATGGTATAACTACGTAATATTCATGTACGTCCTGTTTTACGGACATTGTTACTGGAAGGGTTAAAGTTAACAAAATTTAAATATTTGTAGTAGAACGTTCATAAAATAACCATCTGACGGTTTCTCGTGGCATTCACTTGTGGAACTCCCAGTGTTGGTGCAGTGTGCACAGGTGTATTGGACTAACCAATGGTATTATAAATGAGACGGTTGTGAATGACCTTGCCAACGTCCGAGTAATTATTAATTTCCTAAAAATAGATGAGATAGTCTAATCTTATCTTTTTTATCAGCCTACTTTTTTTTGTTTTCATAAATTTGTATACTTTACTTTAACTATCTGTACCGTAAGATATTTTTCTTGTATTTCTATTCATTTTTGCTTGGTTAGTCAATAAATTAATTAACTACATCACCTTGAAATATATATTATGTATTATGATACACCTAGAATATTGTCAATTATCCTAGGATATGTTGATTTCCAGATATTGAATTTATATTTGAATATTAATCCGTTTCTATATCCCTTACCAGGAACTTCAGCAAGGTTTTTCTCTTGACAGTCTGGAAAACAGAAGGAAGTATGCAGCTTTTTTAATATTTCTCAGTGATATATTAATAGAGTTGATGGGTCTTTTCTATTATCCCTTCCCCTCAGCATAATTTTTCTTATTTTGTGGATATTTCGTATTTAGGTATTCTTACGGTATTTTTAACGATAAAAACTGAGTAAAAAAAAGTATCAATATTTCCAAGTTGGCTTTAAAGTTTTTTCCTTTTTTAAGTTAACCTTAAACTATTTATTAAAAATTATTTAATGATGTCATGTACTCATGAGTTTATATTTCATTATTACATACAGTAACAATATTGAGAAAAAGCAATGTATTTACCCTTCCTATATTTAACCTTAAGACTGCTTACACACAGCTGGCATGCCGGGTCGGTTAGCTGGCCGTAGTCAACTGTACTATTCAAACTGGCGGCGGACAATCGGATAGTCTAGTCCAGTGATTCTCAACCTCGGGGTCGTGGTGATATTAAAGGGGGGGGGGGTCGCAAAACAATAAACACAGCAATATAAAATAATAGCAATAGTTGTATTCCATTTTTTTTACTTTCTGTATTTTCTTTAAAGACATAAAATTAGTGAAGTTTGATTATATAATATTAAAAAAAAAAACATTTTACATTTATAAATAATTGTTATAAGTTTAAGGAAGTTTCTTTATCAATTACTTTAACCAGATCTCGAAAGAACCAAACTTAGGTGTTATAATGTTTTTATTGTAGGTTATAAATTATTATGAAAATTTTACACGGGAATTTTTTATGGGTTTTTTAAAAACGTGTACTATCATTTTAATAAGTCATTGTGATTCAAGTATATTGTTAAATTTTAAATTAATTTTTTTATAGTTTAACGTAAGCAATTACAATTGAACACTTCATTACAAAATATATTAATTTAATATTTTTATAGCGACCCTTGAGTGTATTACGTGCGTCAGTCTATTCAAACCGATGAACAGTCAAATTAATTTTGAATGGTTAACAGTTGGAAATTACTTGATATATGATTTTGTTTTGAATCATATATTTTATTAGTGTTAGAATTTTAATTTAGTTTTATTATTATTATTATTATTATTATTATTATTATTATTATTAATTTGTATTCAAGTAGTGGTGTTTAAAATTAAAGTAATATCTCGAATTAAATAGTATGAAATAAATGTTTTCTTTTCAAAATGAATGGTTGAAATTCTTTGTATTGTTGAGTAGATTTTGACAGTTGGAAGGTTGCCATTATTATTGTGCTATTAAATAATAGTATTCGTTAGTTTTTGAAGTTCAATGGACATAAATGTTTGCTAAGTTTACTACTGTAAAGTTGGCTGCTTTATTGAGTTGGGTGTGTTTTTGTGTTGCGTTTGTTTTGTAGTGTTATATAATATTTTATTATAATTTTTTATCATACATATTTAAGGTCATGGCTTATCTTTTATTGTTAAATCTGTTCAACATTATTCTTGTTGATGTTAATTATTGATTCGGTCGTCTAAGTCAACCATTAGCGACAATAAATACAGAAACTGCCCGTCGTAGTATTAAACCGTCAAGATTTAGACCAAAAAATGCCAGCGTCCTATTATTAGGACGTCTGCAGTTTTAACAAAAAATGCCGGCATCGTCTTTTTATTAGTACGTTTTCTAAAAAATTCATAGAATTTTTATTTTTCACTCAATTTTAAAAACAACGTATGAAAATAATCTGTAAGAAATGTAGATTGAAAAATACATGTTGTCGTTTAGGTCATCAGCCGAAAGGCTGGTTTGAACCTGTAGAGGCTTTACTAAGTAAAACGAGGAGTGAGATGGTTTACCTTTGCCTTCCTCACCTAGTGGAAAAGTACGCTTATCAGCATGCCGGGCCCTCTGAAAAGCACGTATTTTCCACACTGTAAATGAAACCTTCACTTCATTCACCACAGGGTCTGGCTGTATAATGAAATTCATTACTTTCAGAGGTGATAACTCTGATTAGTGTCTTTTACACCTCTACCTCTTCTGTTCTTAAATGATTCAGTCATTTAATTGGCTGACCATGTGTTAAGAAACAGAACTATTTATTTTAGCCCTGCAACGAACAGATTGAGTGAAAAATACATGTAGAGTTTTTTTATGAGTGTAATTGATTAATATTGATTAAAAAAACTAAACATTGGATTTTTAAAACTTTTATCGCAGTATTTTTATTATTTACTATACTACATAAATGATTTTTGTAATTTTTTTTCATAATTAAATTGTTTTAAGGGGGTAGAAGAAGAATTAATTGAAATGATGAAAAATTACTGCCCAATTTGTTACTCCGATTTTTTTTAGCATACCATTAGAAGTAGTTTGTCATTAATAAAATTTACTTATGACCAATATGAAGAGTTTTCTTGATCGGTAATAATGTTGAGTATTAAACGACCTTGATCATAATGGCATTGTTAAATTATGTCTCTGATATTTTTCAATCTGGTATTTCCAGATAGAAGCCCCTACCATCGTTTCCATCATGTTTAGGTGAGATTATAGATTTATTGTTATAATTTATTTAGTACCTGCTTGTATTTATGTTTCAATTGGTATTTAGATTAAATAATTTATAGGTACATTTCCTTCTAGGATGTCTTTATTTACGTCATATTTACATAATAGGATGTCCTATTAACTGTACGTCATATTCGTTACCAGGCGTTTACATCAATTTACATCGCATTTTATTCAGTACAGGTCACCAACCTATTTTTCCCCTTGAATAGTCCTTTAGAGCAGGGGTTCTCAACCTGTGGGGCGCGCCCCCCTTGGGTGGCGTAGAAGATTTTCAAGGGAGACGTCATCGTATTAGAATAGAAAAAAAAGCTATGATTAACCCAGGTTAGTTCCTGCCTTTATATTTCAAACACCATTATTTTATTAATACAATTAATACAATTTGAAGATTTCGTAAACAATTATATTTTAAGTTTTTTGTTTCTGTGATTTGACTGTATGTTGAAAAATGTATTGAAGGTAACATTTTGTAAAAAGTTATCAAATATTTAATTGTATTACCTGCAAGTCTAACCTTTATTCCATCCCTAAACACGCTATAGTTACAAATTGAAATTCTACTAAGTACTTGTGTTGACCATATAAGGGGATAATAGTACAGGGGAGGCGTGACGAAAAGTCAGTCTACTTAGGGAGACACAGAGCCTGAAAGGTTGAGAACCCCTGCTTTAGAGGGAGCAAAATCAATGTTTTAATCACTTCTTGTTTGCTCACGTTCCTTTTCTCTCACAATCTCTTCATTTTTTCGGCCGGCTCGTTAGCGTAGTGGTTAGCGTAACTGGCTTCTACTCCTGGGTCCCGGGTTCGATTCCCGGTCAGATCTGGCATTTTTTCATCACTTATTTCATAATCATCATTCTCTACCTTTTGCATTCGCAGAAATTGCAAGACTGTCAGAGGTAAACCAAAAACAAAATATTTATTCTTTCGAATCTTTTCATCTTAAGTTGTTCAATTTTATGGAGTCATGTCTATTCATTCTATGATTTTCATTCTCTCACCCGTAGCTCTCTGGCTTTAATTTCTAACAATTTCCGGATTCTGTTTGTCGTGTGTGTCGATTTTTGCATCTTTAAGGTCATTTAAAATTACTGTCTGCCCATAACAGACAGGTGGAGTGTCAAATTATTTACTCTCAATCTGTTCGTTGCTGGGCTAAAATAAATAGTTCTGTTTCTTATCACATGGACAGCCAATTAAATGACTGAATCATTTAAGAACAGAAGAGGTAGAGGTGCAAAAGACACTAATCAGAGTTATCTCCTCTGAAAGTAATGGATTTCATTATACAGCCAGACCCTGTGGTGAATGAAGTGAAGGTGTCATTTGCAGACTGGAAAATACGTTCTTTTCAGAGGGCCCGGCATGCTGATAAGTGTACTTTTCTATTCAGTGAGGAAGGCAACGGTAAACCACCTCACTCCTCGTTTTACTTAGTAAAACCTCTACAGGTTCAAACCAGCCTTTCGGCTGATGACCTAACCAACAACAAGATTACTGTAAAATATCCTGGTGTCTTTTCTGTTATTCCTCCTCCCTCCAGCATAATTTTTCACATTTTGTGGATATTTTGTATGTAGGTACTGATGGTTAGTCACGAAATGAACTTTGTTTGAGACAAAGTGTAAGAGGGGGAACAATCTACTGCGCATGCCCAGTTTCTCTATTACAATCCTAAAAACATACTGACACTCGTAGTTCATTGGAATACACAGTCCTTATTTTATTACGCGACCAGTGGTATAGTACGTTTGTTTTAGGAAGAAGCTTGTAAGGGGAGGGCAAGTAGGTAAAGTAGGGATAGTTTCAAGGGGGCAAGTGTTGTCTCCTTCTCACTTAATGATCATTCCCTCTCTTACTAACTGTATACTACTGTTACAACTACGAGGTGCTTCCCCCACCACTAAACAGAACAGCTCAGCGGCACAGAGCGTTGGAGGGAAAGCTTCAAGCTACAACAAATGACCTATACAGGAAATATTATTTTGATTTGGCTTTTCTGTTTTTACATTTTACGCTACATTTATACAAATAAAAGTATTTTAATTCGTTAAAACTCATTCCGTTTCTTTTCATTTTAAATTCTTCACATTTTATTTATTATTTTTTAGTGTTGTTATAAATTAGTTTATCTATCCATGTATTATAAGTTTATCATATCGACCGTTCGAAAGCAGGGTAAAACAATACGAAGTGCTGAACGGAATGCTATTTTAAATGTTATTAAGTATTGTAAAGAAGAAGCAAAAAATAAATTATATATACTACACAATTGCATGTTTTTATAGAAATGTACGTACTATGATAGCAGCAGCGCATTGCCCAAATTGAGTCCCGGGTTCATCTCGTCATTACATATCAGTATTCTTAAAGCATTTTTTACGATAAAAATGGGAAAAATATTTTTAAAAAAAATCATATATCAATATTTTTCGAGTTAACGTTAGTGTTTTTCCTTTTTCGTGTTAACTTTAAACTGTTTATTGACAATTATTAAATTACTTTATATAATAGTTAATTTAATTATGTTAAATTAATTAATTTAGTGATGTCATGTACTCAGTGAGTTTATATTTCATTATTACATAATAAAATATATGCAATTAATATTACATTATTAATATATGTAATATAATATTACATTCTGCCCATAACAGACAGATGGAGTGTAAAATTATTTACACTCAATCTGTTCGTTGCAGGGCTAAAATAAATAGTTCTGTTTCTTATCGCATGGTCAGCCAATTAAATGACTGAATCATTTAAGAACAGAAGAGGCAGAGGTGTAAAAGACATTTATCAGAGTTATCTCCTCTGAAAGTAATGAATTTCATTATACAGCCAGACCCTGTGGTGAAGGAAGTGAAAGTGTCATTTGCAGAGTGGAAAATATGTGCTTTTCAGAGGGCCCGGCATGCTGATAAGCGTACTTTTCCACTCAGTGAGGAAGGCAATGGTAAACCACCTCTATCCTCGTTTTACTTAGTAAAACCTCTACAGGTTCAAACCAGCCTTTTGGCTGATGACCTAAACAACACATTCTTAAAGTATTTTTTACGATAAAAATGGGAAAAATATTTAAAAAAAAATCATATATCAATATTTTTCGAGTTAAGGTTAGTGTTTTTCCTTTTTCATGTTAACTTTAAACTATTTATTGACAATTATTAAATTACTTTATAATGTTTAATTTAATTATGTTAAATTAATTAATTTAGTGATGTCAAGTACTCAATGAGTTTATATTTCATTACCTAATATACACAAAAACAATATTAAGAAAAAGCAATGTATTTACCCTACATATATTTAACCCTTGAAGAATATTGGTGTAGGATTTTTTTAAATATTTTTCCCGTTTTTATCGTTAAAAATACTGCAAGATTGCTTACGAAATATTAATAAAACTTAAAAAATTATGTTAGGGGGATAACAGAAAAGGCCTTTATCCTGGTTTGGTTTTTGAGATTTTAATATTTTATCGAAAAATTGTTTTCTCAATCTGCTATCATTCATTCTTGCCACATGTCCGAAAAATACTCGTTATTCTCATTGCATGGATTATATTTTCAGTTTTCTGGTAGGGCCTAGCAATTTTTAAAATTGTCAACTTTTCGATGTCAGAAATTACAAGAGATAGCAACAAACGGTTTTCGGATTCGTAATTTGTATAAAAAGTAAGTGGGCCTGGATTGAATTTGAAGTTCCGGTTTCGACCGGAAGTCAAGGAATCAAAGTTAGAATTTGGAAACAAAATAGTGTCATTCGGTTCCTCTTAAAGTATACAGAAATCACTTATGGTTGTTGCCATAAGTCAAAGGTAAGCCTTTAGTAAAAATCTGGTGTGAACGTTTACACAACTTTCTCTTGCCTGCTCTTTACTAATAACTAAACTAGGCTCTGTAGAGAATAATGCTTTAAATAAAAGTTGTAGATCTTTTAATTTCCTATAAATTTGATTTTGTACACTTTTGTCGTAAAATACATACTAAGGCTGAATTTAAAAAAAAAAATCTAAAACGTGTAAAATTTTTTTACACGTTTTCGTGAGAAAAAAAAACAGAAAATTAGTAATTATCGCTAAACTAAGCGTTATACAAAAAAAATCTTTGGAATAAAAGTTATGGGATTTTAAATTGCCTACAACTTTTATCATAAACATTTTTGCGCTAAAATGCATAATAAAGTCGCAATCTTAAAAAAAAAATTTACGAGAAAACAACCTTCCTAAGAATTTTAGCTGACGTGGCGCCTACCTATCTTGTAGATCATAAAAAATTTAGTAAATAAGACGATTTAAAAAAACGTTGTAGCACCCGTTTTTGAGAAAATCGTAAAAAAGTGAAAAATTACACGAATAAACAACTACTTCCGGTTGACCGATTTTGATGAAAATGTTCGTGCCGGGTTCTCTAGTGGTATCTAATTTAAGTTTCAAGTTTATACGATGTTCCGATTTTGAGATATTTTCTTCACACACACACACACACACCAATCGCCAAAGACATATTTTTTTGGGTACAGGGGGTCTGAAAACGTGTAGATCCGGTGAAAACTCAATTTCTTAAAATCGACATGAACACAATACTTTCCTTCCTATATATTCATATAGGCAAGAGAAAGTAAAATTTGCCACCAGCTATGAGACGCATCGTCTCATGGTTATCTCACGAAGGGAATATTTTGTACATTTGTTTGTTTGAACGGGGTCTTTCGTAATATTTGTCTTAATTCTTCTTAGGTTCTAGGATGTTCCGAACTATCCTCCTTTCTGTGTTCATTATTTTATTGATACCACCTTTCTATATAATTTTTAATCTACATTTATTTATTGTTGTGGGTGTTACATAATGTGTTACGAAACAGCGTACCTTGATTTTTGGCACAGGAATAAGGGCTACCACGTAGAACAAAAGCTGAACACTAGATGGACGGATGAAAGAAGAAAAGCCTAAAGTAAAATAAAGAGTGTGGGCTGCGAAAGGAGTGTCAGAAATTTCTAACGTTTCTTAACGTTGTATAATACATATTTTTTCACACTGGTTGTTATGATACGGTGTGCCATGATTACTGATTTCAAGGGATTCCATAAAGTACAAAAGTAGAACACCAGATGGATTGTTGAAAGAAGAATGAAAGCGCACAGTGAAAGAATGCTGGGAGTGTGGGCTGTAAGAAGAGTTCCAGGGATGATTAAATTTACTTAATGTGGTATAAAATGGCCTTTGTACATCCTGTACTACAGTGTGCGATTGAATTTGCGCATGGCCGTATATTAATGCAATTTTATGCATTTACACACCCACTTATATTTCTCATTCATGTTCATGTCCGCGTTTGTTGTTTTCCCTGTGCGTCATGCTGTTTTAATTTATCTTAATCATTTGCTCCATTTATATTTCTTTGGAATTGATAAATCTTTCGAGTTGACAATAGAGAATTGATTACTGCATTTTGATTGGTCTTTTCGGGAATTTAGGTAATGAAATGCTCTGCTGAAATTCTTGGTAAGACTGTTTTTACGTAACAAAATTGTTTTTTTTTTAAGATTACGGCTTAAATATGCATTTTAGCGCAAAAATTTAGGTAATGAAAAATGTAGAGAATTTAAAATCCTACAACTTTTATTTCAAACATTTTTTTTATAGTGCGCTGATAGTGCGGTGCAAGAGTTCTTCGTCGTTACCATTACTAAAATCGTGTTCGTCTCTATTGTATGCGTTGTTGTAATTGTGTACGTCATTTTCCTGGTCGTTCGCGGGACGATGGTAGTTCTCATGCGATTCTTCATTGTCGTAAGCGTTGTTGTAATTGTGTGCGGCATTTTCGTTGTCGTTTACGGCATTATTGTAGTTTTGTAATTCTTCATTGTTGTAAGCGTTGTTGTAATTGTGTGCGGCATTTTCGTTGTCGTTTACGGCTTTATTGTAGTTTTGTAATTCTTCATTGTTGTAAGCGTTGTTGTAATTGTGTGCGGCATTTTCGTTGTCGTTTACGGCTTTATTGTAGTTATGTAATTCTTCAGTGTTGTAAGCGTTGTTGTAATTGTGTGCGGCATTTTCGTTGTCGTTTACGGCATTATTGTAGTTATGTAATTCTTCATTGTTGTAAGCGTTGTTGTAATCGTGGACTGCATTATTGTAGTTATGCAATTCTTCATTGCTGTAAGCATTGTTGTAGTTTTCCTGCGATTGTCCATTGGTGTAAGCATTGTTGTAATTGTGTGCGGTAATTTCTTGGTCGTTTGCGGCGTTGTTGTAGTTGTTATTGTAGTTCCTGGATAAGACTGGATTTATAAGTCCGTTTGTAGAAACTGTAAATGCTCCGACTGCTAACAAGATCAGCGAATAAGTACAAGCCATTTTTATGCTGCTTTTCTCTGTTCTGAAACTGTATTTGTAATGCCTGTCGGTTTACAAGTGATTCGTTTAGGTTTTGTGTCGTCTTTATATATTGAGATTTGTGAACGGTTCATTAGTGTAATTGATGCAATAACTGAATTAAAATCCAGCGTGGGGTTTTAATTGAGAAAAATATTAAAATTACTGATTATAAAATATTTAGTACCGTATTAGATATGTATTATTGCTTTAATAAAAATTTATTAGATTAACTATTATAAAACAATAAAAAATAATTAGCAATTGCTGCAGATACGCTTATCGTAAGCCAGATAAGTAAGTCGCGAAGGAGTTTTTTACGTTTTCTTGACTATATGAATAGATATAGGGATAGAAAGAATTGTTGCCGTGCCCCCTGAACCCAAAAAACATATTTTTAACGTTTGGTGTGTGTGTGAAAAATATCTCACGATCGGAATATTGTACGAAGATGAAACTTAGAACTTATGGTAGGTTCCACTGCAGGACTCAACACGAAAATTTTCATCGAAATCGGTCAACCGAAAGTACTAGCTTAATTTTGCAATTTTCTAAAAAATTTTACGATTTCTTTTTTAAAATCGCTTTATGTAGCCTACTACACTTTTTATTCTATACAAGGTAGGTTAAGCGCCATTTCTACTGAAATTCTTGGGAAGGGCCGTGCTCTAATGGTAGAAAATGATATTTTTTTAAATTTTAGACTCCCGCCTTAGTATAAACATATTAGGGCAAATTTGTGTATAATTAAAGTTGTAGAAAATTAAGAAATCTACAATTTTTATTTCGAACATTTTTTTCTACAACGCTTAATTTCTCTAAGGACAAAATCGGTAAGGAAATGTGATTTTTAATATGTTGGCCTTAGTTAATACATTTTACGACAAAAGTGTGTAGGGGCCTAGTAAGAGTTATAGGAAAATGAAAACGTACAGCTTTTAATTTAAGCACTTTTCTTTTACAGAGCCGAGTTTAGCGTCAAGTAGTGATTTTTCGTGTCTGTAAGTCGAACAGGGGTTGATTTTTATATTTTGTTTCATTCACTCATGATTAAAAGTAGGTTATGTTTTTGATTTTACATCGGCAGTAGAAATTCGTGTGAGTGTTTTATGCCAGATATTTTTCCTTGTTCTAGAATCTAGATGAACGAAAATGTGTTGCTTCAATCGACTATGAAAATGAAACCATGCGATATGCGAGATGATATTGCGATGGATATTTAATGTTTAACAACAGTCCAATAAGAGAACTCCTACTAAAAAATACCTTTTTCAATAATTTTAATGCCATTTCTTGAATTTTCTAATGACATAACGAACAATCCTAATATCTGTACATAAACATATAGAAAGAGTAAAGGCCATTTCACATTGGCGTAGCGTGGATCGAACGTATCGATTATTAATACTCTATATACGGACCGACCAGATCGATTTTGTTGTTTAGGCCAACTGCCGAAAAACTGGTTTGAACCTCTAGAGGTTTTACTAAGTAAAACGAGAAGTGAGGTGGTTTACTATTGCCTTTCTCACTGAGTGCAAAAGTAGCCTATGCTTATCAGCATGCCAGGTCCTCCGAAAAGCATCTACTCTGCGCCCTGCAAATGACATCTTCACTTCATTCACCACACGGTCTGGCTGTATTATAAAATCCATTATTTTAGAGGAGATAACTCTTGACTAGTGTATTTTACACCTCTTCCTCTTCTGTTCTTAAATAGTTCAGTCATATAATTGGCGGACCACATGACAAGAAACAGAACTATTTTTTGTATCCCTGGAACTAGTAGATCGAGTACAAACAATTTAACACTCCACCTGCCTGTTATAGGCGAGATCGATTTTATGAAATTTAAATTCATCAGATCGTCTTTGGTTTTTTTGAGCTGTCACCGGATGTGGACATTAAGTGGCGAGTTGAAACCTTTGCATTTTAGTGGCCCTGAAAAGGGCCGTTTAAGTGGTGGTCGTCTTGATGGGAAGCGTCGGTCTTAGTCGTCATGGCGGTCGAGGAGCTGGGTGACACGGCGTGTCGTTGTCCAGCGGAGACGTCATCTTCTTCCCTCGCAGTAGTGCGTCGATGGCTGCTTTGTCGGGTCCGGTGGGCGTAAGGCTCGGTCGAGGGACCGTTGTGGGCATCGCTTGCGTCAGCGGGCGATGACGGTCCGGTCGACGGCTTACGTTGACGGGTCGGCGAGCGGAAGCATCATCTCCTCTCTTGCGGGTTTGTTTATTAGTCTTCGCTGGAGTCCTGTAGCCGTGGTGGACGTCTTGTCTTGTCTGGATCGGAATTGAATCTCTCGGCTCAGTGTAGCGCTCTTTATATAGTTGCCGAGAGCGCTGTGATAGAGGGCGGTTATTGGTTCGGCCTTGATGATAAAGGCCTCTGTCGGTACGCTGCCAAAGGGCCTACCGCGCCGACAAGGGCGGGGAGAAGTATTGAAGGCCGGCAACACAGTAAATGATTAATTAGAAGGGGTGGCGATGACAACATTTGTATATTGTTTCTTATTTCAGTGTTTTTCTTTTGTAACTAGAGTTTAGTTCCTAGTGTACAAAGTGATCGTCTTTTTTTACACTAGCTGACGCGTTTCTTGTTTCACTAATTGCCTATTGTTTCTTTTTGACATTTTTTCGTTACAATGTGTGGCGTTGACATTCTATTTTTACAAGCTCTCGACATTTACAGTCAATTAACATTTAAAGCAATATTTTTTGAGGCCTATCCTCACCCATATTTTTTGATACTTAAAATTGCTTCGCTAAACTCCGTGGCAAAGGCCCATTTATATTATATCATGCACACTGGGAATTTAAACGGCTTACATACTAAATGGATCAGAATTAACTATACTTGGTTTCTCTAAAATGTTGTTACCTTCTACCCTAGCTAAGACGCGCATGTAAGCGTCCCTTTAATTTAATCTTAAACAGTCGCACAAGCGGGATGCTGCTCACTTGGTTTATTAATTCTGACATCGCTTTTCCTATGCAACTGGAGCGTTCACAACGAGAGACTTTTGTTGCGGCAGACAGAAACCACAACAGCCGTTGACTCACGCAGTGCGCATGCGGGAGCCAAGCTACTTTTGCGACGCTACGAATTGAGATGTAGCCGGGGATACGCGTATTAAAGATGGGAGCTCACTTGATTGCTAGCGTAAGGAATTCGGTTGGAGAGGATTGTTTCTACGATTACCCTCCTCCTATAACCTAATAGTAGTAATATTACCATTAGTACGGTCTGTTTTAAAAATATTAGTCACAAACCATTTCGAATAACTATTGTAGTATCAAAATATTTTATTACATATTAAACTAATAATATTTTATTATTATACAATAAAAAGTTCATTATAACACCCTAATACAGTAAACAACAGTAATCAACCCACCGGGTTGGTTTAGGGGTAACGTCGTCGCCGCTATCAGCTGTTTAACAGCTGATTTTGGGAGACGCAGGTTCTTGGTTCAAATCCTAGTAAAGGTAATTACTTTTATACAGATTTGAATACTAGAAAGTGGTTACCGGTGTACTTTGATGGTGGGGTTTCAATTAACTATACTCTCAGGAATGGTCAGCCTGAGTTTGTACAAGACTACACCTCATTTACACGTCATACATAACCTCATCTCACTGGGTCATGGGGTTGCTTATTGTTCTAAATTGAACAGATTGCAACGTAAACACATTAGAAATAAAAAAATGTATTAGTTTTTAATATTTTACTACCGAGTGTTATATTTTATGTCAGTTTGTTTATAAATAACCCGCGTATAACAATATTAGATTACATACAATAACTAGATTAATAACTTCACGAGCCGCGAGAGTAATTAACACCACTATGGTGAACGGTCTCACAATAACAACTGACAAATATGAAGGGTAAATATTTTCAGAATGTACAGTACACACGTCGCCATGTGCATTTAAAGTAACCGTTGTTATGACAACATCACGTCTCACTGCCGCTAGTCCCTCTTGCCCTTCATCCCGCACTAGCAAACAAATCAGCTCCCAACTATACGTAGCTCGAGCGACGTTACGGCAGTCTGAAATGCACCATTAGATTGCACTACAAGATGCGTCCGCGACGTTGCTCTAGCGACGCTACGCCGATGTCAAATGGCAATAGATGTTAAAAACAATAGAATACGTGCTGTTTTTACATTGTGTTGTACAGTCCATTCGGAATAGATAGTAAGTGTTTGAATGGTGGTAACCTTTCAAAATAAAAAGTACCTTTTCGGTAGTAAAATTCCCTTTTAATTATTCTTACAAAATAGGCTTATAATATTAATCTTTCTTTGTTTGCAATTGAATCGGTGAGTGGAAAAAGGGTAATATTCCAAAATATTTATTTTCGAGAAATTAAAAAAAATTGTTTTGTGACTGTGTTTTTGGTTTAATGGTAAAATGTTCAATTTGTCATTGGTAGTACGGTACTATATTAAAGCTTTTTAATGTTGACTTTAGAATTTGTTTTACAATAATCATGGGATTGATTTTTGATTATTAATATGTTGACTTTTCACCTTTTTCTAGATTTGGTTCAAGTAAATAGGAAAAATTAAGTTAAAAAAACAATATAATGTGCCAATATGCTACAAAAATTTATTTTTATTTCAAAATAATTTACAGTTAGACTACATTTTGATAATAATAAGACAGAAACCAGTGGTCCAACTGCTGTACGCTATTGAGTGGAAGAAGAGTAATATTCCTGGAATATTATCCTTTTTCCACCATACTAAATTTTTAATGTAGCTTAGCTGCTTTTAGATACAAGGAGTATTTCCCTTTTATCAACCAATACATGCGCTGAAGTAAACTTAACAAAACTGCTATATTCGTTCAATTTCGCATTTTTTGGAATATTACCCTTTTTCCACTCACCGATTCAATTTTGAAAATTATAAGGAATGAAATATTTTACTGGTATTTGTTACCGTTGCATTCAGTAACCAATGTAATCAATACACGAGTCATGATTAATTACTAAATTTAAAAATTAATTTTTAATTAATAATAATAGGACAATCAAATAATAATCAATTAATAAATTGAACATACAAGACAACATTATATTGAATTATATATGCATTGAATTGAACATTATATCGGTTTGCAGACCACCAGTCATGGGTCGCAATTTTTAATTGCCATTTGTCATTTTTCTTTCTTGAGATATTTTGTTTACACACAGACTAATCGGAAAAAACATGTTTTTTTTTGTTCAGGGGCCTGAAAACGTGTATAAATTGTGAAAATTTGATTTCGAAAACTCTGAAAACAATACTATCTTTCCCTGTTATTCACATAGAGCGAGCGGTAGTAGAAAGGCCGCGGTAATCTGTTTAGAAAAAAAAAGAAAATACTACTACTGAGTTTTCAAAAGTTTTTACAATGTAAAGGGGGATTTCCTTTCCAAATCATTTGAATCGTTTACAAAGCTTTTCAAATTTAATTTAATAACATTGAGATAACGTGAGGCTGTTCAGAAAATATATTTTCTGTTTTCCACAGAAAACTAAAAACATAATCGTAGTTTTTGTTTGGTTAATACTATGGAGAATTGATTATTGCCTTTTGATTGGTATTTTCAGGAATTTAGGTACTGAATTAAAAAAGAAAACCTGTAAATGCTTGAATGATAAATTATTTAATTTTATAATTTATATTTATTTATTGAATTGTTTTTTTTTAATTTTTATAGTTTTCCTGACATTTCTGCGTTCTTCCTGAAAAAAATAACAAAAATAAAAGTTAAATTTGTAAATGTAATTACACATTAAGTTTAGTATGCTTGTAAAATGCCCATGCAGGTAGGTGAAGTGTTATATTATTTGCATTCGATTTGCTAGTTCCAGGGCTATAAAAAATGTTCTCTCTCTCATCACACGGTCAGCCAATCATATGACTGAAGCATTTAAGAACAGAAGAGGTAGAGGTGTAAAATATTTTAGTCAGTTATCTCCTCTGAGAGTAATGAATTTTATTATACAGTCAGACCCTGTGGTGAATGAAGTAAAGGTGTCATTTGCAGGGTGGAAAGTTGGTGCTTTTTGGAGTGCCTGCCTTGTTGATCGGCTTCGTATCGTGCCCTCTCCGACAGGAGGTTGGCAATCATGACAGCTATTCGGACTTTAGACACCGCAGCTCTAAACAGCTCCGCTGAAGTACAACGAAACCATTCGCGAATATTTTACAACCAAGAAATTTTTCTTCTTCCTCTGAAGAATTAAAACAGCATGCTTATCACCGTGCAGCTGAGTATCAGGAAAATAGATGCGCGAGAGCTTTGGTTGTACAGGCCCATGCTAAAAAAAAAATATTTAGACGGTTAAAGTACCAAATGAGACAGTCTTGCGGAGAATCGGAACAGAAAAAACGCTTTTTTACACCACAATCCAGGACCAAGGTACGAAACGCTTCCCTTGGTATTACAAGGCAAGTTTCAGAGGAAGATTTCTTTTTGTTTAACGTCCGACTGTTCTGCAATTACTGCTAATGCAGACGGTGAAGGATGAAATGATTTTTTGTACCGTATGAAAATATGCCGTGGGTTCGAATCCCACTCAGGCACGGCATATTTTCATACGTTACAAAAAATCATTACATCCTTCACCGTCTGCGTTGTTGTTTAGGTCAACAGCCGAAAAGCTGGTTTGAACCATTAGAGGTTTTACTAAGTAAAAACGAAGAGTAAGGTGGTTTACAATTACCTTCCTCACTGAATTGAAAGTGTATGCTTATCAGCATGCCAGGCCCTCCGAAAAGCACTCACTTTCCACACTGCAAATGACACCTTCACTTCATTCACCACAGAGTCTGGCTGCATAGTGAAATTCATTACTCTCAGAGGAAATAACTCTGACTAGTGTCTTTTACACCTCTACCTCTTCTGTTCTTAAATAGTTCAGTCATATAAGTGGCTGACTATGTGATAAGCAACAGAACTATTTTTTTTAGCCCTGGACCAAACAGATAGAGTGCAATTAAAATAACACTCCACCTCATCACGGAGAACACCATTAACGCTAACATTTACTTAGATGTTTTGCAACAGTTCATTGCACCACAGTTAGAAGAATATCAACCATGGATAATTTTCCAGCAAGATGGGGCACCGCCCCACTGGGCTTTGATAGTGCGTAATTTCCTGGATGAAACATTTCCGGATCGGTGGATTGGAAGGGATGGTCCAACACCCTGGCCACCCCGCTCTCCAGACATTACTCCTCTTGACTTTTTTTTCTGGGGCTATATCAAGGATAGAGTCTTCGCCACACCAGTTGCTGACGTTGACGAACTGAAGGCTAGGATACAAGCTGCTGTGGGTACTGTGACAGAACACATGTTACAAAACACCTGGCGGGAACTGGAATACCGTTTCGACATTCTCCGAGCTACCAAGGGGGCACACGTTGAAGTTTACTAATGTAAGTAATCTTAAAAAAAACTATTAACACTAACCTATGTAACAGCATCAAATTTAAATTATTATATCAAACAGTTATTCTGCAATAAATTTTTATAATCAGGGCAAGACTTTATGCTCACCCGGTATATTTTGTGACTGTACCGTCGTTGCATGGCAAGTGGCGAAGAGTGGAGCAGGTAAACACCGAGGCTGCTTTTGCCAATTCGAATTGTTCAAGGTATACACCTAATTAACTTTTCCAAAAATTATTCCACTGAAAGCTTAAATTGTTACTACCCTCTTTTTTTATGCCCTATGTAATTCATTATTGGTTTTCATACCCTAATTTGTGTACGTTGCAATCTGTTCAATTCAGAACAATAAGCAACCCCATGACCCAATGAGATGAGAATGATGTGTATGACGTGTAAATGAGGTGTAGTCTTGTACAGACTCAGGTCGACCATTCCTAAGAGAGTATGGTTAATTGAACTCCAACCATCAAAATACACCGGTAACCACTGTCTAGCATTCAAATCCGTATAAAAATTACTACCTTTACTAGGATTTCAACCAGGAACCTTCGTCTCCGAAAATCAGCTGTTAAACAGCTGATTTTGGCGACGACTTTACCTCTAGACCAACCCGGTGGGTATTGGTTTTCAAGCAATTACATTTTGTTAGTTTTCTGTGTGTTACAAAAAAAAACCATTTTTTTATTAAAGGAGTTGTGTTTAATAATAAATTCTTTAGTAAATTAAAATAATTAAGCTTCTTCCGTATCTGTGTTTTTACTTTCTCTTGCCCGTATGAATATATAGGAAGGAAAGTATTGTTTTCATGTCGATTTTTCGAAATCGAGTTTTCATCGGATCTATACGTTTTCAGACCCCCTGAACCCAAAAAACATGTTTTTAGCGATTGGTTTGTGTGTGTGTATACAAAATATCTCAAGAACGGAACAACGTACGAACTTGAAACTTGAAACTTAAGTTACATACCCTTACCGGACCCGACACGAACATTTTCATCAAAATCGGTCAACCGGAAGTAGTAGTTTATTCGTATAATTTTTCACTTTTTTGCGATTTTCTCAAAAACTGGGTCTACGATTTTTTTAAAAAATCGCCTGATTTACTCAATTATTTATTCTCTACAAGATAGGGTAGGCGCCATGTTTGCTTAAATACCTGGTGAGGGTGTTTTTTCGTAACAAAAGTGTTTTTTTAAGATTACGGCTTTAATATGTATTATAGCGCAAAAATTTATATAATAAAAAACGTAGAGAATTTAAAATTCTACAACTTTTATTCCAAAAATTTTTTTGTATAACGCTTAGTTTAGTGGTAATTAGCGATTATCTGTTTTCTCACGAAAACGGGTGAAAAATCGATTTTTTTTAAGATTTCGACCTTAGTATTCATTTTATGACAAAAGTGTTTATAATCAAATTTTAGAAAATTAAAAGATCTACAACTTTTATTTAGAGCATTTTTTCTCTACAGAGAGTAGTTTAGTGTGAAAAACTGATTTTCCGTATTTTTAAGCCAAACTGAGGTTGATTTTCATTTTGCGTCTTTCATTATGATTAAAATAAGGTTATGTTTATTTATTTAGGTTAGTTTTTGTTTATTTCTAATATTTTATTAATAATGTTAGGTTTATTATTAATTATTTGCATTGGCAAGAGAAAGTTGTGTGAGTGTTTCACACCAGATTTTTTTTTTGTTTAGTCTGTAATCGTGACTTTTCGATATCCGAAGGTGGTCGCTATGATTCCAGGCGTCACATAATTGCGAAGCTGCATAAAGGTAATAATAAATAAAAATCTGGTGTGAAACACTTACACAACTTTCTCTTGCCAATGCAAATAATTAATAATAAACCTAACATTATTAATAAAATATTAGAAATAAACAAAAACTAACCTCAAAAACATAACCTTTTTTTAATCATGAGTGAATGACGCAAAATGAAAATCGAACTCAATTTGGCTTAAAAAAAACGGAAAATCACACTTTCACGCTAAACTAGGCTCTGTAGATAAAAATTCTCTAAATAAAAGTTGTAGATATCTTAATTTTTTATAAATTTTATTATATACATTTTTGTCGTAAACAGTATACTAAGGCCGAAATCTTACAAAAAATCGATTTTTCACACGTTTTCGTGAGAAAAAACAAAAAATCGCTAATTACCGCTAAACTAAGCGTTATACAAAAAAATGCTTGAAATAAAAGTTGCAGGTTTTCATATTCTCTACAACTTTTATTATATACATTTTTGCTCTAAAATTAATAGCTATTAAAGCCCTAATCTTAAAAAAACACTTTTTTACGTAAAAACACCCTCGCCAAGAATTTCAGCAAACATGGCGCCTATCCTATCTTGTAGAGAATAAAAAATTGAGTAAATGAGGCGATTTTTAAAAAAATCGAGTTTCAGAAGTGTTTCGAGGATTGGAAAAAGCGTTGGCACAAGTGTATTGCATGCGAAGCGGACTACTTTGAAGGCGACAATATTAATGTAGATGAATAAATAAATATTTTTATAACGAAAATTCCCGTTATTTTTTGAACAAACCTCGTATATGGGCAGACATTCGTGCAAGAACGCCGTTTCTTATAAAAGGTGAAAGAAAAGTGTAAAAATTCCAGCTGTCTGATTTAAACCAATCCTGAGAAAAAAGATAATTGAAAATAGTGAAGAGCGTTCACTGTTTCAACCAATCACCGTGATCACAGTGACAGTGATTTTGCATTCACCGTTACTTTTAATAGTTACTAGTGATTTAGTAATAACTCTGTATACACTTGTATATTTTGTAGATGTTATCATGAAATAATAATAATAATAATCATGATTTCAGTTGTTATTTCATGATAACAACTGCAGTTTTGATAAATTAAAAAATAGGCTGCATATATAACTAAAATAAAAATTTAGCCTAAAACAGATTAACACCAAGGTATCCTAAATTAGTAATATAAATAACATTTTGTATAAAAATGAAAAAGTACAAGAAACAATTTACAACTGAAAAAATTAACAACGCACGATACAAATAAAATAGCTAGGTAGAACGCGGCGTGCAATAAAAATAACACTGTAGTGTAATTATGTTACCGCGATCAGAAATGTAAAGGAACTACCCTCGTTTTTTTTTTTAGCCTAGTTGCAGAGAAACATAACAAGGGGAGAGACAGAGAGGGAGAGAAGTACAGGAACATTCGCCGTGTCGTCTGTCTTCCAGTGACAGAAGAGTAAGCGATCTTTGTAACAGTGACTGGGGAACGGTTACTCGCCTATCTGAATAACTGTGGTCCAACCGTCACTTATAAAAGTAACCGTGACTCGTTCACAGTGACAGTTCTTTTGTCTCTTCTCTAGTTGAAAATAGGAATTTAACGTTAGGGATATACATGGTACAACCTCCTTTTAATCTTGTTAAATAGGCTACATGAAAGTAACTTACCTCTAATCATGTAAATTGTGTTTCTCCTAATGGTGGGAATGATGATGATCGTTAGAGCGATGCAAGTGTTCTTCGTCGTTAGCATTGTTGTAAGTGTGTTCGTCGCTGTGGTGTGCGTTGTTGTAAGTGTGTGCGGCATTATCTTCGTCGTCATCGCCACGATTGTAGTTCTCATGCGATTCTTCATGGTTGTAAGCGTTGTTGTAATTGTGTGCGCCATGTTCGTGGTCATCCGCGGCATTATTGTAGTTATGTGCTTCTTCGTTGTTGTAATCGTGTACGGCGGCATTATTGTAGTTATGCAATTCTTCATGGTTGTAAGCGTTGTTGTAATTGTGTGCGCCATGTTCGTGGTCGTCCGCGGCATTATTGTAGTTATGTGCTTCTTCGTTGTTGTAAGCGTTGTTGTAATCGTGTACGGCGGCATTATTGTAGTTATGCAATTCTTCAGTGTTGTAAGCGTTGTTGTAATCGTGTATGGCCTTATTGTAATCGTGTACGGCATTATTGTAGTTTTCGTGCATATTTATATCGTTGTAAGCATTGTTGTAGTTTTCATGCGTTTGTGCATTGGTGTAAGCATTGTTGTAATTGTGTGCGGCAATTTCTAGGTCGTTGGCGGCGTTGTTGTAGTTGTTATTGTAGTTCCTGGATAAGACTGGATTTATAAGTCCGTTTGTGGATACTGTAAATGCTCCGACTGCTAACAAGATCAGCGAATAAGTACAAGCCATTTTTATGCTGCTTTTCTCTGCACTGAAACTGTATTCGTAAAGCCGTTCGGTTTACTAGTGATTCGTTTAGGGTTTGTGTCTTCTTTATATATTGAGATTTGTGAACGGTTCATTAGTGCAATTGGTGCAATAACTGCATTAAAATACACCGTAGACTTTTAATTTAGAAAAATAATAAAATTATTGATTATAAAATATTTAATATTAATAATATTAAAATTATATAATATAAATTATTGCTTTAATAAACATTTAATAGGATAATTATTATAAAACAATAAAAATAATTAGAAATTGCTGCAGATACGCGTATCGCTAGCCACATAATTAAGGTGCGAAGAAGGGGTTTTTATTTACTTTTCCTTGCCTATATGAATAGATATAGGGAAAGAACGAATTGTTGCCTTGCCCCCTGAACCCAAAAAAAAATTTTTAACGTTTGGTTTGTGTGTGTGCGTGCGTCTGTGAACGAAATATCTCACGGACGGGATATTGTACGAAGATGAAATCTAGAATTTAGGTAGGTAGCCTACCACGACAGGACCAAACTCGAACATTTTCATCAAAATCAGTCAACCGGAAATAATTTATTTCAGCAATTTTCTAAAAAAAATTACGATTTTTTTTTTAATCTTCTTACATACCACACTATTTATTCTATACTAATTAGTCTTAAGCGTCATTTCTACTGAAATTCTCGAAAAGGGCCGTGCTGTCGTTATAAAAAAATGTTTATTATTTTTAATTTTTCGTTTGCTCCCTTAATACAGTAATCCCTTGTTATCCGCGGGGGCTACGTTCCGGAGGGTTACCGCGGTTAGGCGAACCTTACGCTTTGAATATGGATTCCGACATTTCGACGCTATCCTGGATCACACGATGTTGATCGCACGCCTTCTGTTTACTGTGTAGTCAAATATTGATGTAACGGTGTTTTATTAAGGACGCAACCCTGATTATAAGAAGATAGAGGTAATACATAATTTTCTGTACCCCAATCGGTATGTTGGCAACAGTGAACTCAAGGCCAATTATCTAAGACAGTTATATGAACAGGGGTAATATAATAGATAGCTCGATATCTGGATTATTCGTCTTAAAAGCAAAAATTTTGATTCGTTCCCACTCGGATTATGTTGAGAAAAATTTGAATGTACAAGACACTATTATTCAACACAGTTCGAGTTGCATGACAATGCATTTGCGTGAGCTAAAAACTCAGTTGACAGAGTATTTCCCGGAAGATAAAATGATTTCTCAAAGAGATGGATACTGAATCCGTTTAGTGAAAACGTTGTTGTCGCAGCTCACATATCAGAGTGCGTTTCACGACCGGGTCATCGAAATGTCTGCCGACAAATCGCTACAACTGCAATTTGCATCTGAAGATTTAAATACTTTTTGGCTTGCTCGAAGACATGAGTATGGAAATTTAGTCACAGAAGCATTGAAAATATGAATACCTTTTACCACGCACATATCAGAGTGCGTGGGTTTTCCTCTATGGTTGCTCTAAATCTCTAAATATAGGAATCGTATGTTGTCATTAGAGAACAATTGACTTTTATATGTTTCTAACGAAGATCCATGTAAGAAAGAAAATTTTAAATGAAAAACAAATCGACCATCACATTAATAATTAATTAATGATTAATTTCTTTTCTTTACAAGTAAGTTTACTTATTGCTTGTACAATGTTTATAATAAACTAGCATGTCTTGTCGCGGCTTTACACGCGAAAATAATATCTAGCAGACAAATAGGCGAGATTCTCGTTGTTCCTCCGTTTCAGCAGTACGTGCTTTTTGAAGTTTTTTTGCTTTTGAAGATTTTCTTTCTAGTTTTTTTATGGCATTATTGAAAATGAAAAAACAAAAAAAAAACAACCACAAAAATAACAAAACCAAAAACTTAAATCTACGTTGAATAAAATAAAAGTCAAAATAAAATATCAAAGCAATTGATCACTCACCAATTAAAAGAAAATTAAAACAAATTAAAGAAACACGGAACTTTACTTTTATAAAATACTCAGCAATACAAAATCGTATCTACATAATAAAATAGAATAAAATTATCATGTGATGTCACCAGCACAAGAATCAGCTAAGGATCAGCTGATCCTTAGCACCACGTCGCTATTGCTGAATCGTATGACTTTATTTATGACAAATCTTTATTTGAATCACATCAGCTGGTTTAAAAGCAACAGATTATCTAACCTCATAAAAGCCTTAATGTAGGACATAAACATTATTTTCAACCCTTTAAAGCTAACTTTTTAAGGGTTTCAATAGTCTAAAACCTGCACCGGCATCATAGTTACAACATAAAAAAAAACTGCATGAAAATTGGTTCAGTAATTTAGGAGATAAAGGGGATCATACACACACATATACATAGAATTTTATGTATTTAGATGATTTTTTCTTATAAAATTATTTACTGCCCATAACGGACAGGTGGAGTGTCAAATTATTTACACTCAATCTGTTCGTTGCAGGGCTAAAATAAATAGTTCTGTTTCTTATCACATGGTCAGCCAATTAAATGACTGAATCATTTAAGAACAGAAGAGGTAGAGGTGTAAAAGACACTAATCAGAGTTTTATTCTCTGAAAGTAATGAATTTCATTGTACAGCCAGACCCTGTGGTGAATGAAGTGAAGGTGTCATTTACAAAGTGGAAAATATGTGCTTTTCAGAGGGCCCGGCATGCTGATAAGCGTACTTTTCCACTCAGTGAGGAAGGCACTGGTAAACCACCTCACTCTTCGTTTTACTTGGTAAAACCTCTAGAGGTTCAAACCAGCCTTTGGGCTGTTGACCTAAACAACAACTGCCCATAATAGATCGGTGGAGTGTCAAATTATTTACACTCAATCTGTTCGTTGCAGGGCTAAAATAAATAGTTCTGTTTCTTATCATATGGTCAGCCAATTAAATGACTGAATCATTTAAGAACAGAAGAGGTAGAGGTGTAAAAGACACTAATCAGAGTTATCTCCTCTGAAAGTAATGGATTTTATTATACAGCCAGACCCTGTGGTGAATGAAGTGAAAGTGTCATTTGCAGAGTGGAAAATATATGCTTTTCAGAGGGCCCGGCATGCTGATAAGTGTACTTTTCCACTCAGTGAGGAAGGCAATGGTAAACCACCTCACTCCTCGTTTACGTAGTAAAACCTTACAGGTTCAAACCAGCCTTTTGGCTGATGACCTAAACAACAACAAAATTATTTAATTTTTGTTTCGCGACGCCCCTATATCACCACGACCCCCAGGTGGAAAATCACGGCTGTAGAGTTTTAAACCAGCCTTTTGGTTGTTGACCTAAACAAATATTTTGAGTAGTATACCAATTTGTATCCTTTATCGCTCGGAAACACATTTGATGTAAAACTCAAGTGACAGTGTTTAAAATTACCATATACTATTAAAAAGGTTAATAAATGAAAGCCTACGGTTTTTGTTTAAATACGGATAGGAATACGTATGTTTTATATAAAGGGTGTATACATAAATATATTAAATATGATTTGCGTTCAGTTCTGTGTTTCTTTTATATGAATGTAAGTTATTAATTCTTCCGTTATTATTATAATTGCCATTATGATTATTGAACCGTCGCAGCATATCGTTTGCATTTATATAAAAGGTTAATTAAATTGAAAAACATCCGAGGTTAAAACTATTTAATTTATTTATTTAAATACTAAATCTATTGCATTTTGTTAATCTTATTTTAGCATACTCAAACAGGTTCTACGGTTATGTTTAAGGAATATTTATTTCCTTTTACTTTCGCTTCCCATAGGAATATCTAAATATCGGTCGGGAAAGTATTGTTTTCATGTCGATTTTTCGAAATCGAATTTTCACCAGATATAAACGTGTTCAGGTACCCCGAACCTAAAAATCACGTTTTTAACGATTGGTGTAGGTGTGTGAAATATCTTAAAAAATTAATAGTATCGTACGAAGCTGAAACTTAAAACTTCAGCTAGATACCGTCAGGAGGACCGACACGAAAAGCCTAGTTTAGCGTAGAGTGGTTTTCCGTATTATTAAACCAAACTAAGGTTAAATTTCATTTTGCATCATTCACTCATGATTAAAATAATTATGTTTTTTTAGGTTAGTTTGTACTTTCTCTTGCCTATATGAATTTATAGGAAGGAAAGTATTGTTTTCATGTCGATCTTTCGAAATCGAGTTTTCACCGGATCTACACTGAACCCCCTGAACCCAAAAAACATGTTTTTAGCGATTGGTCTGTGTGAACAAAACTTCTCAAGAACGGAACATCGTACGAACTTGAAACTTATGTTAGACACCATTACCGGACCCGACACGAACATTTTTATCAAAATCGGTTAACCGGAAGTAGTAGTTTATTCGTGTCATTTTTCAGTTTTTTGCGATTTTCTCAAAAACGGCTCCTACGATTTTTTTAAAATCTCATTTACTATGTGTTTTATACTCTACAAGATAGGGTAGGCACCATGTCTGCTGAAATTCTGGAAGAGGCTGTTAGCTCGTAAAACATTTTTTTAAGATTGCGACTTTAATATGCATTTTAGTGCAAAAATGTATATAATAAAAGTTGTAGACAATTTAAAACCCTAGAACTTTTATTTCAAATATTTTTTGTATAACTCTTACTTTAGCAGTAATCAGCGATTTTCTGTTTGTTTTTTCACAAAAATGTGTAAAAAATGGATTTGTTTTAAAGATTTCAGCCTTAGTATGCTTTGTATTTGTGTATATAATCAAATTTATAGGAAATTAAAAGATCTACAACTTTTATTTAGAGCATTTTTCTCTACAGAGCCTAGTTTAGCGTGAAAGAGTGATTTTCCTTATTTTTAAGGCAAACTGAGATCGATTTTAATTTTGCGACTTTCACTCATGATTAAAATAAGGTTATGTTTTTTGAGGTTAGTTTTTTGTTTATTTCTTATGTTTTATTACTAATTTTAGGTTTATATTTGCATTGGCAAGAGAAAGTCGTGTAAGTATTCACACCAGGTTTTTCTTGACGTTGTAACCAGCATTTGTATTTTAAAACAAAAATATGCAATTTTTTTAGACCTACATCGTGTCTTTAACAAACTGGATTTTAATTCGACCCTTCAGAGAGACCTAAGAAATTGCATAAGCGCAACTGCTATTAACACTCTATTAGTCTTTATCTGAACGTAGTTAACACATTAATAATAATTCTACATTTAACAAAAGTGTTTAGAGAAAAAAAAACAACCAAAAATAAAACAAATAAATGAAAAAAAACATATTTAAAAAGAATAAAAACAAATTCAATAGCTAAGTTATTTCTATATATAAAATACGAAGTAATTGAGGACCCGGAAGAATTTAGATTTACAGTTTATTATGCAAAACACGAGTTAAACGTTAAAGTAGCTATTTGCATACGTACACAAAAGAGGACGCGTACTTTATAACCAATTGAAAACAATCAGTTCATACGTCAAGTCAGGTGAAGCATACAGAAAAAAATAAACTGAACTGTTGCAAATTTCAAGGACTTCACTTAACTAAAGATCTTTTTCAGCAGAATGAATGGTACAGCAAACCGATAAAATGTTTTCACAAATCTTCAAAGCAATAGAATTTACTGGTTTTATAACCGATTTAATTTTGAGCACTCAAAATTTATAATTTCATGTGGTCAATAGCCAAAAGGCTGGTTTGAACCTGTAGAGGTTTTATTTTACGAAGTAAAACGAGGGGTAAGGTGATTTTCAATTGCCTTCCTCACTGAGTGGAAAAGTATGCTTATCAGCATGCGGGACCATCTGAAAAGCACGTATTTTCCACTCTGCAAATGACACCTACACTTCATTCACCACAGGATCTGGCTGTGTAATGAAATTCATTACTTTCAGAGGATATAACTCTGATTAGTGTCTTTTACACTTCTGCTTCTTCTATTCTTAAATGATTCAGTCATTTAATTGGCTGACCATGTGATAAACAGAACTATTTATTTTAGCCCTGGAACTAACGGATTGAGTACAAATAATTTGACACTTCACCTGTCTGTTACGGGTAGTATAATTTCATATGGTCAAAAATGGAAAACGACCTAAAATGGTGTCACCGGATGGTGATATTAAAGTGGCGAGTTGAAAACTGCATTTTTGTGGCCCTTAAAAGGGCCGTTTAAGTGGTGGTCGTCTTGGAGAAGCGTTGGTCGTAGTCATCGTGGCGGTCGTAGGCTGGGCGACACGGCGTTTCGTCGTCCAGTGGAGACGTCATCTTCTTCCCTCGCAGTAGTGCGTCGATGGCTGCTTCGTCGGATCCGGTGGGCGTAAGGCTCGGTCGAGGGACCGCTGTGGGCATCGCTCACGGCAGCGGGCGATGACTGTCCGGTCGACGGCTTACGCTGTCGGGTCGGCGAGCGAACGCATCATCCTCTCTCTTGCGGGGTCGTCGATGAGTCTTCGTTGGAGTCCGGTAGCTGTGTGCCGATGGTGGGTGTCTTGTCTGCTGTCTGGATCGGAATTGAATCTCACGGCTCATTGCAGCGCTCTTTTTATAGTCGTCGAGAGCGCTGTGGTATTGGTCTGACCTCGACGACAAAGGCCTCTGTCGGTACGCCGCCACGGGCCTACCGCCCCTTTCAGAACTATTGGCGGTTCCCTTTGTCTTTACGTCTGAAGCTTTGTAGCCGGCAGCACAGTACTTAATCAAAGGGTGACAATTCAATAGATTAATTATATTTAATTCAGGTGTTTACACAAAATAAAAACAAAACGATTGTGTTGTGCAGCAGCAAGAGTGGTTTAGAAGAGATTGGAAATTTAAAAGTAGGCAACGAAAACATGTAGGAAGTTAGAAAATTCTGCTATCTAAGGAGTAAAATAACAAAGGATGGCAGAAGCACAAGTGATATCAAAAGTAGAATTGTTCAAGCTAGAAAAGCCTTTGAAATGAAAAACAGCTTACTAACTACAAACATTGATTTACAGATTAGAAAAAAATTCTTAAAACACTAAGTTTGGAGTGTTGCATTATACGGTAGTGAAACGTGGGTGATAGGGGCTGTAGACGGGAAGAGGATAGAAGCTTTTGAAATGTGGTGTTATAGGAAAATGTTAAAAATTAAGTGGGTGGACGAAATAAGTAATTTAAAGGTTTTTAGGCGAGTGGATAAAAAAAGAAGTATATGGAAGCATCTTACCAGAAGAAGGGATAGGCTAGTGGGGCATATCTTAAGACATCCAGGTATTGCTCTATCAATAATGGAGGGTAATGTTGAGGGAGTGAATTTGTAAATGTAAATGAAATAAATAATCACAATTTGTTGTTAGTTTAAGACGTTTAATGAAAAAATAATGTTGTTGTTGTTGTTTAGGTCATCAGCCGAAAAGCTGGTTTGAACCTCTAGAGGTTTTACTACGTAAAACGAGGAGTGAGGTGGTTTACCATTGCCTTCCTCACTGATTGGAAAAGTACACTTATCAACATGCCAGGCCCTCTGAAAAGCACATATTTTCCACTCTGCAAATGACACATTCACTTCATTCACCACAGGGTCTGGCTGTATAATGAAATTCATTACTTTCAGAGGAGATAACTCTGATTAGTGTCTTTTACACCTTTACCTCTTCTGTTCTTAAATGATTCAGTCATTTAATTGGCTGATCATGTGATAAGAAACAGAACTATTTATTTTAGCCCTGCTAAAACTAATAAAAAATAAAAATAAATATTAATTATAATTTTACAAAATGTTTCATTCTAAATTTTATTTCAGGGTTTTAAAAATTAATAATTGTTTATTGTTATTACTTAAATAAAAATGGCTATCTGTAAAAAAAAAACATTGAAAAGTTACAATGAAAAGCAAATGAAAATCGACTTACGGGTAATGAAATTTTACTTACTGGCTGTGAATTTACTAAATGTATTGTTATTTAAAGAATTTCGAAAATAAAATCTTGAACAAGTGAATTTAAAAATTATCTCAGTTGTATTTATAAAATTGTTAATAATTTTACCGGTTTTTCTTCGTTGAATCTTGATCTTTTCTTTTGATGGAGGTCGGCGTATCGCGATGGTTCTTGATTCGGTTATTAAATTAATGTTATTAATTAACTTCGCGGATTACCGATTCGGTTTAATGGTTAACGATAAGTTTAAACTTTTATGGTCAGGAACATATATATATTTTATAGTATTAATTAATTTTTACTCTCTCTTGCCTATATGAATATATAGGAAGGAAAGTATTGTTTTCATGTCGATTTTTCGAAATCGAGTTTTCACCGGATCTATACGTTTTCAGACCCCCTGAACCCAAAAAACATGTTTTTAGCGATTGGTCTGTGTGTGTGTGTGTGTGTGTGTGTGTGTGTGTGTGTCTGTGTGTGAACAGAATATCTCAAGAACGGAACATTGTACGAACTTGAAACTTGAAACTTAAGTTACATACCACTACCGGACGCGACACGAACATTTCCATCAAAATCGGTCAACCGGAAGTAGTAGTTTATTCGTATAATTTTTCAGTTTTTTGCGATTTTTTCAAAAACTGGTCCTACGATTTTTTTTTAAAATCGCCTATTTTACTCAATTTTTTATTCTCTACAAGATAGGGTAGGCGCCATGTTTGCTGAAATTCTCGGTGAGGCTGTTTTCACGTAAAAACGTTGTTTTTTTAAGATTACGGCTTTAATATAAATTTTAGCGCAAAAACTTATATAATAAAAGTTGTAGAGAATTTAAAAACCTACAACTTCTGTTTCAAACATTTTTTTGTATAACGCTTAGTTTAGCGGTAATATGCGATTTTCTGTTTTTTTTCTCACGAAAACGTGAGAAAAATCGATTTTTTTAACATTTCGGTCTTAGTATGCATTTTACGACAAAAGTGTATATTATAAAAGATATAGAAAATTAAAAGATCTACAACTTTTGTTTAGAGCATTTTTCTCTACAGAGCCTAGTTTAGCGTGAAAGCGTGATTTTCCGTATTTTTAAGCCAAACTGAGTTCGATTGTCATTTTGCGTCATTCACTCATGATTAAAATAAGGTTATGTTTTTGAGGTTAGTGTTTGTTTATTTCTAATATTTTATTAATAATGTCAGGTTTATTATTAATCATTTGCATTGGCAAGAGAAAGTTGTGTGAGTGTTTCACACCAGATTTTTAATATTCAAATCTTAAAATTTGTCAGAGCGTCTATTAACGATGTAAACTGCACCGCTACCGGAATAACACAGCTTCTCGAGTCCATGATTCAACCAACTATGTGTTGTTGTTTAGGTCAACAGCCGAAAGGCTGGTTTGAACCTCTAGAGGTTTTACTTAGTAAAAACGAGGAGTGAGGTAGTTTACCATTGCCTTTCTCACTGAGTTGAAAGAGTATGCTTATCAGCATGCCAGGCCCTCCGAAAAGCACTCACTTTCCACCCTGCAAATGACACCTTCACTTCATTCACCACAGGGTCTGGCTGCATAGTGAAATTCATTACTCTCAGAGGAGATAACTCTGACTAGTGTCTTTTACACCTCTACCTCTTCTGTTCTTAAATAGTTCAGTCATATAAGTGGCTGACTATGTGATAAGAAACAGAACTATTTTTTTTTTAGCCCTGGACCAAACAGATAGAGTGCAATTAAAATAACACTCCACCTGCCCGTTTTTGGCCAACTATATTGATATTAAATTTGATTCAATAAATATAAGAATGTTCTTAAAATTCGGATCCCTATATCAAATGATGTATTATGTATTAACTTATTATTGATGTTTTAATTTGTTATTCTGTTTTGATTTCGATTTTTAATTCCTCCTTTAATAAATATTTATTTTGATGCTAACTTCAATAACGTAGTACCAACTTGAAATCGTCTTCGTTCACGGGTTAAATACAGCGTAATTTTACTGAGATTAGCTGTGATATATTAATAAAATGATTATAAATTTTGCCAGTTTCTACCATTTACAATGTTAATAACTCTATTTAAAAGTTTTTACACACTTTAATAGCCAGTATCTACCTAGTTCATATTTTCGTGTTAAAAACTAGGTAGTGGTCCACCTGTAATCGACCGTGTCCAGTAAACTAATTTAATTAAACAGATTTATATTTTTTGTTTGAAATCTGATGTAGTGGCTAACCTGTAACATGACCGTAGCCAGTAAAATATTACATAGGTTATGTTTCTACAAATTGTAGAGGGAAGCAAACGTTAGAATACGTAAATCAAATTACAAAAGATGTAGGGTGTTTCAGGTATGTGAATATGAAACGACTTGCGCCAAATAGAACAGCTTGGAGAACTGCATCAAACCAGTCGAGAGACTGATGATAAAATATCTGTTGTGAAACACCCACACAACTTTCTGTTACCAATGCAAATAATTAACATTATAACCTAACATTAGTAATAAAACATTAGAAATAAACAAAAAAACTAACCCCAATATACATAACCTAATTTTAATCATGAGTAAAACACGCAAAATAAAAATCAACTTCATTTTGGCTTAAAAATACAGAAGAAAATCACTCTTTCACGCTAAACTAGGCTCTGTAGAGAAAAATGCTTTAAATAAAAGTTGTAGATTTATAAATTTGATTATTATATGCACTTTAGTCGTAAAATGCATACTGAAGCCGAAATCTTAAAAAAAATCGATTTTTTACACGTTTTCGTGAGAAAAAAACAAAAAATCGCTAATTACCGCTACACTAAGCGTTACGCAAAAAAATGTTTAAAGTAAAAGTTGTTAAATTTTTAATTCTCTACAACTTTTATTAATACATTTTTGCGCTAAAATGCATATTATAGCCGCAATCTTAAAAAAACAATTTTTCTCGAGAAAACAACCTTTCTAAGAATTTCAGCAGACATGGCGCCTACCCCTAAGATAAAAAAGATAAGATAAAAATCGTAGGACTCGTTTTTTAAGAAAATCGCAAAAAAGTGAAAAATGACTCTAATAAACTACTACTTCCGGTTGACCGATTTTGATGAAATTGTTCGTGTCGGGTCCTCTAGTGGTATCTAACTTTAGTTTCATGTTCGTACGATGTTCCGTTCTTCAGTTATTCTGTTCACACTCACACGCACGCGCGCGCGCGCGCGCGCGCACACACACACACACACAAACACACACAGGGGGTCTGAAAACGTGTAGATTCTGTTAAAACTCGATTTTGAAAAATCGATATGAAAACAATACTTTCCTTCCTATATATTCAAGAGAAAGTAAAAAAACACAAAAATACAGGTAAAAACAAAATCAATTGTTGAAAAATCAACCCAAGTGATATTTTTTTTGGTATTAACTTTACCGGTGTTTTGAATTCTATATCATAAGACATACAACTCCATGTAAAAACAGCTCATCTTTGTTGTTTTTATTTAGTCTTTCTATTTGGCGGGCCTTGTAAATTCAATACGGATCGAAAATCGCGAAATTATTTATTGTTTTTTTTTTTTGTTTAACGTTTGGCTGTTCTGCAATTACTGCTAATGTAGACGGTGAAGGATGAAATGATTTTTTGTAACGTATGAGAATATGCCGTGCCTGAAAGGGATTCGAACCCGAGACCGCATGATGAGAGGCGAGCACGTTTCCAACTACGCCAATGTGGCAATTTTTTTGCGATCTCGATTGACGGTTAGATATGTTGAGCATGACACTACTGTCAAGACATAGGTAAATCATCTCACTCCTTGTTTTTACTTTGTAAAACCTCTTGAGGTTCAAACCAGCCTTTCAGCTAATGACCTAAACAACTGTAATGAAATTAGCTTACCACTACAAAGAACAGATTATGATGAAGATAGGAAAGAATTATGAATGAAGGACACTGATCAAATGAAAGTCTTAAAGAATAAAACGAAATAACTACAAGAAAAGATTAAATAACTTTAATAACTGCAAATTAAAAAAATATATATTTTCGTCAAAATAAATTAAGATATTATTTTATAAAAAGTACATAAACACAAACCTTGACAAAGCTACACAGATGTCAAGGTAGGTTAATAGACGATAAATCGCTGTATAATAATGTATCTACAATTCAAAATATTATCATTATAACAACAAAAAAAAACTAAATGCATTCTTTAACTATTCAAAACATTAAGAAAAAATAAAGCGAAAACTTTATAAGATATCTGAAATATTTTTGATTACATAACTGATGATGACTAATTTTGTAAAAAAAAATTCATAAAGATAACGACTTGTGAAAAAAATTCGATACAATTGCTTTTCTGTTAACCACAAAAATATATAGAAGGTTATTTTATATTTTTAAGATTATTATTAGGTACACATAATTACATCAATAACCAATAAAAGACCACACAAACAAAATGTAATTGTATGTATTTAAATTGGGAAAAATTTAAGAAACTGACCTTTAATTTTAATTATAAAAAAATCTGGTGTGAAACACTCACACAACTTTCTCTTGCCAGTGCAAATAATTAACAATAAACCTAACATTAGTAATAAAACATTAGAAATAAACAAAAAACTAACCTCAAAAACATAACTATTTTAATCATGAGTGAAAGTCGCAAAATGAAAATCGATCTCAGTTTGCCTTAAAAATACGGAAAATCACTCTTTCACGCTAAACTAGGCTCTGTAGTGAAAAATGCTTTAAATAAAAGTTGTAGATCTTTTTATTTCCTGTAAAATTTATTATATACACTTTTGTCGTAAAATGCTACGGCCGAAATCATAAAAAAATCAATTTTTCACACGTTTTCGTGAGAAAAAATCAGAAAATCGCTAATTACTGCTAAACTAAGCGTTATACAAAAAAAATGTTTGAAATATAAGTTGTAGAATTTTAAATTCTCTACAACTTTTATTATATAAATTTTTGCGCTAAATTGCATATTAAAGCCGTAATCTTAAAAAAACTATGTTTTTACGTGAAAACAGCCTTACCCAGAATTTCAGCAAACATGACGCCTACCCTATCTTGTAGAGAATAAAAAGTTGAGTAAACCAGGCGATTTTGTAGGACCAGTTTTTGAGAAAATCGCAAAAAAGTGAAAAATTACACGAATAAACTACTACTTCCGGTTGACCGATTTTGATGAAAATGTTCGTGCCGGGTCCGGTAGTGGTATGTAATTCAAGTTTCAAGTTCGTACGATGTTCCGTTCTTGAGATATTTTCTATATACACACACAGACCAATCGCTAAAAACATGTTTTTTGGGTTCAGGGGGTCTGAAAACGTAGGAATAGATCCGGTGAAAACTCGATTTCGAAAAATCGACATGAAAACAATACTTTCCTTCCTATATATTCATATAGGCAAGAGAAAGTAAAAAAATTAAACATGACGAGTTAACCTATGAATTTTCTAAACACGCTATTTATGTAAGTTTATTGTTTTTCATAAATGCGTTCCACAGGGACTTTTTTTTACCGTAATGGCGTGTCCACATTGCGTTGGCGATTAGTCTCACACTAAAATGCTTTCCAAGAAAGATATATAAACCGTCAATATCTTCAACATTATAATCCTTTATTACGTCTTCTGTTTCTTTCACGGTTTTTTCTTCGCTGTCAATTACACGAGCAGCAGATGTAGCGAATATTACATCTTTCTTTCAATAATTCTGGATTATTGAAAGAAAGATGTAATAATCGCTACATATTCTGCTCGTGTAATTGACAGCGAAGAAAAAACCGTGAAAGAAACAAACGACGTAATAAAGGATTATAATGTTGAAGATATTGATGGATTGAATCCTGAATACAGATCTGTATGTGGTTTCAAAAACTTTTTTCGGTCAAGAACTAGAGATTTTGAAGTTTTTCTGATATTTATTTGATTGCCCTAAAAATTCAAAAAAAAGATTTATCATTTTAGAACTATTCCTGCGAATGAACGTATATGCACTACGAATATATTACGTTCCTTTTGGTTTCTTTAAACGAGACCAATACTCAAGGATTCCCGCAGCTAATGCCGATTAGCATGTTTCTGCCAGCTGGCACATCCCAACGGTCAGTAAAGCCAAACTTTGGTTTTATGTATTTTCTCAGCAAACCGGTAGGTTAAAGGCAACTTCAGCTACATAGCCTTTAAGTAGGCTACTTAGGATGGGCAACAAAATAGGTTATAGCCTATACACTTTTCAGCTACGGTGCACCGTTTAGTATATACAAAAATTTTCCCCCACTTCTGGGGAGGAGGTGCAACCCGAAAATTTCACGTTACCATATTTTCATGTAATTTTGAACGCCAAACAACATGCCGTTAAAAGATTTTTCGTATTTTGAAAATTTAAATTTTCAATAATTTTGGATAGGAAACCCCCTTTTCCTACAGGAACTTGACCTAAGATTTCACGAAAAAATGTTTTGTGTGGGCATAAAAAAGGAAAAACAAAAATGGATACAGCCAAAAGCTTAAATTTTGTTTTTTGAGTCCCCCCCCCCTAAAAAAGAATGTAACCTATTGATATATTCACGTAGAATAAAACATTTGGAGAAAGGCTTAAATATATTCTTTCGTTCTTAAATCTACAATAATACTACTAAGACAAAGCGTGTTTTTTTTGTGCAGGCTCATTTCCAAAACTACTGAACAGATTTTCATGAAATTTTGACAGCATATTCGTATTTATATTCACAGCAACACTTTATTTTTAAATTTTCAAAAATGATAACCCTAAGGACCCTAATGAAGATTTTTATAAATGTGTGTGTGTGTGTGTGTTTGTACACGTGAGTACGTATTGTTGTTAAAGTAGATGAAGGGGTTTGATGATGGTGGGAGACGTACGCGGGGGAAATTATCAAAAGATTATTGTGTATTATGTTGGAAGGCGAAATCTAGACATACGCGGGAAAATTTGTAAAAAAGGTTTTGCGTGTGTGTGTGTGTGTGTGTACGTTGGAGTATACAGTCGATCTAGCTACACAATTTTTGTTAAATATTTATTTAAAAAAAATGATTACACGTGTTTCGCGTGCGAAGCCGCGCGGGGCATGCTAGTATCGAATAAATTGAAAATAAAAGTATCAGATGAGAGCCTCCGTGACGTAGTAACTAGCGCGCTAGCCTGCAAAGCGAAAGGTCTGGGTTCGATTCCTGGCTAAGGTGTAAAAATTTTAACATGTTAAAACCCATCGTTACAAAACCAATACCCCTACCGTAGTTGCTAATAACAAATTTGTCGATGCGACTTGAATTATTTAATATAGTTTTATTAAAACTAAACAAAAAATAAAAAAAGTTTAATTTATAATTTGATCTGAACCACATAGTAGTATAAAAAAATTGTACAAGTTATTACTTTATTACAAGTTATTATTAGGAACGTCATAAACAAAACTATTGTTATTTCTGCTATAATTTTTCTTTTAAATTTAAACTAGACAAAACAAGATATTCGTACATAAAAAACCGAGAACGCCTAAACATAACAATAATACCAACGCTAAAACTTATAATTTAAAACATAAGTTACAAGTAGTGACCAATGTTTTTTAGTTTTTAGTCATTCTATTTTTAACCAACACGGCTTGTTTAGTTGTACTATTTTTCACACTACAATGGTGTGTTGTTATGTCCATGAACATCACGACTTGGTCATCTATTGTGCTATAAAAATACAACAGGAGAAAAATTATTAAATAGCATCATGATATTATTATATAAATTATTAAGAATGTAAATAAAGTTATTTCTAATGTAACTAAATAACTAACCGCGCGCTTAAAAAAATGAATGCCCCACCTTAATTTTTTATTACTTTATTCAATAAAAAAAATCTTAAAATAACTCAGTCTTTTTTTAAAAAAATAGTTCATTGTAGAACCAGTAACTTTAAGTGACCGTATTATAATTGGATAAATAATTTATGTACAAAAAAAGTTTTTTTACATTTGAAATTAGGATTCCAGGGCTACAAAAAATCTTTATCACATTGTTAGCCAATTATCTGCCCATAACAGACAGGTGGAGTGTTAAATTATTTACACTCAATCTGTTAGTTGCAGGGCTAAAATAAATAGTTCTGTTTCTTATCACATGGTCAGCCAATTAAATAACTGGACCATTTAAGAACAGAAGAGGTAGAGGTGTAAAAGACACTAATCAGAGTTATCTCTTCTAAAAGTAATGAATTTCATTATACAGCCAGACCCTGTGGTGAATGAAGTGAAGGTGTCATTTGCAGAGTGGAAAATATGTCCTTTTCAGAGGGCCCGGCATGCTGATAAGCATACTTTTCCACTCAGTGAGGAAGGCAATGGTAAACCACCTCACTCCTCGTAGTAAAACCTCTACAGGTTCAAACCGGCTTTTTGGCTGATGACCTAAACAACAACAACAGCCAATTATATGACTGATCATCGCGATCATTCTCTCTGCCCTTAATAAAAATTGTTCGCCAGTGACGAACCTTTTGGGCAGACGTGACATCTTCACCATAAACACTGCACAACTGACTATGAATTTACACAGCTGATTCATTTTTTGCAGCAGAAAACGAATAACACTACGGATCTCACAACATGCGCAGAACGAAGAGAAACCTTCATTTTGTTCAGTTCGCTGCCACTAGACCAGAAGTAAATTTCCATGCGGGTGGAAACTGCCCGCTTCACTCGTATACCTTGGACAATTCGAATTGGTACAAGCAGCTTTGCTGTTTATCTACTACACTCTTCGCCCTTCGCCATGAAACGACGGTACAGTCACAAAATATACAATCGCTACTGTAATGTGTGACTCAAGCACGGTCCCTACGCTTTGTTTTCACTGTTATTAATAATAAAATCGGTCAGACATAATGATACGACTAATTTGTTTTCATATAATGATTTTCTGTTAATTATATAATCAGACCAATTTTTACTTTCTCTTGCCTATATGAATATATAGGAAGGAAAGTATTGTTTTCATGTCGATTTTAAGAAATCGAGTTTTCACCGGATCTATTCCTACGTTTTCAGACCCCCTGAACCCAAAAAACATGTTTTTAGCGATTGGTCTGTGTGTGTGCGTGTGTGTACAAAATATCTCGAGAACGGAACATCGTACGAACTTGAAACTTGAAACTTAAGTTACACACCACTACCGCACCCGACACGAACATTTTCATCAAAATCGGTCAACCGGAAGTAGTTGTTTATTCGTGTAATTTTTCACTTTTTTCCGATTTTCCCAAAAACTGGTCCTACGATTTTTTTTAAATCGCCTCAATTACTTAATTTTTTATTTTCTACAAGATAGGGTAGGCGCCATGTTTGCTGAAATTCTTGGTGAGGCTGTTTTCACGTAAAAAAGTGTTTTTTTAAGATTACGGCTTTAGTATGCATTATAGCGCAAAAATGTATATAATAAAATATGTAGAGAATTAAAATTATATAACGCTTAGTTTAGCGGTAATTAGCGATTTTCTGTTTTTTTTCTCACGAAAACGTGTGAAAAATCGATTTTTTTAAAGGTTTCGGCCTTAGTATGCATTTTTCGACAAAAGTGTATATCATCAAATTTATAGTAATTTAAAAGATCTACAACTTTTATTTAGAGCTTTTTTCTCTACAGATCGTAGTTGAGCGTGAAAAAGTGATTTTCCGTATTTTAGGCCAAACTGAGGTCGATTTTCATTTTGCGTTTTTCATATATGATTAAAATTAGGTTATGTTTATTGAGGTTAGTTTTTTATTTATTTCTAATGTTTTATTACTAATGTTAGTTTTATTGTTAATTATTTGCACTGGCAAGAGAAAGTTGTGTGAGTGTTTCACACCAGATTTTTTTTAGTTAGTTGCGTGCGTCTATAGAATATAGTTAAGTGAGTTTTTACAGTTTAGTTCTTGTAATTTATAATTTAATTTTTTACTGGGACAAATTAGATACATACTATTTTAAAATAAAATAATGATTTGTATGTTCGTACATTGAAATAAGGTTGTAGGCATTGCATACATTGGAATTTGAAGACATTGTTGAAAGAATAGGTTATGGATATACTTTATGCGGAACTGTGTGTACACGAAGAGCAAGAGTTGTGCCAGTTCGAATTGTACACAGTATACTTGGATATAAAACTTAAGGAAACTTATTTTTTGGATTCCCCTCGTATCATCGTAAAAAACTATCGTATTATGTTATAAAACTATCGTATGCTCTTAAAAACATAAAAATCTTGTACAGTCAACTCCCGATTACCCGTGCACGTCGGATGAATTTTTTTTTCATTCTTTTTACTTTCTCTTGCCTATATGAATATATAGGAAGGAAAGTATTGTTTTCATGTCGATTTTTCGAAATCGAGTTTTCACCGGATCTATACGTTTTCAGACCCCCTGAACCCAAAAAACATGTTTTTAGCGATTGGTCTGTGTGTGAACAGAATATCTCAAGAACGGAACGTCGTACGAACTTGAAACTTGAAACTTAAGTTACATACTACTACCGGACGCGACACGAACATTTTCATCAAAATCGGTCAACCGGAAGTAGTAGTTTATTCGTATAATTTTTCAGTTTTTTGCGATTTTCTCAAAAACTGGTCCTACGATTTTTTTTAAAATCGCCTATTTTACTCAATTTTTTATTCTCTACAAGATAGGGTAGGCGCCATGTTTGCTGAAATTCTCGGTGAGGCTGTTATCACGTAAAAACTTTGTTTTTTTAAGATTACGGCTTTAATATAAATTTTAGCGCAAAAACTTATATAATAAAAGTTGTAGAGAATTTAAAAACCTACAACTTTTATTTCAAACATTTTTTTGTATAACGCTTAGTTTAGCGGTAATTTGCGATTTTCTGTTTTTTTTCTCACGAAAACGTGAGAAAAATCGATTTTTTTAACATTTCGGCCTTAGTATGCATTTTACGACAAAAGTGTATATAATTAAATTTATAGAAAATTAAAAGATCTACAACTTTTATTTAAAGCATTTTTCTCTACAGAGCCTAGTTTAGAGAGAAAGAGTGATTTTCCGTATTTCCAAGCCAAACTGAGGTTGATTTTCATTTTGCGTCTTTCACTCATGATTAAAATTAGGTTATGTTTGTTGAGGTTAGTTTTTTGTTTATTTCTTATGTTTTATTACTAATGTTAGGTTTATTGTTAATTATTTGCACTGGCAAGAGAAAGTTGTGTGAGTGTTTCACACCAGATTTTTTCTTAACGTTAACATTAAGTAAATTTCTTGTTATGTGATAACATTAAAAATAAAATTTGTAAAAACGCGCTTTGTAAAATAAAGCACACGCTTAAATTTGTAAATACGCGCTTTGTAAAGTAAAGCACACGCTTAAATTTGTAAAAACGCGCTTTGTAAAGTAAAGCACACGCTTAAATTTGTAAATACGCGCTTTGTAAAGTAAAGCACACGCTTAAATTTGTAAATACGCGCTTTGTAAAGTAAAGCACACGCTTAAATTTGTAAATACGCGCTTTGTAAAGTAAAGCACACGCTTAAATTTGTAAATACGCGCTTTGTAAAGTAAAGCACACGCTTAAATTTGTAAACCACATACTTTGCTTTGTGACAAACTTATGTTGAGAAAACTTCTGTCTCAAATCAAGAAAAAGTGTTTTAACTCAAAAAAACAAAAGGAGATGACTTGACTTTTTAAAAACGTTGTGACTTCCATTACAACATATAGCTTCTGCACATCATTTGTAAGTAAACAATATTTTTATGTTTTTTCTTTCTAAAAACATTGTATGTACTAATTATTCTTTTTGTATCTTTTATTTGAAATTTTCAACAGTAGGCTCTATTTTTCTAACTACTAGAAAATGTGTTGTACGTACATAACCAAGTAACATGAAAGGAAACATAAAGACAAAGATTGATACCCATTGGTATTTCTCTGAGTGTATAAAAAAGTATTAAATATGATAATTAGTTCGTTTAATTGTTATTATTTTTATTATATTAGTTAGAACTCAAAGAAGATCTCTATTCCATCTTCTTTTTAGACGCCGGGCAGGATTCCCAGGAAGGTGAAAACGATTAAGTTCTTGAATTAGAGGATTAGGATTTATTAGTAATTTCGAAAAGAATTTTTTATAATAGGACTGTGCCACTTCTTCAAATCTAGGAATCGCGAAATCGGAGTGTAAAGTGTCGTTACTTACGTAGTACGGAGCTCTAGATATTAAACGGAGAAATTTTGATTGGAACGTCTGTATATGATTAAGATTACTGGATTTTGCTGAGCCAAATAACTGGACTCCGTAAGTCCAAACTGGTTTAAATAACGATTTGTACAGCAGTAATTTTGAAGAAATTTGCAAAGGAGAAGTTTTACGAAGAAATCGGTACAGTTGTCGTAATTTTGTATTTAATTGAAGTCTTTTCTTTTTTATGTGCGAGTGCCACGTAAGTCTTTTGTCCAAGATAAGCCCTAAGTATCGAATTTCACACTTCTGAGGTATGGGAATGTTATTAAGAAAGACATTAGGACATAAGAGTAAAAGAAACATGAATAGATTTGGTTGTATTAATTTGTATTCTCCATTTTTCTAACCAGTCTTATAGAATATCCAGATGATATTGTAAATTAGCACTTGTGATTTGTGGATTATCGGAGGATGAAAGAAGAAGAGTGTCGTCAGCAAATGTAGCAATGGTAGTCACGTCAGTCTCCGGCAGATCAGATGTGTAGTTATTGTACAATAACGGAGAGAGGATAGACCCCTGTGGCACTCCAGCTAATATCTGCCTATATTCGGAGTAATCATCCCCTTGACGAACGACGAAAAATCTTTCCTCTAGGTATGAACGGAGAACATGGTAGAGAGTGTCCGGTAATATATGTTTCAGTTTGAAGAGTAGTCCGTCGTGCCACACCTGTATGTACTAATTTAAAAAAAATACAGTAAACAAACATTTTTAGAGACAAAAAATAATTAACAGCATTTAACATTTTAATGTTATATTTTGTAATTTAAGTTAGTGTTTTCATTATTATACATATTTATGTATACTTTAAATAACAAAAAATTAATAATAATTTTATACGTATACTACTGTTTATGCCTACGCTTTTTTTCGTCATTTTGCGGATTATCCGCGGAATCGGATTATCCGCGGCACTCGTGCCACCCAATTCCGCGGATAATCGGGAGTTGACTGTATTTAGTCTATATCGTATCATCTTCTCCTGGTATTCACCTAAATGGTACCGATACTTTTGAACTACCTAACAAAACAACTTTTACTTAACCTTTACAGTTTCTAGAAAAGCTGCAAATGAATGAAAACCTAATACGAAATGCAACCCATACAAATCTATTGTTTTCAAAACACAGAAACACAATAGATAACCAAAGTTACCGGCTGTCATACTTCAAACCCTTACGTCACAATATTTCGACTGTATCTACATTATATAATTATATTATATAATTTTTGGCTTGTAGTGGTATAAAATAATAAATAATCTATTGAAAAAATATAGTAATTTTTTCTAAATGATAATAATACCTTCTCTGTCCATTTTAAACTCCAGAAAAAAAAGAGAAAATTCGAAGATACTTTAGTGATATATCTAAGAAGTAAAAACTTTCGTTCCACCGTGTATTTATTTTTGACTCAATTATAAATTAGGAATTATGTAATCCATTGTAGTAACAAATTTTATAACGACAGTGATTTACTACGTATAGGTTAAGAGTTTTCTGGTAGTTAAAACAGGACGTTGGGTGACCACTATGTCATCGTAACCGGATCTACCAGCAGTATTATTCACTTCCTTTTTTTACAATATATTTCTCTTTTTCTATCTCAAAGAATTACTCCATTTTCTATCTCTGTCTTTTATTCACCTTGAGATTTTATTCCTACGATGTCAAGGTCTTTGTAAAACAGATGCATTCGATTTTGTTGTACTCTAATCGATTTTGTGTTCTATTGTAATTTTTCTAATATATTTTGTTTTTAGTAGTAGACTGATTTATTAACCGCATTGCTCTGTTCAGATCGTTAACCTTATCGGCTCATTTTAATTTGTATCTTCAATTTTTAAATTTTAATATCGTGTTTAGTTATCTCATGTTCAGGTAATGTACGTCTAGCCTTGAAAAGTTCAATCAGTCTTTTTTTTGTAAATGGTTATTACACAGAAATAATCGTTTTCAATTTTTCTTATTTAACTTCAGTCTTGTTATTGGAGTCTTTCATTTCTGATCGTTTTTTTTGTCATCAGTCTCTCGACTGGTTTGATGCAATTCTCCAAGCTGTTCTATCTTACCTGTAACACCCTACATCATTTGTGATTTGCTTCGTAAACTCTAACCTTTGCCTCCCCTTCAGTTCACTCCCTCAATATTACCCTCCATTATTGATAGACCAATACCTGGATGTCTTAAGATATGCCCCACTAGCCTATCCATTCTTCTGGTAAGATGCTTCCGTATACTTCTTTTCTCATCCACACGCCTAAGAACCTCTAAATCACTTAAATTACTTATCTTGTCCACCCACCTAATCTTTAACATTTTCCTATAGCATCACATTTCAAAAGCTTCTATCCTCTTCTTTTCTACAGCCTCTATCACCCACGTTTCACTCCCGTATAACGCTACACTCCAAACATAATGTTTTAAGAAATTTTTCCTGATCTGTAAATCAATGTTTGTAATCAGTAAGCTTTTATTAATTTCAAAGGCTTTTCTAGCTTGAGCAATTCTACTCTTGATATCACTTGTGCTTCTACCATTATTTGTTATTTTACTCCCTAGATTGCAGAATTCCTTAACTTCCTGTATGTTTTCGTTGCCTACTTTTAAATTTCCCATTTTTTCTAAACCACTCTTGCTGCTGCACAACACTTTCGTTTTGTTCTTATTAATTTTCATGAAGTAATCGTTTCTCATAATCTCATCCATTCCATTTAAGATATCCTCTAGTTCTTTCTTTGTCTCAGCTAATGATACTACTATATCATCGGCGAATCTCAGCATTTTTATTGTTTCTCCTTGAATTTTTATTCCTTCGTCAAATTCTGATCGTATTAAATTATTTTGGTTTTTCTTCTTAGCAAATATAAGGCCCACTTAATGAAATTGCTCTTTCACCTTTTCTTTGGGTCACGTGGTTACTTATTATTCTTAAATTTAACAGATTGCAACGTAAACACTTAAGAGATTTAAAATAAAAATTCTGTTATATTTTTGTTTTTGTTTACAGGTAAGAATGTCTCTTTTTCTACTTTACCGTTAGCTGGAAAATAGTAAGTTGGTAAGTTAGAATTTATTTTTAATTATCACTAGCAACAAACCTGTTCGCTACGTTTCACGGCAAACTATAAACTTATTGTTGTTTAAGTCGTCAGCCAAAAGGCTGGTTTGAAGCTCTAATCTAGAGGCTTTATTAAGTAATATGAGGAGTGAGGTGGTTTACCATGCCTTCATCACTGAGTGGAAAAGTAGCCTCTGCTTATCAGCAAGCACTTCTACTTTCCACCCACTTAAAGCATCTACTTTCCACCCTGCAAATGACATCATCACTTCATTCACCCCATGTTCTGGCTGTGTTGTGGTTTAGGTCATCAGCCTGTAGGGCTGGTTTGAACCTGTAGAGGTTTTACTAAGTAAAACGAGGAATGAAGTGGTTTACCATTGCCTTCCTCACTGAGTGGAAAAGTACGCTTATCAGTATGCCGGGCCCTCTGAAAAGCACATATTTTCCACTCTACAAATGACACCTTCACTTCATTCACCACAGGGTCTTGCTGTATAATGAAATTCATTACTTTCAGAGGAGATAAATCTGATTAGTGTCTTTTACACCTCTACCTCTTCTGTTCTTAAATGCTTCAGTCATATAATTGGCTGACCCTGCGATAAGAAACAGAACTATTTTTTTTTTGTAGCAACCCGGAACTAGCAGTTCGAGTGCAAATAATTTAACACTTCACTTTCCTGTTATTGGCATAAATTTTGAAGTATTTAGTGGAAACCTCTCGGATCATAAAAAGTCTTTTGGGTTATAAAACCTCCACCCAAAATTTAAAATAAAATTTAAAATGATTGTTACAAATAATCATTTCATCCTCCATTGTACAATAGTTACACCCCCAACGTCGTCGCTAATGACCGTTGTAGTTGATGCGACGTTAAATAAATTAAAAAAAAAATCTGGTGTGAAACACTCACACAACTTTCTCTTGCCAATGCAAATAATTAATAATAAACCTAACATTATTAATAAAATATTAGAAATAAACAAAAACTAACCTCAAAAACATAACCTTATTTTAATCATGAGTGAATGACGCAAAATGACAATCGAACTCAGTTTGGCTTAAAAATACGGAAAATCACGCTTTCACGCTAAACTAGGCTCTGTAGAGACAAATGCTCTAAACAAAAGTTGTAGATCTTTTAATTTTCTATAAATTTAATTATATACACTTTTGTCGTAAAATGCATACTAAGACCGAAATGTTAAAAAAATCGATTTTTCTCACGTTTTCGTGAGAAAAAAAAAACAGAAAATCGCAAATTACCGCTAAACTAAGCGTTATACAAAAAATTGTTTGAAATAAAAGTTTTAGAATTTTTAATTCTCTACAACTTTTATTATATAACGTTTTGTGCTAAAATGCATATTAAAGCCGCAATCTTAAAAAGAAAATGTTTTTACGTAAAAACAGCCACAAGCAGAATTTCAGCAAACATGGCGCCTACCCTATATTGTAGAGCATAAAAAATGTAGTAAACCAGTTGATTTTAAAAAAAATCGTAGGACTAGTTTTTGAGAAAATCGCAAAAAAGTGAAAAATTATACGAATAAACTACTACTTCCGGTTGACCGATTTTGATGAAAATGTTCGTGTCGGGTCCGGTAGTGATATGTAACTTAAGTTTCAAGTTTCAAGTTCGTACGATGTTCCGTTCTTGAGATATTCTGTTCACACACACACACACACTCACACACACACACAGACCAATCGCTAAAAACATGTTTTTTGGGTTCAGGGGGTCTGAAAACGTATAGATCCGGTGAAAACTCGATTTCCAAAAGACATGAAAACAATACTTTCCTTCCTATATATTCATATAGGCAAGAGAAAGTAAAAAAATTAAAATGTATCGTTCTTGTTCAAACTCATCGCATACTGTAAGCGTAATTAATAATTTTTACTATAGAAAAATAACGGATGACTTTTTTAAATTTATTTTAATTACTTCTAATTATGTATGCATAATTATTGTGCCGGTAATAAACGAAAATTATATTAATTAATATTATGGTTATTATTAATAGAAACTTAATTAATGTAGGCCAAATATTTAAAAAGTATAATAAAAAAGTTGTAATTAAAACGGTAATAAAATTTTATTTCTGTTGTACCGCTCCAAAGAGATATTGTTCTTTGAGTGAGGTTCGTTCAGAAAGTAAGTTGATTTTGTAACTAAAAGAATTTGGTATAAAACACTCACACGACTTTATCTTCCCAATGAAAATAAGGAACAATACAGCCTAACGTAAGTAATAAAATGTTAAAAATAAACAAAAAGAACTAACTTCTAAAAACATGACCTAATTTAAATCATGAATGAATGATACGAAATGAAAACTAACCTCAGTTTGCCTTAACCCTTTATAGGGCAGTACTACGGGGTAGATATACATGTTGTAAAATGTTAAATTTTGTTTAATAGGAACTTGAATAATGTATTTCTAGTGCCAGAACAGTAAGATATTTCTTTTTTTTTTATGTCAATTCCTGATAAGTGTTCTTACCAAAGACCGTTTATTGAAATGGGAATCACATAATATTTAGTGGTAAGAATGCTTATTAGAACAACTTGTAGCCCTATATAACAAAAAAATCTGGTGTGAAACACTCACACAACTTTCTCTTGCCAATGCAAATAATTAATAATAAACCTAACATTATTAATAAAATATTAGAAATAAACAAAAACTAACCTCAAAAACATAACCTTATTTTAATCATGAGTGAATGACGCAAAATGACAATCGAACTCAGTTTGGCTTACAAATACGGAAAATCACGCTTTCACGCTAAACTAGGCTCTGTAGAGACAAATGCTCTAAACAAAAGTTGTAGATCTTTTAATTTTCTATAAATTTAATTATATACACTTTTGTCGTAAAATGCATACTAAGACCGAAATGTTTTTCGAATGTTGAAATCGATTTTTCTCACGTTTTCGTGAGAAAAAAAACAGAAAATCGCAAATTACCGCTAAACTAAGCGTTATACAAAAAAATGTTTGAAATAAAAGTTGTAGAATTTTACATTCTCTACAACTTTTATTATATAACGTTTTGCGCTAAAATGCATATTAAAGCCGCAATCTTAAAAAGAAAATGTTTTTACGTAAAAACAGCCTCAAGCAGAATTTCAGCCTACCCTATATTGTAGAGCATAAAAAATGTAGTAAACCAGTTGATTTTAAAAAAAATCGTAGGACTAGTTTTTGAGAAAATCGCAAAAAAGTGAAAAATTATACGAATAAACTACTACTTCCGGTTGACCGATTTTGATGAAAATGTTCGTGTCGGGTCCGGTAGTGAAATGTAACTTAAGTTTCAAGTTCGTACGATGTTCCGTTCTTGAGATATTCTGTTCACATACACACACACACACACGCGCGCGCGCACACACGCACACACACACACTCACACGCGCGCACACACACACACACACACACACACACACACACACACACACAGACCAATCGCTAAAAACAAGTTTTTTGGGTTCAGGGGGTCTGAAAACGTATAGATCCGGTGAAAACTCGATTTCGAAAAATCGACATGAAAACAATACTTTCCTTCCTATATATTCATATAGGCAAGAGAAAGTAAAAATGTGGCGAATAACTTATCTTAACTTTATTAGCATGAGTACGTGCTTTCCCGTAAAAAACTGGAATTTTCTAAGCACTGTATTAAAGTAACAACAAAACAACATGGTAATGTACGTTGGTATGAATCCTTACCACATTCGTGCAACTCACAAAGCAAATGATCGCTGTGTGCTAATTTCAATATGCGAATAGCCTACTTACCAGATTAAATCTATAAAACCATAAAATGCCAATAAGGTTCAACTGCACAGCTTATTCTTTAAAAAAATCGACCTTATTACCAGTGGTAAGTATACCTACCACTGACCTATAAAGGGTTAATAATACGGGAAATCAGTAATTGCCTATCAACTAGGCTCTGTAGAGAAAAATTCATAAATCAAAGTTTTAGGTTTTTAAATTCCTTGTTGTTGTTTAGGTCAACAGCCAAAAGGCTGGTTTGAACCTCTAGAGGTTTTACTAAGTAAAACGAGGAGTGAGGTGGTTTACAATTGCCTTCCTCACTGAGTGGAAAAGTACGCTTATCAGCATGCCGGGCCCTCTGAAAAGCACATATTTTCCACTCTGTAAATGACACCTTCACTTCATTCACCACAGGGTCTGGCTGTACATTGAAATTCATTACTTTCAGAGAAGATAACTCTGATTAGTGTCTTTTACACCTCTACCTCTTCTGTTCTTAAATGATTCAGTCATTTAATTGGCTGACCATGTGATAAGAAACAGAACTATTTATTTTAGCCCTGCAACGAACAGATTGAGTGTAAATAATTTGACACTCCACCTGTCTGTTATGGGCAGTTAAATTCCTTATAAATATGATTAGGCCTTTATACACTTCTGTCGTAAAATGCATACTACGGCCGAAATCTTAAATGTCCGATTTTTTTACAGATTTTTATGGAAAATATCGGAAAATTACTAAATATTGCTAAACTAAGCGTTATACAAAGAAATGTTTAGAATAAAATTGTAGGTTTTTAAATGATCTACAATTTTGATTATATACCTTTTTGCCCTAAAATGCATGTTAAAGCCACAATCTTAAAAACATTTTTGTCTACGAGAGAACGGCCTTCACAAGAATTTCAGCGGAGATGGCGCCTACCCTATCTTGTAGGGCATAAAAAAAATCAGTAAATGAGGCGATTTTTAAAAAAAATTGTGGGAGCCGTTTTTGAGAAAATCGCGAAAAAGTGAAAATTGACACGAATAAAATACTACTTTCGGTTGATCGATTTTGATGAAAACGTTCGTGTCGTGTTCTCTAATGGTACCTAACTTAAGTTTGTAATTTCAACATAGTACGATGTTCCGTTCTTGAGATATTCTGTTATCACACAGACCAATCGCAAAAAAAACATGATTTTTTGATCAGGGGGTCTGAAAACGTGTATATCCGGTGAAAACTCTATGAACCAAGTCAAATGATTTACTATGTGCTTTTTTTATATTGATTTTTGACTTCTCATTTCCCCAATAGACTTCGTCTCGTGGAACCCCTTAAATTTTTATTTTCTCTTCCCTTATATGAATAGTTAGGAAAGGAAATAGAGTTTTCACCGGAAATACACTTTTTCAGGCCCAATGAACTCAAGAAAACATAATTTTGGGTTCATTGGGAAAACGTGAAATAAAATTAAAGAAAAATTTGACGCTCGAACAAAAATTTAAGTAGAAAGAATAAAAATGCTTAGATTCGCCGATGATATCGTAGTATTAGCCGAGACAAAGAAGCCGGCCGCGTTGGCGATGTTGGTAACGTGCTCGCCTCTCATCACGCGGTCTTGGGTTCGAATCCCACTCGGGCATGGCATTTTTTCATACGTTACAAAAAATTCATTTCATCCTTCACCGTCTGCATTAGCAGCAATTTGCAAAACAGTCGGACGTTAAACAAAAAAAAAAAAAAAAAAAAAAAAAAAGAGACAAAGAAAGGAGAGAATATCTTAAATGGAATGGATGAGATCATGAGAAAGAAGAATGGCTTCATGAAAATTAATAAGAACAATATGAAAGTGTTGTGCAGTAGGAAGACTGGTTCAGAGATGGGGAATTCAAAAGTAGGCAACGAAAAAATTCAGGAACTTGGGGAATTGTGCTGCCTCGGGAGTAAAATAACAAAGAATGATAAAAGCACAAATGAAATCAAAAGCAGAATTGCTCAAGGTAGAAGGATCTTAGGCTAAATGAAAATAGCTTACTGACTACAAACATTGGTTTACAGATTAGGAAAAATTTCTTAAAACACTATGTCTGGAGTGTAGTATTTTACGGGAGCGAAACGTGGGTGATAAGGGTTATAGAAAGAAAGAGGGTAGAAGCTTTTGAAATGTGGTGTTATTGGAAAATGTTAAAGATTAGAAAAGTATTTTTGAGTAATTATCAATAATTTGCACGTAATGTAGAAATCATTCCCGCGCACAGGCTCGTCCTATGCGGGAATTAGTATATACAGAGTGATTCAAAACTATACGACAATCTCTTGGGATCTCATGCTATAGCTAAAAATAACAAAAAGTTCATATAAACGTATACCTGAAAACGCTTAGTTAGCGAGTTACGGCTAGCGAAAAATTTCACCTAGAACTCTGTACCCTCGGTGAAGTAAGGCCGTATAAAAATGTTAAAGGTAGTTACAAAGATACAAATACGAATGTTGCTTATGTTCTTTTAATCTGAAAAATTGAATAAAATTGGTTTCAGAGCTGTAAATGCAATACTTTCAGAGATATCTTACATAAAACACAAGAATTGGTGCAAAGAAATAACACATTTTTGTGTTTAATGTAAGATTATTTCCATAAATGTTAAATAAAGGTGTATTTTTTATTAAATAAATTTATAGAAAATTTAATTCTGAAAAGATTCATGTGAATTACTCAGGAAAAAAATTAATAATAGTTATTGAAATTTCGCTTTATTTAAAATCAAAAGAGACGCACATAAAACACACATTCATAAAATATTAGCTAATATGTAGGTTAATATATTATGTAGGCCTAATATGTTATGCAGTTAAGAATTTGCGTTTTAGGTATGTGCGTCTGTTTTGATTTTAAATAAAGCGAAATTTCAAAATCTATTATTCATTTTTTCCTGAGTAATTCACATGAATCTTCTCAGAATTAAATTTTCTACAAATTTATTTAAGAAAACATACACCTTTATTTACCATTTATGGAAGTAATCTTACGTTAAACACAAAAATGTGTTATTTCTTTGCGCCAATTCTTGTGTTTTATGTAAGATATCTCTGAAAGTATTGCATTTACAGCTCTGGAACCAATTTTATTCAATTTTTCAGATTAAGAAACATAAGAAACAGTAGTATTTGGATCTTTGTAACTACGTTTAACATTTTTATACGGCCTTACTTCACCGAGAATACAGAGTTCTAGGTGAAATTTTTCGCTAGCCGTAACTCGCTAACTAAGCGTTTTCAGGTATATGTTTATAAGAACTTTTTCGTTATTTTTAGCTATAGAATGAGATCCCAAGAGATTGCCGTATAGTTTTGAATCACCCTGTATATGTTAATGTATTGTATTGTATATTGTAAATAAATATTTGTGTTAAGTTAAGGTGGATGGACAAAATAAGTAATTTAGAAGTTTTTAGGCGAGTGGATGAAAAAAGAATTATACGGAAGCATCTTATCAGAAGAAGGGATAGGCTAGTGGGGCATATCTTAAGATTACAGGTATTGGTCTATCAATAATGGAGGGTAATATTGAGGAAGTGAATTGCAGGGAAGGCAAAGGTTAGACTATTTAAAGGAAATAATAAAAGATGTTGGGTATTGCAGATATAAAACGACTGGTGCAAGATAGAACTGATTAAAAAACTACATCAAACAAGTCGAGAGACTGATGACAAAAAAAGTACAAAAAACCTTTGTCTTTTATTTACTTCTTCCTTACCGAAGTAGGTTTCTATGCTAGACTAGTTCAGTATTTTTTTTTAAATTTTTAAATAAAATATTTTGAATATTTGTATTTTATGTTCAAGTTTGTAACAAAAGATTGTTAAACTTGATGGTAATAAAAAATCGAAATAGAATCAGATTAAGAGAGGATAAACTCTAAGATAAATTAAAATTATGTGTAAAAAGGCTTTTGAAATTAATATTAATGACTAAGAAACGAACCAGTAAGGTGGTTCTGTTTTGTTTTGTTTTTTCTTATACACCGGTAAAACAGAGTATTTCGTAATACCGGATAAAAATATAAAAATAAAAGATGTATTTACAAAGAACAAATCATCGTCGGTTCTTAAAATAGAATTCTTTAACAGACAATCTGTGTGCAGTTGGTTGTTAATGATTTTTAATGATGCTGTTATAGTAATACGAAAACTAGTTCTTCAACTAATTTCATTGTAGTTAAAACACATAAAACTTGGGTTGTTTCTAGGTTTGTTATATTCACACGTTGTCCAAAAAGTATGGGTTACTTTGGCTGTGGTTTTAAAGTTTTAGAAGTGGTATTATTTAAAATGTTTTCTCTGTTTTTAATTTATTTTACTGTATATGAATGTATAGGAAAGGAAAGTATTGTTTTGAAATCGAGTTTTCACCGGAAATAAATGTTTAATCATGAGTAAACAATGTAAAATGAAAAACCTAACCTAACTTTAATCATAAGTGAATGACGTAAAATGAAAATCAACCCCTTTAGGACTTTAAAATACGGAAAATCATTTGTTTCATTTCGAGTTTTCACCGGAAATAAATGTTTAATCATGAGTAAACAATGCAAAGTGAAGAACATAACCTAACTTTAATCATAAGTTAATGACGTAAAATGAAAAATCAACCCCTGTAGGACTTAAAAATACGGAAAATCATTAATTTCCGCTAAACTAAGCGTTGTACAAAAACAGGTTGAAATAAAAGTTGTAGGTTTTTAAGGCGAGACTAGGGTTTTAACCCCAGTCTTTTAGTAGAATGGGGTTTTAATGACAATTTAAAATTTCGGTTCTTTATGTTTTTCAATAGTTTAGATTTAATTTCAATGAATTAATATGCGTCGATACTTTCGGTATACCCGGTTTAGTGATTATAATAGGCGATGTTACAGAATGAATAAAGACGCAGTGATATTCTGAAGATGTGTAAGAATTTATCATGTTGGCAGTGGATTGTGATAAATACAAGATAATGTTCCTTGTTAACTAGTTCTTTTGTGTAAATCGCACGTGATTAACTCTATTCTTTTAACTTATAACTAGGTGATTGTTTTAAATTACTGCTTTATAAGGTTTGTAAACAAAGTAATACAGTCTTACAGTATCATTACTCTGAATGGTGTACACAGCAGATTTTTGTAATTTTCAATGTTTTATTTATTTAGGAGGTTAGTCCGTTAAATTGAGCATTGACAGTAATTGTGTGTTGTTTAGGTCAGCAGCCGAAAGGCTGGTTGGAACCTGTAGAGAGAGGTTTTACTAGGTAAAACGAGGAGTGAGGTGGTTTACCATCGCCTTCCTCACTGAGTGGAAAAGTACGCTTATCAGCATGCCGGGTCCTCTGAAAAGCACATATTTTCCACTCTGCAAATGACACCTTCACTTTATTCACCACAGGGTCTGGCTGTATAATGAAATTCATTACTTTCAGAGGAGATAACTCTGATTAGTGTCTTTTACACCTCAACCTCTTCTGTTCTTAAATGATTCAGTCATTTAATTGGCTGACCATGTGATAAGAAAAAGAACTATTTATTTTAGCCCTGCAACGAACAGAGTGAGTGTAAATAATTTGACACTCCACCTGTCCGTTATGGGCAGTGACAGTAATTAACGAAAGGAAACTAAAATCTGAATACTATATTGTGTGTTTACTGTCGGTCGCACAGCAGTTGCCTATCGTAAGAGATTCAAACCTTGACCTAGGAGTGGAGTACTTTTTTGTTACTAATAGCGATTGCTGTGGTCGGGGAATAGTAGTAATGATACTACAGCTGTACTCATAGCAAATTGTAATAATTTCAGCTGACTAGAGTAGTTCACTTTCTACTAGACCAGTTTTGTTGGCGACCTCTGATTGCGGTTTTAAATATTGTCACGATCCCAACAATTAACTAAATAGAACAATAAGTCGTACGTAATTATGTAATCAAAGTGTGTTTGTGTTTTCTTTAACCTCTGGTCTTTTTAAAAATAATTTTTGGTAGTATCGACCGGAGCACGTTAAACTGATAAGTCCTGGTTTCGTTTCTCGGCTGGAAACGTTTTACTCTGTGTTATTTTATTGTCGTTAAGGTCATCAGCCGAAAGGCTGGTTTGAACCTTTAGTGGCTTTACTAAGTAAAATGAGGAGTGTGGTGGTTTACACTCGCCTTCCTCCCTGAGGAATGCTTATCAGCATGCCCGGCCCTCTGAAAAGTATCTACTTTCCGCCCTGCAAATGACACCTTTACTTCATTCATCACAGGGTCTGGCTGTAAAATGAAATTCATTACTCTCAGTGACCCACCGGGTTGGTCTAGAGGTGAAATCGTTGCCGTGAGTCAGCTGTTTAACAGCTGATTTTCAGAGATGAAAATTCCTGGTTCAAATCCTAGTAAAGGTAGTTACTCTTATACGGATTGGAATACTAGAAAGTGGTTACCGGTGTACTTTGATGGTTGGGATTCAATTAACCATACTCTCTCAGGTATAGTCGGCCTGGGTTTGTACAAGACTACACCTCATTTACACGTCATACAAATCATCGTCATCTCATTGAGTCATGGGGTTGCTTATTGTTCTGAATTGAACAGATTGCAAGTACACACATTAGAGGTAAAAAAAAAATTACTCTCAGAGGAGATAAATGTGACTAGTGTCTTTTACACCTTTACTTCTGTTCTTAAATGCTTCAGCCATATAATTGGCTGACTATGTGATAAGAAACAGAACTATTTTTTCTACCCCTGGAATTAGCCGATCAAGTGCAAATTGAGCACTCAACTTTCCTGGTCTGGGCTTAGAAATGCTGATATGAACCTCTATAGCAGTGTTTCTAAAATAAGCAAAACCTGGTTTTATGTTCATTCTATAATTGGCATCATTTAATCTAATTAAAATCATACAAAAATTGGTACATTACACACTACTCATCTGTAAAACAATGTACAAAACAATACACATTAATACAATACATCGAAAATAACACTGGAAACTGATATGTTTGTAGTTTTTCATCGTAACATTAATTTGTAGCTTCATTACACTCTTTGTCGACTAATTTTCAGCTATTTTACACTGAAAAAAAGATAAACTTTTATGAAACCAACATTGATATGATTCAGATTACGATTGATATTCGAGCCGGCCGAGTTAGTAAGCTGGTAGAGTGTCGGTATTAATTGTTAAGTAACACCGGTTGACATACGACTTTGTATGGTGACCAGTTAACGGCCACTCCTGAAAACACTCCACTAAGAGTCCCTGTCAAATTTGTGATCAATCAACTTCAAAAATCAGCGATCAAATCGAGTCGGTTGTCAAAAATGTAGAGTTCCCGATAACAAAAGGTTAAACGAGGTGTGGCTATTAAAAAACGGGAGTGACGTAAAAAAATTTAATTTTAATTTTATACATATTCACTTATTGTTACCTTCAATATACACTCCTACTCTATCCCTACTACGCTCCATGTGAATATTCCATTGTTGGAAACAGTGCTGGAAGTCATCTTCTGTCAGCTCCTTCAGGACACGAGCCGCTTTCTCTTTTACAGCTTCCACAGACTCAAATCTTGTCCCTTTTAATGCAGATTTCACCTTAGGAAACAGGTAGAAGATAATAACATGTGATGAAACGTGGTTTTTTACTTGTGATCCGGAAACGAAGCGCCAATCCATGCTTTGGCCGAGCCGAACTTCACCGAGAGCCAAAAAACCTTGAATAAGCAAGTCAAATTTAAAGCAATGATGATTGTTTTTTTTTAATATCTATGGGGTTGTGTACTTTCACTGGGTTCCTGAAGGTCAAACAATTAATCAATATTACTACTACCTTGAGGTTCTTTCTAAACTACGTCAAAGAGTAAGGAAAAATCGCCCAGAAATGTGGAAGGACAAATCATGGGTTCCCCACCAAGACATTGCGCCAGCTCATCCCGAGTTATCTGTCAAGAGGTTCCTAGCCAAGTACAGCATCTCAGTGTTAGAACATCCACCTTATTCACCAGATCTTGCACCATGTGACTTTTACCTGTTCCCTAAGGTGAAATCTGCCTTAAAAGGGACAAGCTTTGAGTCTGTGGAAGCTGTAAAAGAGAAAGCGGCTCGTGTCCTGAAGGAGCTGACAGAAGATGACTTCCAGCACTGTTTCCAACTATGGAAAATTCGTATGGAGCGTTGTAGGGATAGAGAAGGAGTGTATATTGGAGCTGGCAATAAGTGATTATGTATAAAATAAAAATTAACTTTTTTTTACAACGTCAGTCTCGTTATTTAATAGCCATACCTCGTATGTATAAAAAAAATAGGCTACTGATTTTATAATATTTATTCTGTGTTTTTAAAAGTTCTATTCATTGTCTTCTTTGTGTTGTACTAGACTCCTCAAAACACGGGCTGTGTTTTTAGGCGGAGTAATGTGCTCCTATGCATTCGTGGTAATTTTTTTTTTTAAGATGACCGGCTTAATATGAAGTGCTTTCTAGAGCTAAGTGTATTTAATGAAAGTTGTAGAACATTAAAAAACCTGGAACTTTTGTTTCGAACATTTTTTTCTACAACGCTTAGTTTAGTGATAATTAGTGATTTTTTCAAATCGATAAAAATTGAATTTTTATTAATACTGCGGCCTTAGTTTATCATGCATTTTACGACAAAATTGTAGGCCTATATAATAAACGTTTTAGGAAATTAAGTAAATTTACAACTTTTATTTTAAGCATTTTCTAGATACAGAGCCTAGTTTAGAGTGATTTACTGTTTTTCCGTATTTTTAAGTCGAATAGAGGTTGATTTTCAGTTAGCGTCATTCACTCATGATTAAAATTAGGTTACGTTTATTTCTTTACATTGGCAACAGAAAGTTGTGTGAGTGTTTCACACTAGATTTGTTTCTTTTTTAAGTTATTAATGTTAATCATGGTAAAAGAGTTCGGGGTGGGTGTTCCACAGCTTATTTTTTTATTTGTGACAAATTGATTAATTATAATTGCTAATCTACCGTGTCACACAATCTAACCGTCCGCCCTACCTGTGAATATAACCTTGCAACAGATCTGATTTGTAGGCGTAAGTTGACTAGGAAATAGATTAGTAGGCTACTTTTGTACCGCTTTACGTTGATATCTTTTATTCCAGTACCCCATCCTGTTAATTTTTTACTTTCTCTTGCCTATATGAATATATAGGAAGGAAAGTATTGTTTTCATGTCGATTTTTCGAAATCGAGTTTTCACCGGATCTATACGTTTTCAGACCCCCTGAATCCAAAAAACATGTTTTTAGCGATTGGTCTGTGTGTGTGTGTGTGTCTGTGTGTGAACAGAATATCTCAAGAACGGAACGTCGTACGAACTTGAAACTTGAAACTTAAGTTACATACCACTACCGGACGCGACACGAACATTTTCATCAAAATCGGTCAACCGGAAGTAGTAGTTTATTCGTATAATTTTTCAGTTTTTTGCGATTTTCTCAAAAACTGGTCCTACGATTTTTTTTAAAATCGCCTATTTTACTCAATTTTTTATTCTCTACAAGATAGGGTAGGCGCCATGTCTGCTGAAATTCTCGGTGAGGCTGTTTTCACGTAAAAACGTTGTTTTTTTAAGATTACGGCTTTAATATAAATTTTAGCGCAAAAACTTATATAATAAAAGTTGTAGAGAATTTAAAAACCTACAACTTTTATTTCAAACATTTTTTTGTATAACGCTTAGTTTAGCAGTAATTTGTGATTTTCTGTTTTTTTTCTCACGAAAACGTGAGAAAAATCGATTTTTTTAACATTTCGGTCTTAGTATGCATTTTACGACAAAAGTGTATATAATTAAATTTATAGAAAATTAAAAGATCTACAACTTTTATTTAAAGCATTTTTCTCTACAGAGCCTAGTTTAGAGAGAAAGAGTGATTTTCCGTATTTCTAAGCCAAACTGAGGTTGATTTTCATTTTGCGTCTTTCACTCATGATTAAAATTAGGTTATGTTTGTTGAGGTTAGTTTTTTGTTTATTTCTTATGTTTTATTACTAATGTTAGGTTTATTATTAATCATTTGCATTGGCAAGAGAAAGTTGTGTGAGTGTTTCACACCAGATTTTTTATTTTTATTTTTTATACGTTAATTATCCTTTATTCCAGTACCCCATCCTGTGAATTTTTTCGTTTATTGTTAACCCTTTCGATCCCAAATTTTTTAACTATGCACAAACAAATATGTGTAAATTGTTTCATACACTTTACTGACATTTAAGTGAAATAAAATCACTTTTAGACCTTCTTCAGCCTTTTTGATGGCGTGACAAAAAAGTGTGACACATAGCCTATGTTACATTGGACTTGATGGTATCAAAGTTCCCAACAATATAAATAAGTGAAATCATGTGCAGGCTTCCTAAACAATATTCTCTTGCTTAGATTTGTAGCAAAAAAACTAAATACGATTTTAATATCAAAGCATTATTTAAGACTTAAAAAATGTTACAATTCAAAAATATTGGTAAAATCTCTATTTGCAGCCTGAAAAATATACTTGTATGTAGATTCAACATACTCGAAGAAATGCTACTTTATTTTAGTAAATGAACACGAATATTTAAAACTAAAATTAACTTTAAAAAGAAACTAATGGTCGCGTCCGTGGCGTAGTGGTCAGCATCTTACACTGCTAAGCGGAGGTCTCAGGTTCGATTCCTGGCTAGGGTACAGAAATTATTACACTTCACATCCAGCGCTCTTTAATCAAAAGTAGTCGCTTACAATTAAAGTTTTTATGTCTGTTATTTCACTCCAATGTGACTTTTATGCCACACTGGGTAAGAAACGGTTAAGCCTAAGAATTTTGAACAAAATACTTCTTCTAGAGCAGTTTTCATAACCTTATTACTGTCAATAAAATTTGTTTTGACTTGTAAATAAGCTGAGCATTTTATTTATTTTTAGGAAGCTACATTATAATTTATTTCACAAACTTATCCTTGAAGTGGGCGTCCGGATGAACTTGACGATTTTGAAGTTGATGCCATATTTAAATTAAACACAAAATGAAAGTTATTAAACTCTATGTTTATTTTTCATAAAATTTTCACAATAATTTTGACTAGAAAAATGTGTTATGCGGCAATATTTACCATTTTCTTGTAATGGGCGTTAAAATAAAACTGTTTCACCCTATCATATCGTGCTTACCACGAACTACTACCATTGTTTTTTATTTGTTTTTAATTCCTAAAATGTGTACGTTGCAATCTGTTCAATTCAGAACAATAAGCAACCCCATGACCCAATGATATGAGGGTGATGTGTATGACGTGTAAAAGAGGTGTAGTCTTGTACAGACTCAGATCGACCATTCCGGAGAGAGTATGGTTAATTGAACCCCAACCATCAAAGTACACCGGTAACCACTGTATAGCATTCAAACCTGTATAAAAGTAACTACCTTTACTAGGATTTGAACCAGGAACCTTCGTCTCCGAAAATCAGCTGTTAAACAGCTGATTTTGGCGATGACTTGACCTCTAGACCAACCCGACTACCATTATTAATGTCACAATAATTTCTGTTAAAATTGCACTCTATACCAGCTGTTTGAACCCTATAAATGAACGAAGTTATTGTTTTCGCATAATTATTTTATTTCATTTAAGTGTCTTACTGACTTTTCACGACATTACAATGTATAATTGAATACAAAGTTTCATTTGCTTAATTTAATTAATAAATTTATATTTATTTTAAATGTAATTATGGCCTTGACATTTCATTAGATTTGTCTGTCAAATTACACAATTTTCTTCTCTTACGTTCTTTCGTTCTACTTGAATCGTAAAACATTGTTTCCCAATTCTTAGTTTCATAAATAGTAAGTATCGTTGTAGTGTCGGTGTAACTGGGTGTTCCAAAATTCACTGAATTCTATAATGTTTTACTTTCTCTTGACTTTGTGAATATATAGGAAGGAAAGTATTGTTTTCATGTCGATTTTTCGAAATCGAGTTTTCAACGGATCTACACGTTTTCAGACCTCCTGAACCCAAAAAAAAACATGTATTTAGCAATTGGTCTGAGTGTGTGAACAAAACATCTCAAGAACGGAACATCGTAAGAACTTGAAACTTGAAACTTAAGTTAAGTACCGCTAGAGAACCCGACAAGAACATTTTCTATCGCTTGCTAGTTGGTATTTTATAGATTAACTAGTATGCCCTGAGCGGCTTCGCTCGCGAAACATGTGTAATCAATTTGTTTAAATAAATATGTAACTGAAATTGTGTGGCCGGCTCATTGGCGTAGTGGTTAGCGCAACTGGCTTCTACGCCGGGGTCTCAAGTTAGATTCCCGGTCAGGTCTGGCGTTTTTCATCACTCATCTTATGTATCATCCTTCTCACCGTTTGCATTACCAGCAATTGCAAAACTTCAGACGTAAAACCAAAAAGAAAAAATGCTATAATGCTATTATAGTTGGACAGTATACTTCAACGTACACACACACACACACACACACACACACACACACACAAGTTTTGATAAATTTACCCGCGTACATCTCTCACCATCATCAAACCCCCTTTATCATCATCAACAGCAATACGTACTCGCATACAGGGTGATTCATGAAGTTCTCCCCCCCACTTCTACAGCACATTGTACTAGTAAAAATAATGAAAAAACGTTATATAAACATAGGTCCGAAAACGCTTCGTTAGCGAGTTACAGCTAGCGAAAGTTTCGCCTGGATTTCAGTTCACCAGGTGAAATGAGGTCTTCCTGGAATTGTGGTAAGGTAGATTAAGGGGCGAATTCAATCATTTCTTATGGTTTTTGATCTGATAAATTGAATAAAACAGGTCCCAGAACTGTAAGTTAAATAGTTTTTGAGAAAACCAGTGTCAAATGCAAAAAATGGAGTGAAAATCACATTTTTTCATCTTTGGGCAAGAATAACTTTGTTATTTCACCAAGAAACAGTTAAAAATTTTCAATAAAAAATGTAGAAAATTTTATTCTGAACAAACCGGTGTAAATAAAGTACACAGAAAGCGAATAGTTTTTGAGAAAACCAGTGTCAAATGCAAAAAAATGGAGTGAAAAAAACACATTTTTTCATTTTAGTTTTTCCGGTTAATTTTACTTTGTACTCTTATGAATAAAAACTCATTTAATCAAACATCTATTCGCTTTCTGTGTACTTAATTTACACCGGTTTGTTCAGAATAAAATTTTCTACATGTTTTATTGAAAAATTTTAACTGTTTCTTGGTGAAATAACACAGTTATCCTTGCCCAAAGATGAAAAAATAAGTTTTTCACTCCATTTTTTGCATTTGACACTGGTTTTCTTAAAAACTATTTAACTTACAGATCTGGGACCTGTTTTATTCAATTTATCAGATCAAAAACCATAAGAAATGATTGAATTTGCCCCTTAATCTACCTTACCACAATTCCAGGAAGACCTCATTTCACCTGGTGAACTGAAATCCAGGCGAAACTTTCGCTAGCTGTAACTCGCTAACGAAGCGTTTTCGGACCTATGTTTATATAACATTTTTTCATTATTTTTACTAGTACAATGTGCTGTAGAAGTGGGGGGAGAACTTCATGAATCACCCTGTATGCGTACATAAACACACACACACATATTTATGTAAATCTTCATTACGCCCCTTAGGGTCATCATTTTGAAAATTTAAAAATAAAGCGTTGCTGTACAATATTCAGATGAACTAATGTCCCCTAGCCGTGGGAGTGAGAGAATGCATAACGCTCTCACTCGCACAAGTCATACGCGCCGTTACAATAACATTGTCGTATAATTTTACTCATTGTTGTGAACAAACGTTTATGCATGCAGTAAATTAACAAGCAATATAGCGACTGTAGTATGTTGTCAGATTTGGATTTTAACGGTAAAGACCTTTGGGCGCATGCGTAGTTATGCCACATATCTCCCTCTCACTCGCTCGGCTAAGGGACATTAGTACGTCTGATACTTATACGAATATGCTGTCAAAATTTCATGAAAATTCTTTCAGTAGTTTTGGAAATTACCCTGCACAAAAACAAAACGTGCTTTTTTACTTTCTCTTGCCTATATGAATATATAGGAAGGAAAGTATTGTTTTCATGTCGATTTTTCGAAATCGAGTTTTCACCGGATCTATACGTTTTCAGACCCCCTGAACCCAAAAAACATGTTTTTAGCGATTGGTCTGTGTGTGTGTGTGTCTGTGTGTGAACAGAATATCTCAAGAACGGAACATCGTACGAACTTGAAACTTGAAACTTAAGTTACATACCACTACCGGACGCGACACGAACATTTTCATCAAAATCGGTCAACCGGAAGTAGTAGTTTATTCGTATAATTTTTCGCTTTTTTGCGATTTTCTCAAAAACTATTCCTACGATTTTTTTTAAAATCGCCTGGTTTACTACATTTTTTATTCTCTACAAGATAGGGTAGGCGCCATGTTTGCTGAAATTCCCGGTGAGGCTGTTTTCACGTAAAAACGTTGTTTTTTTAAGATTACGGCTTTAATATAAATTTTAGCGCAAAAACTTATATAATAAAAGTTGTAGAGAATTTAAAAACCTACAACTTCTGTTTCAAACATTTTTTTGTATAACGCTTAGTTTAGCGGTAATTTGCGATTTTCTGTTTTTTTTCTTACGAAAACGTGAGAAAAATCGATTTTTTTAACATTTCGGTCTTAGTATGCATTTTACGACAAAAGTGTATATAATTAAATTTATAGAAAATTAAAAGATCTACAACTTTTGTTTAGAGCATTTTTCTCTACAGAGCCTAGTTTAGCGTGAAAGCGTGATTTTCCGTATTTTTAAGCCAAACTGAGTTAGATTGTCATTTTGCGTCATTCACTCATGATTAAAATAAGGTTATGTTTTTGAGGTTAGTTTTTGTTCATTTCTAATGTTTTAATACTAATGTTAGGTTTATTGTTAATTATTTGCATTGGCAAGAGAAAGTTATGTGAGTGTTTCACACCAGATTTTTCTTCATAATATTAGTACAAATGTAGCAGTTGACAATGGTCACCCATCTGTTGATATTACAAAGACTAGTCTTAAGTTCCATATTACTTACCATTAGGCTTTATACGACTGTCGATTGTGAAATATTGTTTTACGTTCCTTTCTGTGTAATTGTAATTATTTTATTTTTTTCTACATTTATTATGATTATACCTATATCTATTATTTTAAAATGGTGTTGCATAATTTTCAAATTTTTATTATTATACGTATTTATCTTGCATTGACCTATTAATTTTGTTTCATTACGCAAAATTATCTTAATGTACTGTACTAGTACACTCTAAGTACATTTTTTTATTAATTTTTCATTAACACTGTGATGTTATTTTTATTTTATTTGTCTGTTTTAACAACAATTTGAAGGCCGGTTTAAACTGTGATATGTTGTTGTATACCAAAGTTCGAATTGAGAAAGGTAGAAAAGCCTTTGAAATGAAAAACAGCTTACTGACTACGAGCATTTACTTACAGATTAGGAAAAAATTCTTAAAACGCTTTGTTTGGAGTGCAGCATTATACGGGATCTCATGTGAGAATATTGAATTTCACTATACATGTGTACCAAAAAGAATGGCCCGATTTTATATAGATTATTTATTAAGAAGAATGGCTTAACACCAACAAATTACATACTAAATTACTCACAAAAGACAGAAGTTTATGAAAATCTATCTTAAATGTTCAATATGTCCTCCATTGGCTGCACGGACGACATCTAGCCGATAGCTGAATTCATCCCAAACTGAGCGTAGGGTGTCTTCTGTCACTGAAGCTACAGCAGCTGATATTCTGTTTTTTAGTTCATCAATGTCACGAGGTAAGGGAGGAACGTAAACAAGTTGTTTAACATATCCCCACAGGAAAAAATCGCATGGTGTTATGTCAGGGGACCTAGGAGGCCAAGAGTGTAAAACCTGGTCTCGCGGTCTAAAGCAAGGTTTATGGACCCTACTTTCTTGAGGAACAAACCGTAACAGGACAATCATATCTGGCAATGCTACGGAACTGGTTATTCCCACAACTTATTGACTCTGACAATTTCATCTATCAGCAAGATGGAGCACCACCGCACTGGCACAACAACGTGCGCAGTTTCCTCAATGATAACTTGCCTCAACGTTGGATAGGGCGTACAGGACCGCGAGACCAGCCTTTACACTCTTGGCCTCCTAGGTCCCCTGACATAACACCATGCGATTTTTTCCTGTGGGGATATGTTAAACAACTTGTTTACGTTCCTCCCTTACCTCGTGACATTGATGAACTAAAAAACAGAATATCAGCTGCTGTAGCTTCAGTGACAGAAGACACCCTACGCTCAGTTTGGGATGAATTCAGCTATCGGCTAGATGTCGTCCGTGCAGCCAATGGAGGACATATTGAACATTTATGATAGATTTTCATAAACTTATGTCTTTTGTGAGTAATTTAGTATGTAATTTGTTGGTGTTAAGCCATTCTTCTTAATAAATAATCTATATAAAATCGGGCATTCTTTTTAGTACACATGGTATAATACAGCCAGACCCTGTGGTAGATGAAGTGAAAATGTAATTCGCAGGGTGGAATGTAGATGCTTTACAGAGGACCTGGCATGCTGATAAGCATACATTTTATGTATTTATATATTTCTAGTGCAATAGATTATATTGTATGGATTTTTCAGATTTCTCACATTAATTTTGGGTCGTAGTGTTTTTAAATTATTGCGTAACTGTGTAGTTTACATAAAATAAGTTACAATTAAGTTTTATTTTAAAAGTTTAGCGTTATATATGTTTTTTTTTAAAATAATTATACAATTTTGAATAGTTCCATGTTTTAAAGCCAAATATTGTTTATTTATTATACTTTTAGAATGCATTTTTTAAAATGTTTTTCTAAAAAAAAAGTTAGCGCCTTTTCTGTTATTCTACCTCTCCCCCCAGCACAATTTTTCACATTTTTTTAATATTTCGTATGCAACCTTACAGTATTTTTAATGATTAAAACGGGAAAAATATTTAAAAAAATCCTACATCAATATTTTTCAAGTTATGTTTAAATATAGGTAGATTAAATACATTGTTTTTTTCTGAATATTGTTTTTGTATGTAATAATGAAATATAAACCCATTGAGTATATGACATCATTAAATAAATAAATTTAACATAATAACATTAAATATTATTAAATAATTTAAAAATTTCTATAAATAGGTATAGGTTAATTTGAAAAAGGAAAAACCTTTAACGTTAAATTGAAAAATATTGATATCTGATTTTTTAAATATTTTTCCCGTTTTTGTCGTTAAAAATACTGTTAGATTACCTACGTACGAAACATTGAAAAATATGTGAAAAATTATGCTGAGGGCTGGGAATAACAAAAAAGACCCAAAATTTAAATGTGTCTGTAGGAGCCGGTTTTTTTTTGGAAAAGGATTACAAAAAAGTGAAAAATCGTACGAAGGTTGAACTTTGTACTGTAAGTTCGGCGAAACTGTAGCGCTCACGGCCAGAAAACTACTAGGTGACTAAGAGAGTTACTGTACTGTTTTTTTTCATATTTGAAAATACAGTACTACGTACAATACATCTACGTTTTTAATTGGCCATATCATATTATTTATTATACTAATCTAAATTTATATTGCCTTACTTCATTATTTATTTATGCAAATTATTATTATTTTTATTATGCAAATCTAAAATAGTAGTTGATTGATATATACTTACAAGTCATTTTAAATTTAATTAAATAGGTATATTAAAAGTAAACTAAAACCCACAGAATCCTGACGTTAGAACGAAGAATCCTTAGAACCTGTATTGGTAAGAGAATATACAAAGATAATAGTTGGAGATTGCTACCAAATAATGAAGTGTATAAAATTTCGGAGCCAATACTAGACACAATTAGGAAAAAACGAATCTCCTTTTTGGGCCATATCCTTAGAACACCGGAGAACAGAGTACTTAGACGACTTATTGAAAGTGTCTGGGATTTTAAAATCGGTTTGAACTGGACGAAGGAGGTCAAGGAGGACTTGGAAAGGTTTGGGTTGACGCTGGAGGATGTGAGGTTCAAGTCTGAAAGTTATAGAGGGTTGAAGGATCTGGCTTTGGAACCGGAAACCAAGACTAGAAGAGTGCAGAGGGTGACGGAAGAACTCCGGGCTCAGAGATCACAAAGAATGAGGGAATACTGGGTAAAGATCAAGGCTCAGAGATCGAAGTAGAGTCTTTCGTGTTGTGGCTGAAGTGGTCCATTGTGGCCTCACAAGTAAAAAAAAAAAAAAAAAAAAAAAAAAAAAACTAAAACTGCTATAAGATTGTATTCTTATACCCGGTGCAACGTAGATTTCGAATGTTTTGAAGTTTGCAAAATGTCACTTTTAAACAGTTAATAAATTAAATAGGTGAAGGGGCGCAGGCATCGACAGGGCCTTCAAAGTTGTTATTTTCACTGTCTTCGTTGAACTCTTCAGTGCTAATTTCTCCAATATTAATTTCGAAACGATCTGAGACATTGACTATAACAAATTCCTCTGAAAGTATTCACTTTTAACTTTTTTTTTACTTTGTTATACACAGCTTGACATTCATCTTTTCCAATTCTTGAGAAAGCGCCATTACACAATTGTGTTACATTTTCTACTCTAAAAGTTACGTTTCTCATCGATCCATAACCTTTAATATTCGCCTAGATTAGTTCGATTGGGTTGAGATCTGAGTGATAAGGCGGTAATCTTAGAGGGACGTAACCATTGCTGCGCAATAGTTCATAAAAATGGTACTTTCTTTCGGTAGATTTATATTTTTTAACGAGTTCTTACTACTCCGGTTTTAATGTTGAATCGGAGAAAGGAACTCCACTAGCATGAATTCAGGGACATCTCTGCTTAATGCACGCATTAACAAGTTAGAAAGAAAGAAAGAAGTTAGAAGTTCTACATGACAGCCAGGGGCGGTTCCAGGGCTGATTTTTGGGGGGGGCTATCTTGTTTTTATGTAGCTCTTACTACAAATTTGTAATACATAGTTTGTAATTGAGTCATTGAAAACTCCTCTTTTATGCTGTATTGCTGTAACCACAATTTTAATTCGTAGAGAAATTTTCAAGGTGCTGACTGGATGCGAGTGGCTTTTGAATACTGACACTGATTGTTATCTTAATACTATTTAAAAAGAGATACTTTCTGTTTGACTCATTTTTATACTAAAATAATTATTGTTAATTGATAGGTACGAGTATTGGGATTCAGTGTTGTTAGAAATAATAGTTTATAGAAAATATTAAACTAAGTTTTCCTAGTATTTCGGGGGGGGGGGGGCACAACTATACAGTACTCCGTTCGTGAGATATTTTGTTCACCCATACAAATCGGTAAAACCATGTACAGTAAGACTTCGATTATCCGTCATTCACGGGACCGAAGCCCTGACGGATAACCGAAAAGACGGTTAATGGAGAAAGAGCGAAAAACATAGAAAAAATACATTGTAATATGTCAAAATGTTCATTTAATGTTGACTACTGTACTACCAGACAGTACACTATAAAGGCATACAAGCTGCAAACATTACAATACAAAATACACTAGGTACAGTGCAGCAAAACTATTGTTTAAAAAAGTCTGTTAATTTCTTTTGTTTCAACACATTTCGGGCTTTTTTGGCTGCTATATCTTCTTACTCTTCGAAGCAGCAACAGCTGAGTGGAATCTGCTTCAGTCTGCTGTTCAAACCAATCATTACATGTAGAAAACATTGATTCTGCTTCAGCATGGGTGGTTGTTTTAGTAGTAGCGTCTTCTACCTCATGGTCGCTTTCGTGATTTTCTGCAGGATCATTAGGCTCCAAAACTCGCTGAATGAGTTCATCATCAGAGACAAATTCAAAACATGCATCCTGTTGGTCCAAGTCCATCCATTCGCTAACATCGTTTATTTCAATATTTTCTCCTCCAGGTAGAGCCTCAAAAAGGTGTAAAATTGCCTCATTGTCAATTTTGTGAGTCTCTGTGTTATTGGTCTCTTCTTTTTCCTGTGGCCACAGTTCTATTGAATCATGCAATAGTAGTGCTGCTGGCTGAATTTACGGGACCTTCACGGGCGCAAAGTCGGCTAAAAAGGCTGACGGTTAAGCCAGAAAGACGGTAAATCGGTAGACGGATAATCGAAGTCCTACTGTATTTAGGTTAAGAGAGCCTAAAAACTTGTATTTCCTGTGAAAATTCGATTATAAAAAAATCCACATGAAAACAGTTGGCATTATTATCTTCCTTATATATTCATATAGGGCAAGAGAAAGTTAAAAAAGCCAATTGTCGTTACTTGAAAAATAAGAGAATGACTATTTTGAATTTCTTCTTTCAGTTCTTTTTGGAGGGGTTGATACAAAAAAATATTAGATCTTGAAATAATGGATTGACCCATAAATACAATATATTTTGGTGTAAAACGGTTGTCCTTTACGTGAATAACAACACGTAAAATGATTTCAACAAGATGAATTACTATGCGGTAATTTTATTTCTATAGATGATTATACTGTATATATTTATAAAAAAAATAAAATAAAACGAAAAGCAGTAAAAAAACGATTATTGCATCTATACCTGGTTGGTTAGTACTGTGCATACGATTTGCAATAGATAATGACATTGTAAAATTAAATTAGTAATTACTTGGCTGCCAAGGTCACACTCTGGTAATAAGATTGTAAATTAACGCTGGAATTTATGTAATACGAACGATCCTTTCCGATTTTTACATTCGTTTAATCTTTGCGATTATCTAATACTATCACTGGTTAAACTAATACCTTGTCAGTTATTGCATCACCGAACAAAGCCTGACATGTTCTTTATTATTGTTTACCATTAATCACATAATTAACTTATCGGTAATAGCAAAGTAAGTGTCGCTAATTTTCATTAATTATCTAACCATAAGTATTCCAAAAGTTTTTTTATGTTTGTCAGGCCAGTTACGCGCTGTCAACCAGAAGATTGAAAAGATTATATGCACAAATACGCACTTTGTAGTGGTAACCAAGAAGTCGCCGTCGACCAAAAATACATGAGGGACGCATGAGCGCGTTCAGTATTCGAGAAACTTTGATGGAGACCATACCATGAGTTTCGACACAGAAACGTTTATTTCCGAGATTGAATCACGCAGGTTCATTTGGGACTTGTCCGGTAATGATTACGTTGAACGTGAACTGAAAAAGAAACAATGGGAAGAAATAGTTTGTTTAGTTGGTGGCGAAGGCTTGTCAGAAAGTGAAAAAAGGACTTTGTAAACAAAATAAATACGAGGTACGTTCGTAAAGTAAGTTCAGTTTTGAAATAAAAAAAAGAACAGATACATCAATGAAATTTATTTCATAAAAATTTACAACTCAAACTATTTTTCGACATAACTCCTGTTATTTTCCTGGCATTTTTCATAGCGTGGTACAAACTTTTGTATACCCTCTTCATAGAATGCTGCCGCCGCCTGTGTAGTGAACCAAGAGCTGAAAGAACCACATGTTTTTCCAGCTCTGCATCGATGTTCAACCGCTGACCGCCAAGGAAAGACTTCAGATGCAGAAACAAATGAAAGTCGCTAGGAGCGAGGTCAGGGCTGTATAGACGATGGTCAAACAAATCCCAGCCAAAATCCTGAAGGAGTCTTTTTGTCTCATTCGCAGTGTCTGGTCGGGCATTGTCATAAATGAAAACCACGCCTTTCGTAAGCATTCCTCGGCGCTTGTTCTGTATTGCGCAGCGCAGTTTCTTGAGAGTCTCGCAGTAAACTTCTTTATTGATTGTTTGACCTCGCGGCAAAAATTCAATCAATAAAGATCCTTTTCTGTCCCAAAATACTGTACACATGACTTTTCGAGGTGTCAAAATTGTTTTGGTTTAATTTTTGCTGGGGATGAAGTGTGTCTCCATTCCATGGATTGCCGTTTAGTTTCAGGGGTATCATAAGCTACCCAAGTTTCATCCCCTGTGACTATCTGCGATAAAAATGTATCCCCACCCTCGTCATAACAAGTCAAGAAATCAAGTGCACTGCTCATTCGTTGTTCTTTGTGCCTTTCAGTCAGAAGTTTAGGCACCCAACGTGCGGAAAGTTTACGAAACCCCAGTTTTTCAGTTACGATCTCGTAAATTACTGTCCGTGAAACTTGTGGAAATTCAAGTGAAAGAACATTCATTGTAAACCTACGGTTTCTTTTGATTTTCTCGTCAACTGCACGAATCAGTTCATCACTAACCACAGATGGACGTCCACTTCGATCTTCATCGTGCACTATATCACGCCCTTCTTTGAACTGTCTAACCCGCCTTCTCACCATTGAATCGCTCATCGCATTTGGCTCGTAACCTCGCAGATTTTTAGATGAATGTCAATTGTTTTAATGTTTCTTGCATTCAGAAAACGAATCACCGATCGAATTTCATAAGCGGTGGGATTTTTGATAACAAAAGTCATTACAAAAAAGTGCTACAAAGTGCAGACAACAATTAGTAGGCCTAACCTCAAAATGACGGCATTTCATTCTGCTTGACACAGAGTGACGGCCGCGCATGCGCGGAACTGCGATCGCAGCGCTACCACGGAGAATGATGAAAACTGAACTTACTTTACGAACGTACCTCGTATTTCATACTGTAATAAATTCTGATGTATTTTTATTTATTTATTTATCGTCGCATGAACTGTAAGGTCATTAGCGACGACGTTGGGGTGCAACTGTCATTATCATCCGTCATGGTTTAGGCTATTGAGCCTGTTCCGGTTTCCACCTCTTCCTCGGTCGACCCACATCCCTTCTACCATCTGGTTTGGACATCCAGGCTTGAAGTGGCAAACGGTTGTGTGGCATTCGGAGCAGGTGATCTGTCCATCTTTTTCTATATTGCTTGATCACATCTACAAGTGGCTGTACATTGCATTCTTCTCTTATCACTTCGTTTCTAATGTGATCCAGCCTTGTGTATCCCTGAATGTGTCTCAAGAACTCAGAACTGATTCGAACTCAGGACTGTACTATTTTGTAATGTATTATTATTTGAATTTTAAAACAGTTGAATTACAAGGTTTTGTTCGTTATTACAATTGTTTATAAATAATTGCGACGATATAAATTATAAATATACAATATCCTTTACGTCCATACTGTTGAATCTTTTGAACGATACTGACACATTTTTAATTTTTGGTCGCTAGTTTGGTCTCTGTATTTTGGTTTCCCTGTTTCTGGTCGACAGTGCGTAACGGGCCTTAGGCCCGTTGTGCTTCAGTCATATAAATTGGCAGACCACGTGATAAGAAACAGAATTATTTCTTGTAGCCCTGGAATTAGCAGATCGAGTACAAATAATTTAACAATCCACCTGCCTGTTATGGCCAAAACGAACTGTATCATTACGATACGAACTGTATCAACGAACTGTATCATATTTGCCGGCCGCGTTGGCGATGTTGGTAACGTGCTCGCCTCTCATCACGCGGTCTTGGGTTCGAATCCCACTCGGGCATGGCATTTTTCATACGTTACAAAAATTCATTTCATCCTTCACCGTCTGCATTAGCAGCAATTTGCAAAACAGTCGGACGTTAAACCAAAAAAAAAAAAAAAAAAAAAAAAAAAAAAAAGAACTGTATCATTTACAATTTAAATGCTGGCAAATAAATGAGATAAACGATGTAGACTATAATCCAGTAAAAAAATAATTTCCCTGTCTTTACATGAAGCCAAAATAGGATTTTTTTTAAAAAAAAAAAGGCTGGCATATAAAACGGAACAACAGATATCACTTTTTAAATATTCAAATTATAGAGAAAATTGTGACATTTAATATATTAAACGCCCAATTTTTTTTTACGTAAAGCCTGGTCGGAGTAACAGACGTTTAAAAAGCACATCAACGGAAAACCGGCTAAAAACTGGGTAGTTTTTATGCGTAAATTGTTGTATCTCCGACTAATTTTTAAATAAAATAATTTAAGTCAAACCAATAAACGCAGGAAAAAACAGGCTTTAATTGTAGCGTCAAATTTTTCCGTTTGGCTGTTTTTGAGAAGTTCAAGCGTAACGGAACTCTTTCGTGGCGCGCTCTATATGTAATGTTTTATCGCTTAATCTCCCACATGACCCACCGGGTTGGTCTAGAGGTAATATCGTCGCCGCGAGTCAGCTGTTTAACAGCTGATTTATGGAGACGAAGGTTCCTCGTTCAAATCCTAGTAAAGGTAAGTTACTTTTATTCGTATTTGAGTACTAGACAGTGGTTACCGGTGTACTTTGATGGTTGGGGTTCAATTAACCTCTCAGGAATGGCCGGCCTGGGCCTGTACAAGACTACACCTCATTTACACGTCATACACATCATCCTCATCTCATTGGGTCATGGGGTTGCTTATTTATCTGAATTGAACAGATTGCAACATAGACACATTAGGGGTAAAAAAACTCCCACAGAGCATTATTAGTAAATACTACCACCGTTAGTATGGTAACGACAGATGCTACGTGCAAGCTTGTAAATTTTGTGATTCTGTGCTTCTGAAGTTTGCCAGTAAGAGTGTATATGTCCCCCGTTCATATTAATTATAAATCGGTTTAGGTAGTTTGGTGGTAGCGTTATCATCATACTGTCGCCAAACAAACAAGAATTTTTCTTCAGTGTTTAGTAGTTTCTCCTATTGTGGCTGACAATTTTTATTTTAATTTTAGTGGTTAACAATTTTCTGACATTCGCAGTATTTTTGTTTAGGTCATTTAGGTCATCAGCTGAAAGACTGATATAGAGGCTTTACGTAAAAGTGAAACGAGCTTTAGCTTTAAGTAAAACGAGCAGTGAGGTGGTTTACATTGCCTCTCGCACTGAGTGGAAAAGTATTCTTATCAGCATGTCCGGCCCTCCGAAATGCATCTTCTTTTTACCCTGCAAATGACACCTTCACCACAGGGTCTGGCTGTATAATGAAATTCATTACTCTCAGAGGAGATAACTGTGACTTATGTTTTTTACACCTTTACATTTTTCTGTTGTTAAATGCTTCAGTCATATAATTGGGTGCCCATGTGATAAGAAACAGAACTATTTTTGTAGCCCTGGAACTATCAGATGGAGTGCAAATAATTTAACACTCCACCTGCCTGTTATGGGCAGACGTGAACAGTATACTTTCATGATACAGGGAAGTAATTATACGTAATTTATAATGTTCACAACATATTAATCGCTGCTTTAAGGCCAAATTTTGAGTTTTTCTATGTTCATTATTTAAGAAAAGTCTTAGTTAAAATTGATTAATAAAATCAATCAATGTTAATTGTAATTATTTCCTTATTAATGTGTATTTATACTACCTATATAATAAACAATAATAATTACTATGCTATTAATCAGCGATTTTTTTTTTAAACTATTTATGTATTTACTCAAATGTATCGGAAAATATATTTTGAAAAACTCAATTGTTGTAATTGAACTGTTATTTATTTGAAATACGTTTTTATTTACAAAGTAGCTACTGGAATTTATTTTAGCTGTTTTGTAATAGGTTATAGACAGAGATAATATTACCGTAATAATGAAATTCATTTTATATATGGTGATTTATTTCGTGTTCTCATAAACTAAGAAAATGGGTTTTTCTGTAGATTTCAGTGATGAAATTTTATGAGCGGATCGTTTAAATTTTTTACTGTCTTTTGTCTTATACCTATTTTTTATTAATACGGCAAGAAAGATATGAAGGAGGAAAGTATTGTTTTCCTTTCGATTTTTCGATATCGAGTTTTCACCGGAAAGACACGTTTTCAGGCCCCCTGAACCCAGAAAAAACATGGTTTTAGCAATTGTCCTGTGTATGAACAATCTCTAGAACGGAATTGCGTCCGAAGTTGAAATTTGAAACTTGGCTAAAATTAGCCTACCATTTGGGGATCTGACGCGAATATTTTCATAAAAATCGGTCAGAGTTATAAGAAATTAAAATATCTACAACTTTTATTTTTAACATTCTTTCTACAACGCTTGGTTTTGCGACAATTAGTGATTTTCCGTATTTTTAAGTCGAATTGAGGTTTATTTTCATTTTGCATCGTTCATTCATGATTAGATTTATTAGATTGTTTATTTGTTTTTTTAGATTGTTTGTTTTATTAGATTGTTTTTCATTTTACATTCTTTACCCATGATTAAACATAGGTTATACTGGTCATTATTTACAGCGATAAGAGAAAGCCGTGTGAGTGTTTCACACCAGATTTTTTTAAAAGTTGAAATTGAATGAATTTTAGCAAAGATGCGTGTGAAAACAATTATTGTTTGTATACATCTATCTCGGCATTATGACCGTATAACGTACTGGTATAGCCAGCCATCGCCTCAGAAACCGCATCTCCGCTCCCTGCAGTGTCACCTCGTGTGCACGTGTAAGTGTCCCATGTCTCTCGCTACCATACAAACAATCTGGAATGGACATTACCTTAGAAAACTTCAACAAAGTTTCCTTCCTCACCTCTTGGGATGTGACGTATAGTCGATTTTAAGTTTTATAATTGTAACTAGTGGACCCGTGCGAATAAATTCGCACAATAAGATGCAGATAAGGGAGACGGCAATAGTAAACCACCTCACTCCTCGTTTTTACTTAGTTAAACCTCTATAGGTTCCAACCAGCCTTTCGGCTGTTGACCTAAACAACAACACAAATTTTCATAAATATTTTATTATCAAATAAAATAAAATCAAATAAAATAAAAGGCCTTATACGAAACACTTACCATTGAATTTCAATGAAATTAACCATGACTTTCCTTATGATATTGTATTGTGTTCATATATTCATTAGTGTTCATTACGTGGGAGACCCGCTGTACGGTATTAGAGAGCTATACGTTGTAAACAATATATTTTGTTCTTCTTCATTTCGTAAAATGAAGCTCGAATTTAGCATGAATTTCTAGTTTAGAACTTTTTACCGAATCAGGAAAGAATACTCTTTAAAACCATGTAAAAATTATAAAAATCCTTTCGGTAGAACTCTGTATTTAAGAGTTTAAAGAATTCCCATTTAAAATACATTGGAAGTGATTTTGCGTTTTAAATATATAGATTATTGTGTCAATTAAAAATCGTTATAAGTTTAAAGGAACACTGTTTGTTATTTATTATACTCAGATCCCGAACGAACCTAGTTTTAGGTGCTACAATACAGACAAAATTTACATTGCAAATATCGGGAGTGACAGCTTTTCCTTCAGCAAAGTAAAACATGTAATTAAATCCAAGGAAGTAAATAATAATAGTAATAATAATGTATGTCCATGTAATTGCGATATTACATTCTACAATATCTAACAGTAATACAAAAATATGTAAGTTATCTTCATTGCATCAAATATATATTCCATGTATCAAAATAAACTACATAAATATCTGATACAATTACATTTACTTCGCGTGTTTAACCTGGAAAAAAATTTTAATTTTTTAAACCTTGATACACATTTATTTATTTCACTTTAAAGTCAGTTTAACCCACCGGGTTGGTCTAGAGGTAAAGTCGTCGCCAAAATCAGCTGTTTAACAGCTGATTTTCGGAGACGAATGTTCCTGGTTCAAATCCTAGTAAAGGTAGTTACTTTTATACGGATTTGAATACTAGACAGTGGTTACCGGTGTACTTCGATGGTTGGGGTTTAATTAACCATACTCTCTCAGGAATGGTCGGCCTGGGTCTGTACAAGACTACACCTCATTTACACGTCATACACATCATCCTCATCTCATTGGGTCATGGGGTTGCTTATTGTTCTGAATTGAACAGATTGCAACGTACACACATTAGGGATTTTAAAAAAAAAGTTAAAAGGAAAACTGTTTGTTATGTATTATATCCAGATCCTGAACGAACCTAGTTTTAGGTGTTAAAATACAGACAATATTTACATTGCAAATATAGGGAGTGACAGCTTTCCTTAAGCAAAGTAAAACATGTAATTAAATCCAAGGAAGTAAATAATAATAGTACTAATAATAATGTATGTCCATGTAATTACGGTATTACATTCTACAATATCTAACAGTTATAGAAAAATATGTAAGTTATCTTCATTGCATGAAATATATATTCCATGTATCAAAATAAACTACATAAATATCTGATACAATTACATTTACTTCGCGTGTTTAACCTGGAGAAAAAATTTAATTTTTTAAACCTTGATATAGTACATTTATTTATTTCACTTTAAAGTCAGTTTAATTACAGGAATGAAGTGTAGAGATTTTTTTGTCAGTTTTTAGTCTATTTTCTAATATATCTACTGGAAGTATTGTGCTGTACTTGTAAACTAAACCAAATATTTAACAAGTTTACTCTTTTATTATATATGCGTGCCGTACGTACTACAATACTCATGCTATTAAAAAATTCTGCTCTTATTTTAAGTGTTTTATGCAAATATATTTTAAATTTATACTATAATGTACACTTAGTGTGTCATTGAAACACGCTTCATTGATTGTATTAGGAATTTTATTTACTCTTCCTGTTTTACAAAAGGTGTAAAATATCAGTTGTATCTAGTTAAACTTTCTCGCAATCTACTTGTAAGTTACTAATGTACCCGCGAACATCACTTTGTGAATAAATACTACAATTAATAAATATTAAAATATAAACATCCTATGTAGGATTTTAAACACCCGTATTATTTAAAATTGAAATTTATATTTCTAACCACCAGATCAACCACCAGGGTTGATCGTATTGTCCAATACTGCGAGGGGTATGGAATGGCACTGAATACAAAGAAAACAAAGATCATGGTGGTCAGCAAGAACAAGATTGACGAGGTTAGAGTTTATGTCAAGGGAACACCTCTGGGCAGAGTACATAGCTATCAGTACCTGGGTTGTGAACTAAATGAAGAATGGGATCGTAGTAGGGAAATAAAACGACGCATTGAGATAGCCAGAAATACTTTCAATAAGATGAAGGCAATACTATGTAACGGAAAACTGAGCATAGATATTAGAACAAGAGTACTGAGATGCTATGTATTTTCTGTCCTATTGTATGGAGTTGAAGCCTGGACAGTCACAGAGACGATGGAGAAAAGACTCAGTAGCTTTGAAATGTGGTGTTACCGAAGAATGTGGAGAATATCCTGGACAGAGCACATAACAAATATGGAAGTGCTAAGAAGAATGAAGAAGGATAAGGAACTGCTCAACACCATAAAGAAAAGGAAAATGGGATATTTCGGTCACATTCTAAGGAACGAAAAGTATGAATTGATGCGGCTGGTCATACAAGGAAAGGTGGAGGGCAAAAGGGGATCGGGAAGACGACGCAAATCCTGGTTGAAAAATTTACGACAATGGTGTGGAGAAACATCAATAGAGCTTTTCAGGACAGCAGCAGATAGAGTGAAGTGGGCCATGATGATCGCCAATGTCCTTAGGGATGGGGCACCTTAAGAAGAAGAACCACCAGAATACGGTAACATAAAACATGTACCAATGTTTATAGCGCTTTCGTGTATCTTGTACACATCTTTAGTAAATTAAAATATTTTTACGTCAAAATTTAAAACTTCCTAATTCTACCATGATAGATAAGGAAACAAATGTGTGATAGATAAGATTCCTTATCTGTCATCGTAGGAGTAGGAAGTTTTAAATTTTGACGTAAAAAAATTTTAATTTACTAAAGACGTGTACAAGATACATGAAAGCGCTATAAACATTGGTAAGTGTTTTATGTTACCGTATTCTGGTGGTTAGAAATATATATTTCAATATTAAAATATAAATATCTAGAACGGAATCTTAAGTGATGTCTTTCTTTTAGGAAAGGGCCCCCTGTTAGATTGTGATTTTTGTTGTTTAGGTCATCAGCCGATATGCTGGTTTGATCCTCTAGAGGTTTTACTAAGCAAAACGAGGATTGAGGTGGTTTACCATTGATTCCCCACTGAATTGAAAAGTGTGCTTATCAGCATGCCAGGCCATATTAAAAGCACACATTTTTCATCCTGCACTTCAATAACCACAGGATCTGGCTGTATTATGAAATTCATTACTTTTAGAGAAGATAACTGATTAGTTAGTATCTTTTACACCTTTATCTCTTCTGTTCTTAAACAATTTAGTCAAATAATTGGCTGACCATTTGATAAGTAACAGAACTATTTTTGTAGTAGCCCTGGAACTAGCAGATTGAGTGCAAATAATTTAACACTTAGTGTGTCATTGAAACACGCTTCATTGATTGTATAGGTCTAAGGAATTATATTTACTCTTCCTGTTTTATAAAAGGTGTTAACTATCCGTTTTATCTGGTTTAACTTTCTCGCCATCTACTTGTAAGTAGCTTTCGGCCCACAAACATCAGTTGGTGATTAAATACGAGGTATGGCTATTAAATAACGAGATTGACGTTGTAAAAAATTTTAATTTTATACATAATCACTTTGTCACCTTCAATATTCACTCCTTCTCTATCCCTACAACGCTCCATGCGAATTTTCCATTGTTGGAAACAGTGCTGGAAGTCATCTTCTGTCAGCTCCTTCAGGACACGTGCCGCTTTCTTTTTTACAGCTTCCACAGACTCAAATTTGGTATGACCATGTCGCACCACTAATTGATCTGATTTTTCTCAGAGCATTAGTAGCCTACACCTTATATGGGAAAGTTTTTCCTGCATACTTCTTGTAGCCACTTTATTACACCCTCTTCCAGGCTACGAAAACATTTTCGTACACATTTACGTTAAAAACAAGAAAAAATTCGGATTTGACAAAAATTCAAGCAAAAGGTTCGTGTCACGAAAATTCGAAGTTCAACTGTACCATTAATAAACATTAAAGTATAGACTGAACATATCTGGGATGAAATCTAAAGTGATGTTTTTTTTTTTAGGAAAGGGCCCTGTTAGATCGTGATTTTTTTTTGTTTAGGTCATCAGTCGAAAGGCTGGTTTGAATCTCTAGAGGTTTTACTAAGTAAAACTAGGAGTGAGGTGGTTTACCATTGCCAACACTCACTGAGTGGAAAAGTACGCTATCAGCGTCCCAGGTCTTCTGAAAAGCACCTACCTTCCACCCTGCAATGACACCTTCACTTCATTCACCACAGGGTCTGGCTGTATAATGAAATTCGTTACTTTCAGAGGAGATAACTCCTAGTAAGACTAGTGTCTTTTACACTTTTACCCCTTCTGTTCTTAAATAATTCAGTCATTTAATTGGCTGACCGTGTGATAAGAAACAGAACAATTTTCTGTAGCCCTAGAACTAACAGATTGAGTGCAAATAATTTAACACTCCACCTGTCTGTTATGAGCACAACCATTTTGTAATTTGTGAAGGAATTAAAATTGTGTTTTTTTTTTTATTACATGACGTTATTTATTATGAAGACGTTTCTCTAGTGTTAATCTAATTTCTTTATCCGATCATAAGGTATAAATTTATACATATAAAAAAAACGATTAGTGGGGAAACACAGGCGAAAATAAATTTTTCTGTTGGAAATTTTTGTTTAATTTTACGGGTAAAATCCAAAAAAAAGTGTAACCATTCCAGAATTTTTCTATCAGTCTGTATAAAAAAATACCGTGTCCTGCTTCTGTAACACTCTACATATTAGATTTGACTCAATATTTAAAAATACATTAATGATATGACGTCACTTCAAAAAATAAGTAGAAATGATATATTTGAATATTTTAATCGTATGTATTAAAAAATAGTAAAGAGAAATTTTAGAAATTTTCATACTGATATAAATGAACCATAACCTTTCTCTCTGTAAATTTATTAAGTTACAATAGATGATAGGTTACAACCCTATAAAATACAAATGTTTTTGCGCGTGTGCACGCGCTTTTGTATGCGAGAGAGAGAGAGAAAACGAGAAATGATATCATCACTAGTTTTAATAAAAAAGTACTAAAAAATCTAATTTACTTTTCAAACGCTCTCTCTTCAACCTACAATTACCGTATCGTCTACTTTGAAAATTTTACATCAAGTTAATTATGATTGTTCATCTATAACTACTAACTTTATTTATTTATTTATTTATGTATTTGTAGTTACTTATTTTTATTAGTGTAGTTGTTTGAAGGTTAGGGTCAGTTAATTATTACAAACGATGGTGAAGTTAAAAAGTAGAATAGTAGTGGTTGAAGCCAGTATTCTCAGTGAAGCATGCGACCTCGTTCTCAGCCAAATGAGTAAAAAGAATAAATAAATAAATAAATAAAATACATACATGTGTAACGTAAAGAGTTACTGTGTATAGTTGTTACCAAATACAGTTCATTTAAGTGCATTGTAAGTTACCCTAGACCTTGACTTCAGCACTTAAAAAATATTTTTCATAGTTCATTAAAACAACACGTTTCAATAAATTTCTATTACAGGTATTTAAAACCATTTAAAAGATTTAAAAATCTGGTGTGAAACACTCACACAACTTTCTCTTGCCAATGCAAATAATTAATAATAAACCTAACATTATTAATAAAATATTATGAATAAACAAAAAACTAACCTCAAAAACATAACCTTATTTTAATCATGAGTGAATGACGCAAAATGACAATCGAACTCAGTTTGGCTTAAAAATACGGAAAATCACGCTTTCACGCTAAACTAGGCTCTGTAGAGAAAAATGCTCTAAACAAAAGTTGTAGATCTTTTAATTTTCTATAAATTTAATTATATACACTTTTGTCGTAAAATGCATACAAAGACCGAAATGTTAAAAAAATCGACTTTTCTCACGTTTTCGTGAGAAAAAAAAACAGAAAATCGCAAATTACCGCTAAACTAAGCGTTATACAAAAAAATGTTTGAAATAAAAGTTGTAGAATTTCACATTCTCTACAAATTTTATTATATAACGTTTTGCGCTAAAATGCATATTAAAGCCGCAATCTTAAAAAGAAAAGTTTTTACGTAAAAACAGCCTCAAGCAGAATTTCAGCAAACATGGCGCCTACCCTATATTGTAGAGCATAAAAAATGTAGTAAACCAGGCGATTTTAAAAAAAAAATCGTAGGACTAGTTTTTGAGAAAATCGCAAAAAAGTGAAAAATTATACGAATAAACTACTACTTCCGGTTGACCGATTTTGATGAAAATGTTCTTGTCGGGTCCGGTAGTGATATGTAACTTAAGTTTCAAGTTCGTACGATGTTCCGTTCTTGAGATATTCTGTTCACACACACACACACACACACACACACACACACACACACACACAGACACACACACAGACCAATCGCTAAAAACATGTTTTTTGGGTTCAGGGGGTCTGAAAACGTATAGATCCGGTGAAAACTCGATTTCGAAAAATCGACATGAAAACAATACTTTCCTTCCTATATATTCATATAGGCAAGAGAAAGTAAAAACATTTTTCATAGTTCATTAAAACAACACGTTTCAATAAATTTCTATTACAGGTCTTTAAAACCATTTAAAAGATTTAAAATATTACTAAGATGATAGGTTTAATTGATTTGACAGTATTGTACTTCCAAGTGCTTGTTTATATAATTCATATATTTTACTGTGAGTTTTGTAAGAATAACATATACCCCTTCTCTTTAATAAAATACTGTAACACCTAAGCCTCAATTCGTTCAGGATCTGGGTGTGAACAGTCTTACTTTGAAACCTGATTAGGTCATTAGCTGAAAGGCTGGTTTGAACCTACAGAAGCTTTACTAAGTAAAACGAGAAGTGAGATGTTCTACAATTTTGCTTTTCTCACTGATTGGAAAGGTATACTTATCAGCTTGCCAGGCCTTTCGAAAAACACCTATTTTCCTTCACTTCATTCACCATAGGGTCTGGCTGTGTAATGAAATTCATTACTCTGAGGGGAGGTAACTCTGATTCGCGTCTTTTACACCTCTAATTCTTCTGTTTGTCACCGCCACCCCTTCTAATTAATCATTTACTGTGTTGCCGGCCCTTGTCGGCGCAGTAGGCCCTTTGGCGGCGTACCGACAGAGGGCTTTGTTGCCAAGGCCGTGTGAATAACTGCCCTCTACCACAGCGCTCTCGGCAACTATATAAAGAGCGCTACACTGAGCCGAGAGATTCAGTTCCGATCCAGACAGCAGACAAGACATCTCCAAAACTATGAGTCGGATTTCAACATACTTTACATCAAAATTTAGTTCATTTTATTCTGCGTTGACCCATAATAGTCGTATATTTTTAATGTTGTTTAAAAATTGCTATATCGAGGTTCTTCTTCTGTTAGTGCCTATTCGTTCCGAATATTGGCGATCAGTCTGACTATGGCTATCTTATCTACAGCCATCCTGAAAAGTTCTGTTGTCTTCTTCCTGGTCCTCTTCTGCCATAGATCTTTCCTTGGAGAACGGATTTCAGCAGGCCGTATTTTTCTTCATTAACTCCGGACTGATTTAACAAGAACATAGCCATGCTGACATACTAGGAAAGTCACCAGGTGACCTTTAATGACTAGGGTTTCCGTTGCCATGTCATCCTTATACCGTTGACTGTCTTATCACAGTTCTTCCGCTTTTAGGGCCAGTTTCCCAACCCTGGGGCAAAAGGGTGCCCAGGATCCTCCACCCGCTCATCCGCCCTGTAGGAGGCCGTTGGCACTTGATGGAGGGGGCCACTTATGCCGATGGCCACTCGGTCTATGGTCGCAGTTTATCCTCATGCCCGGGAGGCATATCGAGGTTAGAAGACAAAAAGACCCGGTTTTTTTTGCTACCGCAACATATTTCACGCGTTTAGAGGCGTGCGACTCTATAATTATTTGACCGAAAAGTTTGAAATTTTAACACGACATAGACAATTATATTCTTATAACGTGTATAAAATTTTAAATTCGTACGTTATTTAAATTTTGATTTATTAACAATATTCTGAACCCTTGTTTTCTCGGTAACCGCTCGATCGTTCGGCGTAAAAAAATTAGAAATATGTTAATAACATGAAATATTGATTGGCCAATTTTGTGGTAGAATTTTTAAACTTTTGGAAAATAGACTTGGTAATGCTGGGTTGGGCGCTACTATCCATGTTGCCAGTTTGTTTACGAGACATCCTGTCGGACTGTACCGGAATTGACGGACTGAATTGTCAATTCAGGTAGATATTCAGATTCAGGCAACATGAATAGTAGCGCCCACCCCCCGCATTACCCATTTTATTTTTCAAAATTTTAAAAGTTCTACCACAACATTGGCCGATCAGTATTTCATGTTATTAACATATTTGTACTAAGTGTTTTACGCTGAATAAAACGATAGTTTGCCCGTGCCGAACAATCAAGCGGTTACTGAGATAGCAAGGGTTCTGAATATTGTTAATAAATCGTAATTTAAATAACGTAGGCCTACGAATTTGAAATTTCGTCCACGTTGTAAAAATATAATTATCTATGTTGTGTTAATATTTCTAACTTTTCGGTCAAATAACTATAGAGTCACACGCCTCTAAACGCATAAAATTTGTTGCGGTAGCAAATAAACTGTGTTCTTTTTGTTTTTCAACCTCGATATGGCAATTTTTAAACAATATTAAAAATATAGGATTATTATAGCTCAACGCAGAATAAAATGAGCTAAATTTGTATGTAAAATATTTTAAAATCCGACTCATAGTTTTGGAGATGCTTTGGGTTCAAACTCGGGTGTCTATGATTATGAAACCGATAGTAGTTTTCATTGCAACGTGACTTTACGAATGTCAGTAGCAACCTACATGTATAATATGTACTGAGTGAACTGTTGACGTGGTGATCTAATACTCTAGTAATGAATTTATTAAAAAAAAGCGTAAAACTTTTCATTTGTTTTCTAAGACTAATCATCCGTTTATAGTTAGACAATATTATACCTAATTAGCATAAAGCGTGTCCAGTACAGGTTTAACGTTAATATTACCTTATTATTAAAACCTTTAAGTACACCCCACGTTTATTTAAATTTATTAAATATTTATTATCTTCCATTAACTATCACCAAAATTTTTGTTTCATTTATAATAAATAGGTACTCCAAACATAAATGTATTCATTATTAAGGATATTCGTCTTCATTTTTTTAACCTTATTCAGGATCAAGGTCAATAGTAATCATTGGTCAAGGATGCAACCTCGGATAATACAAGTAGACCTGAAATTGCAACTTAATGTTGAAATCATCTTTTTTTACAAGCTAATTGAGCGGACAAAAATGGTGACCGATTGAATTATTTTGACGTTTGATGGGCTACTTATTTAAATTACCACCTTCTTTTTATGGAAAGATATATCAATTTATTATCATTAAGTAATTTTTTTTTAATCCCTAATGTGTGTACGTTGCAATCTGTTCAATTCAGAACAATAAGCAACCCCATGGCCCAATGAGATGAGGATGATGTGTATGAAGTGTAAATGAGGTGTAGTCTTGTGCAGACTCAGTTCGACCATTTTAATTGAACCCCAACCATCAAAGTACACCGGTAGCCACTGTCTAGCATTCAAATCCGTATAAAAGTAACTACCTTTACTAGGATTTGAACCAGGAACCTTCGTCTCCGAAAATCAGCTGTTAAACAGCTGATTTTGGCGACGACTTTACCTCTAGACCAACCCAGTGGGTTCATTAAGTAATAATGTAGAAAACGTTTAAGGATTTTGAAGGTTGTTTAGGTTGTCAGCTCAACATGTGGTTTGAACCTCCTAAAGGTTTCTCTTGAGTAAAACGGGATTGAAGTAATATTCTACCATCGTCTTCCGACTGGAGTAGAAAAGTATGGCTTTATAAGCAAGTCAAAACTCTTAAGTGGCTACTACTTTATCCCGCTATTATGAGCACTTCACCCACTACGGGTCTGGCTGTATTATAAAACCAATTACTTTTCGAGGTTACAATATCTTCTCAAAAGACTGACGTAATAGCGTTCTAGGAAAATTCCCGGTGAGGTCAAAAATAGAAATTAATGGAATCATTTCGGTGTCGGTATCTAATTTTAAATACAAAATACAGTAAAACCTCACTAATTCGGACTAATTGGGGAGAAGTGAAGTCCGAATTATCGCGAATATTTGTTTACATCTAAAAATTGAATAATTTAGGCAATTAAAATTAAAAAATAAATGTTACTTGTCTGAAATATCGATGTTTAATGAATTTACAGTACAGTATATTGAGAAACAACTAAGTTAAAAGTATAGAAATAAAAATATTTACGGCAGTAAAAATATTGTTAAATAATAAATGTCCAGTGTAAAATGATATTTAATTAAAACACTGTACTTACGTACCGATTATTTGGCACTTGTTGAAGTAGAGGGTTGACAAATATCCTCAGGGATCATTTGAGGTTGCTTAGAAAAAAAACTTGTTATTTTTTTCTGTGATTCTTTGCTACACTGTTTTCTTATAACTTGTTGGCGCATCTCTCTTAGGACAAGATAATAGCCATTGAATTCCGGATTGAAGTCTGCAAATTCAATAAGTTCGTCTTTGTGGTTTCTCACTTCACTAGCTTAAATTATGGAACGTTTTCTTCACTGAGTAACCAATAATGTATTACAGGATGAAACAATTTTTATTAGACAGTTAAAAGCTATTATTTTTTGAAGTAACACTTTATTAATTTTTATCAAAAAAACTTCTAAAAAATTAAAAAAAGCTGCTCTTCTTGGAGTAGTCCGAAATATCGCGAATTCCGAATTCAGATTTAGATTTTTATTTTAATTCAGATTTTTTTATTTTATTAACTTTTGCATCTACAAAGTATTGTTGACAGTTTTTTTTGCAAATAAAAATTGCCCATAACAGACAGGTGGAGTGTCAAATTATTTACACTCAATCTGTTCGTTGCAGGGCTAAAATAAATAGTTCTGTTTTTTATCACATGGTCAGCCAATTAAATGACTGAATAATTTAAGAACAGAAGAGGTAGAGGTGTAAAAGACACTAATCAGAGTTATCTCCTCTGAAAGTAATGAATTTCATTGTACAGCCAGACCCTGTGGTGAATGAAGTGAAAGTGTCATTCTAAAGAGTGGAAAATATGTGCTTTTCAGAGGGCCCGGCATGCTGATAAGCATACTTTTCCATTCAGTGAGGAAGGCAATGGTAAACCACCTCACTCCTCGTTTTACTTAGTAAAACCTCTAGAGGTTCAAACCAGCCTTTCGGCTGTTGACCTAAACAACAAATACAAATAGTTAACAAATTTTTAACGGACAATGAACAAGTTTTTGAACAATGTTAAAACAATAACGAGACACGAAACAAGTATTAACAGAAATTTCACATGAAAACACCTTATTTATTATTGAATAGTTATTATTGTCGTAGTATTGAAAGAAGTGTACGTAGGCAAAGTTAATAATTGTTAATTTAACGGACAAATCTGTCAAGGTAATCGAGATAGCTTTATATCATTATCATTACTAACTAAAAACACGCGCTCACAATTACTACTGACACACTGAATAAACATTTGAAAAATTATTAATTGTTAACCAGTCATTAATTGCATGCATGCAACTTTATAATTATATTCCCTTTCTTTTATTATTATTTTTATTATTATTATTAATATTATGTACAATTAAACAATTATATTTGAACTTCTCTTTTTAATTTATCTCTAAATGTCCCACACAATCCATTCAAAAATTTTCAATAAATGTATTCACATACAAAAAAAGTTTTCTCAAGGAGGCCAATCCCTTCGCACCTCAATAACTGTAACAGATGTGAGAATTTTAAATTGGGGACCTCTCTCTCTCTGTCTCTCTCTCTCTCTCTCTACGCACCCCCCACCATACATTGATATTATTATTTTTTAATTCTTAACCCTTTCATGCCCATAACGGGTAGGTGGAGTGTTAAATTAATTACACTCGAACTGCAGTTTACAGGGCTACAAAAAATAGTTCTGTTTCTTATTAAGTAGTCAGCCAATTTATATGACTGAACTATTTAAGAATAGAAGAGGTAGAGGTATAAAAGACACTAGTCAAAGTTATCTCCTCTGAGAGTAATGAATTTCATTATACAGCTAGACCGTGTGGTGAATGACGTGAAGGTGTCATTGGTAGGGTGGAAAGTGGATGCTTTTCGGAGGGCCTGGCATACTGATAAACATACTCTTTTAACTCAGTGAGGAAGGCACTGGTAAACCACCTCACTCCTCGATTTTACTTAGTAAAACCTCTATAGGTTCAAACCAGCCTTTCGGCTGTTGATCTAAACAACAACCCTTTCAGTACCAACGTCCGGAAAACAGGAAGTCGATATATTTTACCTAATGATAGCATCCGGTTTACCGGACGTCCGTAAGTTTTTCATAAAATGCCAACATCCCGATTACCGAACATTTCCATGAAAAACTTCTAAACAAAAATTGATGGAATAATGTATTTTGAAACCGCCTCTGTGGCAAAGTGATCAGCGCACTAGTTTACAAAGCCAAAGTGCCCGGGTTCGAATCCCAGCTAGGGTCTGAAAATTTTAACACGTTAATACCACCGTTAAGGTACGAAAACCCACAGTAGTTGCTAATGACTAAGCTGTCGATGCGACTTTAAATAAACTAAAAAAAATTATTTTGAATATTTTTAGTGTTGGAACGATTTCTGTTTTTATGAACACAATAAAAATTAATTTTTTATAGGAAATTTTATTTTTTGATAACGTTGAAATTTTGGTCGGCAATGGCAGGCTTACGCCTGCAAGTTTTCGAAATAAGGGCTGCCACTTTTTGTACACCCTTATTCAAATTAAATGGCACTTTAGATCAAACTTTTAAATATTGTTTCGGCACTGAAAGGGTTAATTTGTGTGAACAAATTAACCCGGCTCGTGGTGTAGTGGTCAGCGCAACTGGCTACTATGCCGGGGTCCCGGGTTCGATTCCCGGTCTGGTCTGGCATTTTTTTCATCTGTAAATCACCACATATCATTACCTACGCACAAGCCCAAGGCTTATGTAGGCATCATCACTCAATAAAAAAAAAAAAATACGTAACCCCATGACCCAATCAGATGAGGATGATATGATGAGTAAAGACCTCTCGTTAACGTTCACCTTGTAACCACACCGCACATACCAGAAGAGGCCTGGTTTCAAATTGTCACGTGTTGGGCCCGTTAACGCATTGTCGACCAGTCGCCGGCGACCAGAAACAGGGAAATTAAAATACTGAGACCAAACTGGCGACCAAAAGTTAACACTTTGAAGACCGACACTGTTTTTTGTAGTTTTGCCTGTGGACTGCCATTTTTCGGGGATTTTTAAAAAATTGTAACAAATCAACCATTGGTCATAAATTCAAAAACTGAAGATTAAATTAAAGATCATAATTAGTAGATTACTTTTCATTCATTAAGATTAGGATTACTTGCATTATAATGATAAAGATGTTTGTCTGAAGAGAGGTATGTTTTCTTGAATTTAAAATTTTTTTCACCTTATAATGATAATATATAAGAATAATAACCAATTTACTTTTTTATGTTTTTAAGTAAAATTAAAAAAAAACTAAGTATTATAATAACAAACTAATAACTAACAACAACGCACAGAAGTACCGGCAGATCGCTTGCTCACACTCGATAACATCGATGCTGTAAAAGTCAATATATTCGATAATGGGACAACATTAGGACTATGAGTGTACTCTATTAGATTCAGAATGAACTAAATTAAGTGACAGCATAGACGGCAATCGTATACGATACGAGCTAACGGATATAAAACCAAGTGAAATAGGCACCCGTACCGTATACGGGTGCCGTCCAGCCGATCAAAATGGTGCGCCCGCACCATATACGGGTGCCGTCCTTAAAGTGTTAAAAATCTGGTGTGAAACACTTAAAAGTTTCTCTTAACAATGCAAATAATGAACAATATTACCTAATATTAGTAATAAACATTACTGCCTCTCATCATGCGGTCCTGGGTTCGAATCCCACTCAGGCACGGCATATTTTCATACGTTACAAAATATCATTTCATCCTCCATCGTATAATAGTTACACCCCAACGTCGTCGCTAATGACCGTTGTAGTTGATGCGACGTTAAATAAAAGAATTAAAAAGAAAAAATTAGAAATAAGCAAAAAACTAACGTCAAAACACATAACCTTATTTTAATCATGAGTGAATGATGCAAAATGTAATAAACCCAGTTTGGCTTAAAAATACGGGAAAATTGTCTAAAGAAAAATTGTAGATCTTTTAATTTCCTATAAATTTGATTATATACACTTGTCGTAAAATGCATACTAAGGCTGAAATCTTAAAAAATTGATTTTTGTTACACATTTTCTTGAAGAAATAAACAGAAAATGGCTAATTACCGCTAAAATAAGCATTATACAAAATAACAGTTTGAAATAAAAGTTGTAGATCTTTAAATTGTCTACAATTTTTGTTTTATTACAAACACTTTTGCCCTTAAATGCATATTAACGCCTCAATATTAAAAAAATTGGTTTTTTCTACGGGAGAATAGCCTCCTCACGAATTTCAGCAGATATGGCGCCTACCCTATCTTGTAGAGTATAAAAATATAGTAAATAAGGCGATTTTACAAAAAAATTGCAGAACCGTTTTTGAAAAAATTTCAAAAAAGTGAAAAATGACGAATAAACTACTACTTCCGGTTGACCGATTTTGATGAAAATATTCGTTTTGGGTTCTCTAGTAGTACCTAACTTAAGTTTCAAGTTCGTTCGATTTTCCGTCTTGAGATATTCTGTTCACACAGACCAATTGCTAAAAACATTTTGTTGGGTTCAGGGGGTCTGAAAACGTGTAGATCCAGTAAAAACTCGATTTCGAAAAATCGAAATGAAAACAATACTTTCTTTAACTATGTATTCATATAGGCAAGAGAAAGTAAAAATTCTCAATATTAATATTGTTTTAATGTTACTCTCCTTATTTATTAACTTGCTTTAAAAATTTTAAAGAATTTTTTTTGTAATTTATTTTTGGTCTAAAATTTAAAAGTCTACATAAGCGTAGACACATTTAATGATATTACCAATTTGAAAAGTAGAAACTGCATTGTACCCGCAAAATTTAAGGTTTTCCTTACTCACAAAGATATGTTTGGGTACTCGGGTGCAAAATATATTACCATTAATTATATTCCTTGTAGTGTTTTTAACAAATTATCGTCACTAAAACTTTAATGTACTGGATAATTTATTCTTTTGGGTGGAATGTGGAACTTAATAAATTCCCAACCAATTCAAAAAAAGGGAATTAATTAGTTTTGGTGCCGATTCACTATCGAGCGTCCGTAGTGGAAGGTTGTGTTCTTGCTGTGCTCTTAATAGATAAGCGATTAGCCTGTCGGTTCAAGTTGTGCCGTTTGTTTTGTATGAAGTTATTAAAATTTTCATCATCATTATTATTACTATTATTGTTGTTATTCTTTGTTTAATTTAAAAAAAAACTATTTTTAAAACGCGCCGGCGTATATTTTTTAACGTAAGTTTATGTCAAATATACAAAATTACTTCTCGCCGGTTGGCAAGCGCGGTCGGTCGAACAGCTCACCGGAACAACTAATTCGGTCACAAAAAGTTTCCAAGTTTGGTATGTCAGAAATGCCTAATGCAAGCGAAATATCTTCTATTCTTGAAGGCTTATTGGACAGAAAATTGAATAATGTTGCCTCTAAAGAAGACATTAATTTATTAATGGTGGAAATAAAAGGGTTGCGAGAGGAAAATCGTGTCCTTAAGGAGGAAGTGAATAGCCTCAAGATGCAAAATAAAGAGTTTCAGTCTCGGCTTGATGACATGGAAGATAGGAGCCGGAGGAACAATTTAATATTTAAAGGAATAAAGCGGGGTGCTGAAGATAATCCGGTAGACTTAGTTAAGAATTTTTGTGTTTCTATGTTGGGTTCACGTAGCAACTTATGGGTAAATAGGGCGCATATACTAGGAAAGAACAAGGTGAACAGTCCGATAATTGCGCATATCCCAGATGACTACGATTTAAATTATATTATTAAAAACGCCAATAAATTAAAAGGTACGGATTATGTGGTGCATCGCGATTATTGTAAAGCAACCAGGGCTAAAAGAGCTAAGTTATTCGCCCTAAAGAAAGAGCTTAAGCAGTACGCAACGAACAAGCAAGTTTATGTTTCCAAGGACAAGTTGGTAGTTGAAGGAAGGTTATTCTCAGTGGAAAATGAAAAATTTATGGCGGGTTCTGTAGATGGCTTCTGTGAATTGTCAAGACTTCTGGGACAAGATGTTAAGGGTCTGGAAAACAAAATTTTTCACCAAACTATGAGCAGGAGGGACTGAAAGGGAGTCGTCTGCCAGAATGAGAATAAGATTCACGAGCAGACAGCAGATGAATTTAAATCTTCATTGTTAAGTATTTTAAGTTATAATGTGGCTGGTCTTTCAGGTAAGCAATTATGTTTTTTTCAGTTTTTAAATAACTATGATATTTTTTGTTTGAGTGAAACCTTTGTAGAAAATATTAATGTTGATAGGTACACAAGTTATTTGAAAGATTATACCCTACATTGGGAACCAGCCGTTAGAGAGTCTGTTCGTGGTAGAGCTAAAGGGGGTATTCTGATTGGGTTTAAATCAATTTTAAGCAAATATATACAATTTGTAAATTTTGGGGATAGGAACGTAGTTAAACTTTCTATTGGGGGTAAGAATTTTTATATTATTTTTGTTTATCTGTCGGGTGGTCTCGAGAAGGATTGGGAGCGCGATTTTAACGAAGTGGTTAATTTTTTGGACGAATACGGTGCTAATAAAAATATTATTATAATGGGTGATTTTAACTGCAGGACTGCGAGTGAACAGGTTTTGCCGGGTCAGTTAAGATTTGAAGGCAGCCTCCGTGCAAGTAGGGCATCCAAAGATGACATTGTAAATTCTAAGGGTAGAGCCTTTTTAAATCTCTGTGATAATAACAATTTGGTTATTTTAAATGGTCGAACTGAGGATGATCGATTGGGTGATTTTACGTATATAGGCCCAAAAGGGTCTTCCGTGATTGACTATTGTTGTATGTCAACGACCGGCTTGTCGATAATAAAATCATTTAAGGTGGGTGCTGAAATATTTTCTGATCACATGCCAATAGTACTGGATTTATATTTAAATGTAAATAATGTAGATAATAGTGTCCTGCTGCCTCTTTTACCGAAATTAAAGTGGAACTCTGCGACTGAGGAGCAATATCGGACAAAGTTGCGTAGTAGATGTGAAAATTTGTTGCTACCATGTGAAATAAATGAGGCAGGTAATTTACTAGCGGATATAGTATATAAGGCAGTTGGATACGTAGGTAGTTCTGAAAACAATCTCAGAAAAAATAAGATACCTGCTGGAAAGCAGGTATGGTTTGATAGGGAGTGTGGTGCGGCACGGTGTAGGGTGTTCAGGTGGTTAAATCTGTATAGGAAGAATGGTTTCGATCTGATGAGGACTGAGTACTTAAATGCATTGAGTAGTTATAAATTATTGTGTGAGAATAAGAAAAGGGAATGCTTTAGTGAGATGGTTCGGGACATTAAGCAGGCTAGGGATGTACGTAGCTTTTGGGAATGTGCAAATAAATTTAAAATGAAAACATTTAAGTGTGCTCCTCAAATAAAACCCCAAGAGTGGGTTAATTATTTTCAGGGTCTTTTCGACACCGGTGCACTCCGTGACCGTGGAATCGCGTACGCTGCTCCACATTATACTGATCCTTTGCTGGATGCGGATATAAGTTGTGAGGAATTGGTACTGGTTTTGAGGAGCGCCAAAGTAAATAAAGCTCCTGGGATAGACCGAATTCCATACGAATTCTATAAGAAGGCCCCAGCCGAATACTTAAATTTGATGGTTAACTATTTTAATACAATTTTTAATTACGGAAGGGTTCCCCACTCTTTTAGAAAATCAATTATATTCCCATTACACAAAAAAGGGGATTTGGCAAATGTAGGTAATTATAGGGGGATTTCGTTTTTAGATACAATTGTTAAACTTTTTACGGGAATTTTATTGAATAGATTGCAGAATTGGGTAGACTCAAAACAGATGTTGCACGAGAACCAGGCGGGGTTCCGGCGAGGTTATTCAACAAACGATAATATTTTCAATTTAATTAGTATAATAAATTTAGTATTAAAGAAAAAGGGGGGCAAACTATATTGTTTCTTCGTAGATTTTAAAGCCGCCTTCGATTCAGTAAATAGGGAGGCACTTTTCTTTAAATTGTTTAGTATTGGGCTATCCTTTAAATTTATGAACGTTTTAATGGACCTATACAGGCACACAACGTCGCAGGTGTGGTGTAATAATGGTTTGTCTCCAGAATTCGAAACATTAGAAGGGGTAAAACAAGGGGATTTATTGTCCCCACTGATTTTTGCATTGTTTTTGAATGATCTTGAGGAAGAAGTAGGGGGTGGCGTTAAAATCAATAGTTTAATAATTCGAGCATTGCTTTATGCAGATGATGTCGCTCTTCTGTCAGTGTGCCCTAAAACTTTACAAACTATGATTAATAATTTGAAAATATATTGTGATAAGTGGGGGCTAACTGTTAATCTCATAAAATCTAAAATTATGGTTTTTAGAAAGGGGGGAAGATTGGGCCGGACCGAGCAGTGGGAAATGGGAGGTGAAACAATAGAAGTTGTAAATTCATATAAATATTTGGGGATGGTATTAACGCCATCCTTGTCTTTTAAAACTCATGCAAGAGACAGAGTTTCGGTGGCCAAGTTTGCTCTGAACAGTTTTTGGGGTAATTTCTGCTCTCAGAACAAAGTTCCAATCTCCGCTAAATGGGCTGTCTTTAACGGAGTATGTCGGGCAATAGTGGCATATGGTGCCCAGGTATGGGGATACGAAAATATGGATGAATTTGAAATCTTTCAAAGGTTTGCTTTGAAAAAAATATTTGGAATTCCCAATAATACGCCTAATTATGTAATATATTTGGAAACTGGCGTGGACTTGATGTGGCAGTTTTTATTTTTACTGCACGTTAAGTACGTGTTAAAAGTGTTAGAGTTGCCCGCTCGAAGGTTGCCCAAAAAATTGGCTGAAGTTACAATTGTTCAGGAAGTGGGGTGGTTTAAGTGGTGGCGAGAATTAGCGGCTAGATTTCATTGTCAGCTGACTGCTTCTAATAGAGATGATTGGAGGGGGCAATTAAATTACATTTTGGGGAAAATAAGGGAAAACACGAGGAAAAAATGGATTGAGAGGGCAATGAGGGCTGAATACAATACTTTATATAAGCAACTGACGTTTAATATGGGTGAAAAAACATACATCTCTGATGAATATGATCGGGCCTCAATCAGTATCATTTTTAGGGCTAGAGGAGGTCAGCTGGGATTAAATAATGGGCCGCACAGGGAAGAAGAGAGACAGTGTTGTTCCCTGTGCAACCTGCGAGAGAAGGAAACAGTGGAACATTTTATTGGGGTCTGCCCGGTTCTGAATGAACTAAGAACTAAGTGGTTTGGGTGCCGTAGGTTAAATAGAAATGAAATTATATGCTATTTAGAAGGTAGGGACTGGAATGCCCTTATTGGCTATATTCGTCAAGCTAAGAGGTATAGGCGCTGGCTGGTTGATGAGTTCAATTATTAATGTAATAATAATGATGTGTGCACCTTTGTTAACTTTCATTTTGACATAATTAAAAAAAAAAAGAAAAAAAAATTGTCTTTAATAATAATTTTATCTGTGTAAGTAAAAATTAGTTTAGTTAATTAGAAAGACCAGCCACTGATATTTAAATATTGTATTATCTATGTTATCTAAATTCTCTTATTAATTGTATTTATTTTTACTTTGATTTGTTTCTTACTAAACGTATATACTGTATATTTTTGTTTTAAATTTATATTTCAGCTGTACAGAATTTAAAGGTATTTGTGTTAGTGAATCTGGCGGACGACTTCGGTCAAGCCAATCTGTGCTGAGAAAAGACATTTCAATTAATTAACTGATAACAGCCTAACGAATTTTATAATTTGTTAAAGATATTTTTGTAATTTAAATAATAAGGAATAAAGCACATTTATTATTATTATTATTATTATTATTATTATTATTATTATTATTATTATTATTAGTTTTGGTGCCTAAATCAACAGCACTTTTCTGAGACGCAAAATTACAAAAAAAAAAAACAATTTTCCCAATACATAGGCCTATATTAATTTAATTCCTTTATTACTTCTCTAAAAGAGTGCTTTTTTTTTGTTTAACGTCCGACTGTTCTGCAATTACTGCTAATGCAGACGGTGATGGATGAAATGATGTTTTGTAACGTATGAAAATATGCCGTGCCTGAATGGGATTCGAACCCAAGACCGCATGATGAAAGGCGAGCACGTTACCAACTGCGCCAATGCGGCCGGCAAAAAAAAGAGTGCTTGGAGGATTATTTTAATTACAAAAAATACATAGCACAAAATAAACTACAATAAAACAATAATAGCACTGATAAAAAAAACAAAAAGAAATAACAGTTAATACCAATACATCACTTGTTACATAAAAAAAATAAGATACATTAATACATTTGTTTTAATTAAACTGCCCTAATGTTTTCAGAATTTAAAGAAAATGTTTTTTGTAATATTTTTTGTTCTGAAATTTAAAAGTTTACGTAAAAAGTATTAGTACTCTTCATCAGTTATTTTAAAACATTGTATTCGTTTTTGTACGTTAGGACAGGCGCATTGGATAGATTACCAGCTATACAGACACGAAGCAATAAACTCAGCTGACATAACCCAGCGGTGTTGTTGTACTTCACACTACTACAACGATGAACAGTTCCGTGGTAGCCGTGATCGTATAGTGGTTAGTACCTTGCGTTGTGGCCGCAATAACCCAGGTTCGAATCCTGGTCACGGCATGGACATTTTTTTTATTTTTTTATTCGTTCATATTAATATTTTTCAATTCAAATTTATTTTTATTTTATAATTTTATTTGAAATTGAGTTTTAAATTTTATTTTTTATGATCGTCTTTAATTTTGCAATTTTTACGATTTTAAACAAAAAATGGTGTATGAAGTTTATTAATTACCGTATTTTCCGGACGATAAGACGCACTTTTTTCCGTAGGAAAATGACCTAAAAATTACCATGCGTCTTATGGTCCGAACGCTAGCTATATTTCAGGGTAGATGATTTCTATAATAATATTTAATACTACCCTACTCTACTTAAACACGTTCAATTACTAGGGATTTCAAAACAAAACATACAATGATATAGGATGTACCGTAGTTTTTTCATGAATTTTTTCAAAAATTGTCTATGTCGTGTTAAAATTTCAACATTTTCGGTCAAATATTTATCGAGTTACACGCCTCTAAACGCATGAAATTTGTTGCGGTATCAAAAAAACCGGGTCTTTTTGTCTTCCAACCTCAATATGGCAACTTTTAAACAACATTAAAAATATAGGACTATTATAAGTCAACGCAGAAAAAAATGAGCTAAATTTTGATGTAAAGTATGTTGAAATCCGACTCATAGTTATGGACATGCAAGGGTTCAAACTCGGGTGTCTATGATTATGAAACCGATAGTAGTAATTTACGTAGCCTACTTACAGATTCTATATCCATGTTTTTTTGTAAATTTATGACTATAAAATAATTATATACATTGTATCTTCTGTACTTGCTGTTTTTCAAATAAAAAAATCACATTTACCTGTATTAAAAAACTAATTAAAATCAGTCAGAATAATTTTTAGATAATTTATGCCTTGAAAAACAAGGGTGCGTCTAATAGTCCGATGCGTCTTATCGTCCGAAAAATACGGTATATCTTTTTACTTCTGTAAATAAATAACTAAATGTTTATTTGTCAGCAACCATAAAAAGGAATTGACATCGTCAAAAATGTAGTAATATACATTTAAAGTCTATTTTAACAAACTAATTATAAAATGTTATTTTTGTTTACATTCTTAGTTTATTCACTAAACGAAAAATTATTTTTATGTTAAATTATTTTTTAATTTTACTTAAAATTATAATTTACTTAAAATTTTGCTTCGTCTATGGAACAAAAGATGTATGTGTCCGCTGGTTTCCTGGATGTCGCTCAAGCTTTTGACAGTTTGGCATACAGGTTTCTTACACAAACTAAAAGAAATACTACCATTTACCTACTAACTACCTTATCATAAATTCCTTCCTGTCTGACAGATTCTTTAGAATTCATTTAGGATCGTCCTACTCAAATTTCTTTCTTGTCTTAGCTGGCGTGCCTCAGGGCTCAATTTTAGCCCCACTTCTCTATTCTGTATATACTTCAGACCTACCGACCCTACCCCAGACCCTCACTGCTACCTTCGCTGACGACACAGCGATATTAGCCCGAGAACAAAACTCTATACACGCTTCACTAACACTCCATCATCATCTCAATCTCTTACACGAATGGTGTAAAACATGGAAAATAAAACTTAATACGGCAAAATCCCTTCACGTAACTTTCACACTCCGTCATGGCGATTGCCCACCAGTATATATAGATAATGAACCTCTCACAAAAACAGATACGGTCAAGTATCTCGGTCTGACTTTTGATAAACGACTAACTTGGAGCACACATATCAAACGAAAACGTTTATTATTGAATTCCCGACTTAAACTTCTATATTCCTACTTCACAAACGATCAAACTTTCCAATGGCACAAAAATTACGCATGTTCGCTTTTGAAACCTATATGGACCTACGAGCCCCAAATTTACGGTTTAACCAAACCCTCTAACTTGCAACGAATTCAAGCATTCCAGGCAAAAACATTACGCCTTATAGCAAATGCACCTCTTTACGTTAGCAACAAAACCTTACATACAGATTTGAAAACACCACTTTTACAAAATTCCATCGAATACCTGTACAAACGCTTTCACGACAAGTCACACGAACACGAGAACCCCCTGGTGCGTTCACTTTCCACCGTCCATTTACCTGATAATCCCCCTAGACGCCTTAAAAGACGCTGGAGTAGAGACCTGCTCAAGTTTTTAATGCACATTACTTGGGTGTTGTATTTGTGTACTTTCAATGTTAAATTCACACACTGTTATAATTTTTGCTTAAAGTGTAAGTGTGTGTTTTTTACACTTCTACTTCTTCTGTTCTTATAAGATTCAAGTATATAATTGGCTGACCATGTGATAAGAAATAACTATTTTTTGTAGCCCTGGAACTAGCAGATCGAGTGAAAATAATTTAACACTTCTCCTGCCTGTTAAGGGAAATTTGATTTATTTGTAAACCTAATTTAAAACTATTGAAAAAAAAAACAAATTTCGTCCGGTGAAACCGCGACACGTGCTAGTTGTTTAACATAGTATTTTAAAAAAAAAAGTGTAGTCTATACAGACCTTCAACTTTACTAATAATTTAATATCTATTTCAAAACACTTATTTACCTTTATTGGAAATAAAAATGTGTATAAATTTCTGTTCACGTTTTTATATTATATTTGTTACTGTTATTAATTGTAAATTAATCTTAATTTATAATGACATTGTATCAGAGTGCAGGAATCATTCATTTATTCTTCTTGTAATATTTATATAATTTTAATCCATCTATAAACATTTATTTCTTATTTTTTTATTAATAAAAAATAAAATGCGAATTGTATATTTTTTAATGTTTTATTAATAATGTGTGTCATTATGTCATCATTGTTTGCAAATTTTTTTAAATAAATTTAATCAGATGTTCTAAATTCTTTCTTGAATTTGAAATTCAATGTTGTATTTACTGATGATGATGGTGTTAGTTTGATTTATAGTCACGTTGGTGTTGATTTAACTTAAAAATACTCTGTTGTGATTTTATTAAAGTCGGTTTTTTTAAATTTATTGTTAGTTTTGTTTCGTTTGTGTTTGACTTGTCAAAAGATGGTTTTGTGATGTAATTTTTAGTTTCGCTTGCCTATAAGAATATATAGGAAGGAAAGTATTGTTTTCATATGTCGATTTTTCGAAATCGAGTTTTCACGGGATGTACACGTTTTCAGACCCCCTGAACCCAAAAAAACATGTTTTTAGCGATTGTTCTGTGTGTGTGTGTGTGTGTGTGTGTATGAACAGAATATCTCAAGAACGGAACATCGTACGAACTTGAAACTTAAGTTACATACCACTACCGGACCCGACACGAACATTTTCATCAAAATCGGTCAACCGGAAGTAGTAGTTTATTCGTGTCATTTTTCACTTTTATGCGATTTTCTCAAAAACTGGTCTTACGATTTTTTTAAAAATCGCCTTATTTACTCAATTTTATATGCTCTACAATATAAGGTAGGCGCCATGTTTGCTGAAATTCTTGGTGAGGCTGTTCTCGTGTAAAAAATTGGTTTTTTAAGATTGCGGCTTTATTATGCGTTTCAGCGCAAAAATTTATATAATAAAAGTTGTAGAGAATTTAAAGGTCTACAACTTTTATTTCAAACATTTTTTTGTATAACGCTTAGTTTAGCGGTAATTTGCGATTTTCTGTTTTTTATCACGAAAAGGTGTGGAAAATCGATTTGTTTAAGATTTCGGCCTTAGTAGCCTATGCATTTTACGACAAAAGTGTCTATAATTAATTTTATAGGAAATAAAAAGATCTACAACTTTTATTTAAAGCATCTTTCTCTACAGAGCCTAATTTAGTGTGAAAGAGTGATTTTCTATATTGTTAAGCCGATCTGAGTTCGATTTTCATTTTGCGTCTTTCAGTCATGATTAAAATAAGGTTATATTTTTAGAGGTTAGTTTTTTGTTTATTTCTAATGTTAGGTTATATTGATAATTATTTGCATTGGCAAGAGAAAGTTGTGTGAGTGTTTCACACCAGATTTTTTTGTTATTTATTGAGTTTTGTTACCGTAGATCTGTTGTTCTTTCATTGATATCTGTAAAAATGGATTAAATACAGAAATGAACTGGATTAGATGTTTTACCTAGCAGCACTTCCATGTTCTCCCTTTCGACTTCATGTATCCATTTTTGTATTTCATTCTTTTCAGTAGTTGTAAGTTAACCCTACAGCCGGCAATAACATTTTTCTAGACCGGCAGAGAATTTCTAGTCACCAAACCGTAAAGAAATCATTGCTAATTCACTATAAATCACAAACCTTGTCACGTGACGTCAAAATAACAAAAAAACTTAGGAAAATAGAATAATTGCATTACTGAAATTTTAAGCTGACAGTAAGGGATGCTGAAACTATTTAAAAATAATTTTTAGACAAATATTTTTCTAAAATTTCAGATGACACTACTGTTTAAAACTTTCTGATACTCTATTTTCAAAATTCATTATATACGAAACGTTACTTTTAATGTTTATTTCAAAATAAAACCAAAAAAATGAATCTTATGTTCAAAATTGAAGGAAATACATACAAAACACATCATGTAAACCAAGAAATAACCAAATTCAGCTCTAGGACAGTGTGGTTCCAACAGAGAAACACAAGCAGAATATTAAAATAAAACTATTGTATTATTCGTAAAAATTTACTTTATACATTATTAAACTATTGTACAAAACAGCAACGCTGTCTGTAGATGAAATGAAAACTAAAACGATAACATTACAATGATATGAAGCAAATCCGATTTTGCGACGCGACCGGTTCAAGAAGCGGTAACATCACCTCAAAATCGACGTTTGCCGGCTCTAGGGTTAAGGCTGTTGTTTAGGTCATCAGCCGAAAGGCTGGTTTGAACCTGTAGAGGTTTTACTAAGTAAAACGAGGAGTGAGGTGGTTTACCATTGCCTTCCTCACTGAGTGGAAAAGTATGCTTATTAGCATGCCGGGCCCTCTGAAAAGCACATATTTTCCACTCTGCACATATTTTCCACTTCATTCACCACAGGGTCTGGCTGTATAATGAAATGCATTACTTTCAGAGGAGATAACTCTGACTAGTGTCTTTTACACCTCTACCTCTTCTGTTCTTAAATGATTCAGTCATTTAATTGGCTGACCATGTGATAAGAAACAAAACTATTTATTTTAGCCCTGCAATGAACAGGGTTAAGGTAGCAGGTTATAAAATGTTGAGAACCAAGTAAGAGGTGTCGCTCATACAGCGCACTTTTCGCTTTGTCTGTAAGAAGTAGGTGTCTGTTCTTTGTGTCACGAGATCTCCCGTACAAAAAGTTGCCTAACGTTCGTCATTTGAAATTCTGCAAAAAGTTGATGTGACTGATAGCAAGGCGGTTTTCTGCTTAACTTTCAAAATTAGCTTTTGTACTACCAATAGGAGACTCAAATAGTAATACGAAGAACTTTCTTACTCACAATCCCGTAAGTCTAGAGTTACTGCACCGTAGAAAAGTACACAGTTTTCAGGGTTTAAATTTCAATGACACTTTTAAAGTTTCTTAAATAAATATATGACTTTTCTCTGACTCTGACATAATCGATTTATGTGTTCCTCCAATCGAAGGAAAAATTCGACTGTTATTCGTATTAAGTAGCTGTTTGCTTATCCTTTGCTATTACTTTCTCTTTCTATATGAATATATTGGAAGGAAAGTGTTGTTTTCATGTCGATTTTTCGAAATCGGGTTTTCACCGGATCTACAGGGGATTTTCAGACCCCCTGAACCCAAGAAACATGTCTTTAGGATTGGTCTGTGTGTGTGCGCGCGCGCGCGTGTGTGTGTGTGTGTGTGTGTGTGGAAGAGAATATCTCAAGAACGGAACACCGTACGAACTTCAAACTTGTAACTTACATTAGGTACTACTACCGGACCCGACACGAACATTTTTTCCAAAATCGGTCAACCTGAAGTAGTTGTTTATTCGTGTCATTTGTCACTTTTTGCGATTTTCTTAAAAACGGCTAATACGATTTTTTTAAAAATCGCCTCATCTACTAAATTTTTTCTGATCTACAAGATAGGGTAGGCGCCATGCCTGCTGAAATTCTTGGGGAGGTTGTTTTCTCGTAAAAAAATGTTGTTTTAAGATTGCGGCTTTAATATGCATTTTAGCGCAAACATGTAGGGCCTATATAATAAAACTTGTACAGAATTTAAAATCCTACACCTTTTATTTTAAACATTTGTTTTGTATAACGCTTAGTTTAGCGGTAATTAGCAATTTTCTGTTTTTTTTCTTAAGAAAACGTGTAAAAAAATCGAATTTTTAAAGATTTCTTAGTATGCATGCAATTTACGACAAAAATGTGCTATATAATCAAATTTATAAGAAATGAAAAGATTACAACTTTTAATTAAAGGAATTTTCTCTGCAGAGCCTAGTTTAGCGTGAAAGAGTGATTTTCCGTATTCATAAGCCAAACTGAGGTTGATTTTTATTTTGGGTCTTTCACTTATGATGAAAATAAGGTTATTTTTTTTGTTTATTTCTTTGTTTTATTTCTAATGTTTTATTAAATATCTTAGGTTAAATTGTTAATTATTTGCGTTGGCAAGAGAAAGTCGTGTGAGTGCTTCACACCAGATTTTTTTACGTCTGCGACTGGTAAATTCTGAGCAGCTGAAATGCTGAAATTCCGACTGGCTTTGTGAACACGGAGAAAAACACAAAAATTGGTCTTCTCCGCGTTCGTAGAAGGCAAATTTTTGTCCAGCCACCTCGTAACAGTTTTTAGTACCATTTTTAGTCCCTTTTGCTTTAGCTGTACCCAGTCAGGTTCACAAACAGTAGTACATTTTCGTCTGGTAAAACTACTGTGGTACTATTTATTGACAATTTTAGACAGAGGGTACATACATTAAAGAAATAGATGCTAGTATTTTACCAGTTGTATTTTCGTACACGTGTATTGTTTTATAAACACCTTTTTACTTTCTCTTGCCTATATGAATATATAGGAAGGAAAGTATTGTTTTCATGTCGATTTTTCGAAATCGAGTTTTCACCGGATCTATACGTTTTCAGACCCCCTGAACCCAAAAAACATGTTTTTAGCGATTGGTCTGTGTGTGTGTGTGTGTGTGTGAACAGAATATCTCAAGAACGGAACATCGTACGAACTTGAAACGTGAAACTTAAGTTACGTACCACTACCGGACTCGACACGAACATTTTCATCAAAATCGGTCAACCGGAAGTGGTAGTTTATTCGTGTAATTTTTCACTTTTTTGCGATTTTCTCAAAAACTGGTCCTACGATTTTTTTTAAAATCGCCTGGTTTACTCAATTTTTTATTCTCTACAAGATAGGGTAGGCGTCATGTTTGCTGAAATTCTGGGTGAGGCTGTTTTCACGTAAAAACGTTGTTTTTTTAAGATTACAGCTTTAATATGCATTTTAGCGCAAAACTTTATATAATAAAAGTTGTAGAGAATTTAAAATTCTACAACTTTTATTTCAAACAATTTTTTGTATAACGCTTAGTTTAGCGGTAATTTGCGATTTTCTGTTTTTTTTCTCACGAAAACGTGAGAAAAATCGATTTTTTTAACATTTCGGTCTTAGTATGCATTTTACGACAAAAGTGTATATAATTAAAATTTATAGAAAATTAAAAGATCTACAACTTTTGTTTAGAGCATTTTTCTCTACAGAGCCTAGTTTAGCGTGAAAGCGTGATTTTCCGTATTTTTAAGCCGAACTAAGTTCGATTGTCATTTTGCGTCATTCACTCATGATTAAAATAAGGTTATGTTTTTGAGGTTAGTTTTTTGTTTATTTCTAATATTTTATTAATAATGTTAGGTTTATTGTTAATTATTTGCATTGGCAAGAGAAAGTTGTGTGAGTGTTTCACACCAGATTTTTATCTGACCTATCATGTTTTATATCTGTGAAAAATATTTTAGAATATTATATAATAATAGACATGGTTATTGGAACCGTGACATTGAATTTATCTTATTATTTAATAGTAAAGAATATTAAAATGAAACTCGAAACTTATTATACAAGGTTTTTTTTAATTATTTCTGAATTACCTGTGTATTAAAAATAGGTATATTTTATCGACTGGTCTCTATGTAAATACGCGTAACAACTTCTTTTGATCGTTCGCCAGAAATATGTAGGCCATTTATTATGCAAATTCAAATCGTGATACTGTATTGTTTTATGTTTAATTGGAAGATTGTAAATTTATTTTATTTTTTTAAATTTATTTATGGATTTTCTTTTTTTGCACTGTGTTCTTTCTATAAATTAATGTTGTTTTTCTAATTTTGTTTTATTAATTTGCCTCAGGAAATGATTCTTTGCCTCAATCCTATTATTATAATATTAAGAAATCGACTGTTATTAAATCCTACATTTTGTTAAGTATTTAATTTTTTGTTTGTTAATTATTTAAATTTAAAATTATATATTGGTTTTAAATACCTGTACTTTAAGTGTGGTTCCACGTGGGTATCGTACTTCTATTTGATGCATGTAAACGATTTTGCGTTTGAACATTATTCGAATTAGCTATTTTTAAAATATTCAACTGGCATTTTAGGGTATGAGGTTGTGGTATGAATTTATTTGGTTGAGGATAATAGAATTTGGAATTACAAGTAAGTTATATATGACAATACGAGTGTATCGTATTTTACATCAAATAATTTTATATATTTTTACTTTCTCTTGCCTATATGAATATATAGGAAGGAAAGTATTGTTTTCATGTCGATTTTTCGAAATCCAGTTTTCACCAAATCTATACGTTTTCAGACCCCCTGAACCCAAAAAACATGTTTTTTAGCGATTGGTGTGTGTGTGTGTGTGTACAAAATATCTCAAGAACGGAACATCGTACGAACTTGAAACTTGAAACTTAAGTTACATACCCTTACCGAACCCGACACGAACATTTTTATCAAAATCGGTCAACCGGATGTAGTAGTTTATTCGTATAATTTTTCTTTTTTTTGTGATTTTTTCAAAAACTAGTCCTACGATTTTTTTAAAAATCGCCTCATTTACTCAATTTTTTATTCTCTACAAGATAGGGTAGGCGCCATGTTTGCTGAAATTCTTGGTGAGGGTGTTTTTACGTAAAAAAAGTATTTTTTTAAGATTACGGCTTTAATATGTATTATAGCGCAAAAATTTATATAATAAAAAATGTGGACAATTTAAAATCCTACAAATTTTATTTTAAACATTTTTTTGTATAACGGTTAGTTTAGCGGTAATTAGCGATTTTCTGTTTTTTTCTCACGAAAACGTGTGAAAAATCTATTTTTTTTAAGATTTCGGCTTTAGTACGCATTTTACGACAAAAGTGTATATAATAAAATTTATAGGAAATTAAAATAGCTACAACTTTTATTAAGAGATTTTTTCTCTACAGAGCTTAGTTTAGCGTGAATGTGTGATTTTCCGTTTTTTTAAGCCAAACTGAGTACGATGTTCATTTTGCGTCATTCACTCTTGATTAAAATAAGGTTATGTTTTTGAGGTTAGTGTTTTGTTTATTTCTAATATTTTATTAATAATATTAGGTTTATTATTCATTATTTGCTTTGGCAAGAGAAAGTTGTGTGAGTGTTTCACACCAGATTTTTTAAATAGCTAAAACGTTTTAAAATTCTCTATTAAACTTTACTGTGTAATTTAACCTTTTATACCCAATGGAATCGCGGTTTTTTGTTTGAAAAGGAATGTCTGCTGAAATTGTGTGGGACTTTTCGTGTGGTTAAACTTTTTGTTAAGATTCCAGCCTTAATGATGTGCATTTTACAAAAAAAGTTTAATACATAATCAGTGTTGTAGAAAATTTGAAAAAACCTGTACCTTTTATTTCAAGCGTTTTTTCTACAATATTCAGTTTAGTGTCAATTAGTGATTTTCTCTATTTTTCTCATTAAAATCGGTAAAAAATGGGATTTTTAAAAATAACGGCCTGATGATGCGTTTAATGATCAAGTGAATATAATCAAAGTTATAGGAATTAAAATAATTTACAACTTTTCTTTCAAGCATTTTTTTTATTCAGAGGCTAGTTTAGCGACAATTAGTGATTTTCCAATTTATTTTAGTTCTAGAGTGTTTGATTTTCATTTTGCATCATCCACTTATGATTAAAATTAGGTTTTAATTTTACATTGTTTACACTTGATTAAAAATAGATTATATTGTTCATCATTTACATTGGAAAAAGAGTCGTATGAGTGTTTCACACCTGATTTTTGTAATCGTGAATATTTAGATTGTGTTGTAGTTGAGGTTATCAGCCGAAAGGCTGGTTTGAACCTGTAGAGGTTATACTAAGTAAAACGTGGAGTGAATTGGTTTACCATTGCCTTCCTCACTGAGTGGAAAAGTACGCTTATCAGCATGCCGGTCCGTCTGAAAAGCACGTATTTTCCACTCTGTAAATGACACCTTTACTTCATTCACCACAGGATCTGGCTGTATAATGAAATTCATTACTTTCAGAGGTGGCAACTCTGATTAGTGTCTTTTACACCTCTACCTCTTGTGTTCATGAATGATTCAGACATTTAATTGGCCGACCATGTGATGAGAAACAGAACTATTTATTTTAGCCCTGCAACGAACAGATTGAGTGTTTTAATTTGACACTCCATCTGTCTGTTATGGGCAAAATTTAGATTCTATATAAAGGTTTTTTAGGGTACATACATTATCACCTTAGAAATGTATAGTCAAGGACTGTAAGCAAGATCTATAGTTGAGCCGTTCTTAGTTTGCTCCTACTGTCAACAAACAAAAGCCACCTACTACAGGGTGCACGCTAGAGTCTGCGACTTTACGGATATTGTATTCCTATTATGTTCACTATTTTTTTAAATTATAATTGCTTAAAGTACTAAAAACATCAGTCATGATATGATGTAGGCCTAACAATTTCATTTATAAAAATACTTATAAAAAGTATTTTGTATTTAAATACTTTTGAAAGTATGTTTTTGTTACTTTTTAATCAGCGTGTACACATTTTGATACAATGCGCATGCTCAGTGACGTCATTATTTGTTTACATTAGGAGCAAACTAAGAGAGGCTGGACTATAAATACACTATTATCGCATCCCAGTGCGTAGACAAGAGAACTATCGTTTACCGACTCACGTGAATCACTGCCATAAACCTCTCTTTACTTTTTATTTTTGACTTCTTTACTGTAAAAACTCATTGCAGTAACCTTAGGTCCCGGAAATTGGAAAAATGATTGCTTCCTTATACTAGCATATTACTAGCTACCTACGATAATCGGTATTATTTTATTACCTGTACATAGGCTAGTCCTTCCTGATTTAAACTTTTTCTTGATTGAAACGTAACTAATGTATCAGCAGGCTTGTACTACTGAAATATAAAAATAACAATAATAAAACAAAGGTAAAATCTTAATTGGTTTAATATTTATGTATTATAGGAAAACTGTGTTGTATTTTTAATGGAAAAAACGAACAATGTTATATTACATTATATTACAAAATGTCGGGCTATTTATGTAATGTAATTTTAATTATTTATTTTTATTGTATTTTAATTGCATCTACGGATTAGTTGTAATTAGTATACTATATTAATACTTGCAGCCTTCAGCGTTTTAGTTATAAATACACTATTTAATATTCGTCAAGTGTGTTGTGTTTTTGAAGTTACTGGTTGCTCCAAAAATATTGTTTTATTATCTTCTTATAAGTTTTAATTCGCATAACTTCCGTAAGTTGTAAGTTCCGTGTCTCGTATCAGTGTGGTTAGGTGGATCACCTAACCACACAGCATAGAAGTGCGTGCGCTGCGTGCCCGCACTTTTCACTTCCTTCGGTAAATAAAAATTTCCCGAAGGAAACCGTTCTGAAGGTAAAAAAAAATAAAAACATGAAAACTGCAAGCCCCAAAAAACCGAAATTTGGTGTGTTGAGTTTTCTAAGCGAACCAGTTAGTTTAAGACAACATAAGCTAGACACACATGGTATTGAAGTACTTCAAATGCGGCAAAGAAAATGGTTCTATACACTTTTTCGCTACGATGCACCGTTTCGGAGATAAAAATACTACCCCCTACCTTATGAAAGTGGGGTGCGACCCGAAAATTTTCGGGTTACCAAATTTTTATGTAATTTTGAACGCCAAATTATATCACGTTAAAAGATTTTTTGTTTTGAAAATTTAATAAAATTTTTGGTTGAGGGTAGCAACCCACATAAGACCCCACTTAAAATTTTAAAAAGATACCCGTAATGCCGAGGGTACGAAAATTTGCCAATAAAAATCGTTCTGAAGGGTACCAACCTAACTAAAGTTCCAAGTATCATCTTTGTACAATATTTCGTTTTTGAGATATTTTTTTCATACAAACACTCAGACCAATCGCTAAAAATATGTTTTTATTAAGGTTCAGGGGGCCCGAAAACTTGTATTTCTGGTGGAAACTCGATTTCGATAAATCGACAAGAAAACTCCTCTCTGTGCAATCATTTAGGATAGAGTTAGAGAAAGTAAAAATGTGCTTCTGTTTTAAAAGTAGTCGTTTCTCATACATTTTAGGACCCACCGGATTGGTCTAGAGGTAAAGTTGTCGCCCTGAGTCAGCTGTTTAACAGCTGATTTTCGGAGACTAAGGTTTCTTGTTCCAAACCTAGTAAAGGTATTACTTTTATTCGGATTTGAAACTAGATAGTGGTTACCGGTGTACTTTGATAATTGGGGTTCATTTAACCATACTATTTCAGAAAAGCAGTTCGTTGCAGGGCTAAAATAAATAGTTCTATTTCTTTTCAGAGGAGTTGTCTCCTCTGAAAGTAATGAATTTCATGTTACAGCCAGACCCTGTGGTGAATGAAATGAAGGTGTCATTTGCAGAGTGGAAAATATGTGCTTTTCAGAGGGCCCGGCGTGCTGATAAGTGTACTTTTCCACTCAGTGAGGAAGGCAAATGTTAACCACCTCACTCCTCGATTTACTTAGCCTTTTACAGGTTAAAACCTTTACCTTTAAAACCTCGATTTACCTTTACAGGTTAAAACCAGCCTTTTGGCTGACGACCGAAACAACATCTTAGAAATCGTAGGCCTGGGTCTGTATAAGACTACACCTCATTTACAAGTCATAAACTTTATCATCTAGTTTTTTCATAATACAGAAAAAATCCTCTTCTCATTTTGTTATGTGGTTGCTTATTGTTCTGAATTCAACAGATTGTTACCTACTGATATGTATTGACGAGATGAACCCGGGACTTAGTGTGGGCGATGCGCTGCTGCTAGCGTAGTACGTACATTTCTAAAAACATGCAACTGTGTAGTATACTTGTAGTTTATTTTTTGCTTCTTCTTTACAACACTTAACACTTAAAAGAACATTCCGTTCCGCACTTCGTATTGTTTTACCCTGCTTTCGAACGGTCGACTTGATAAACTTATAATACACGGATAGATAACTAATTTATAACAACACTACAGAATAACGAGTAAAATGCGAAGAATTAAAATGAAAAGAAACGGAATGAGTTTTAACGAATTAAAATACTTTTATTTGTATAAATGTAGCGTAAAATGTAAAAACAGAATAGCCAAATCAAAACAATATTTCCTGTACCACTCGTCGCGTAATAAAATAAAGATTGTGTATTCCAATGAACTACGAGTGTCAGTATGTTTTTATGATTGCAATAGAGAAACTGGGCATGCGCAGTAGATTGTTCCCCCTCTTACACTTTGTCTCAAAGTTCATTTCGTGACTAACCATAAGTACATACATTATGGATAAAATAAAATTTATTAGGTAGTCGTGTTTTGGAACACCCTGTGTTTTCTGATGAAATTACATAGTACAGATGTGTGTCGCTGCCTATTTTTAGTTGACAGATGATTTACAGTGTTAATTAACCATTGATTGATTTTAATGTTCCTCAATTGTGTTGTTTATGATTTTACGTTATTCTGCTACTGTGTGCTACTTATTGTGTGTGCGGAAAATTTATGTGTACTATGACAAACTGCCATTAAAATGTTTACCACTAATAACACTAAATACTCGTATATTCCTTTCTCAATCAATGACATTTCCTTAAAGTTTATTATCTTTTAACTTAAATGTTACTGTAAAATTATGTGCACTTCTGACAATATTACCATTTACGTGTGGTGTAATATGCTGTGATTTGCTACAAAAGGTACTTGATTTTTTTGTCTTTGGGTTTTAAACTTAATCTATAAGTTGGGTTTTAGGCTTAACCTGTACGAGGTCTGTTCAAAAAATAACCGAACTTTTTGAATTACGCGCAAACAGGGGTACTTAGCGACGTGCGGTTGGCAGCACACTACGTCTTTCTTTATTAAACATATGTTTTTGGATTGTTTATTTCTCATTTACTTTTCATTGTGTTGTGTTTTTAGTACGACGTGTTTAAGTGCTAGTGACGATTTTTGTAATGTGAAATTTTTGTCAACCCGTTGTGAACACTGCACTTTTGTCTCAATGCTGTAGCCGTAAACCCAGTTTTCGTCTCCTGTTATGATTCTTTACCTGAATGTTGCATCATCATTGGTTTGTTCAAGAAGTTGCCGACAAACTACCACACGATGTTCGTTTTGCTGTTCGGTCATCAAACGGGGAACAAACTTTGCTGCAACTCACAAAGCAAGTTCAATTTTTCAGTTAAAATATCATGGTACGATTCAATTGAGACGCCAACCTCTTCTGAAAGTTCTCTAACCGTCAATCAGCGATTTACACGCACCAGATTATGGATTTTTCTAACGAGGGTGCCATCAGTTGAAGTCAAAGGCGTTCCAGGTCGAGGGTCATCTTCAATTGACTGGCGACCACTTTCAAATTGAGAAAACTATTTACAACAATGCGTACAACTCAGAGAATCATCTCCTTAAGCTTGTTTCAAAAGTTTAAATGTTTTTGTGAAAGTTTTCCCCTGCTTCACGCGAAATTTCACGTTGCACCTTTGCTCCCGAATTTCGCATATTACAAAAATCGTCACTAGCACTTAAACACGTCGTACTAAAAACAGAACACCACGAAAATTAAATGAGATATCAACAATCCAAGAAAATTTGTTCACAAAAGGAATGACGTAGAACAGTGTACCACCAACCGCACGTCGCTAAATATCTCCATTAGCGCGTAATTCATAAAGTTCGGTTATTTTTTGAACAGACCTCGTAAGTTACTATTTTTCAGCGTTGATAAGCTCTGAACTTACGCATTGCACCCTACCCACTTCATAGCTAGCCAATGACTTGCCAGCAACGCTGCCAATATTTGCTCTCGTAGCTCTGTTAATCTACTGTTGGGAGCTGACTTGTTTGCTAGTGCGGGATGAAGTGCAAGGGGGAATAGCACTACAGTAGTTATTCGAAATGGTTTGTGAGTAATATTTTTAGAAGAGCGCGTACTAATGGTATTAGTACTACTACTAGGTTATAGGAGGAGGGGATTGTTGATGTTTAGGTCATCAGCCTGTAGGCTGGTTTGAACCTGTAGATGTTTTACTAAGTAAAATGAGGAGTGAGAGGTGGTTTACCCTTGCCTTCCTCACTGAGTGGAAAAGTACGCTTATCAGCATGCCGAGCCCTCTGAAAAGCACATATTTTCCACTCTGCAAATGACACCTTCACTTTATTCACTACAGGGTCTGGCTGTATAATGAAATTCATTACTTTCAGAGGATATAACTCTGATTAGTGTCTTTTACACCTCTACCTCTTCTGTTCTTAAATGATTCAGTCATTTAATTGGCTGACCATATGATAAGAAACAGAACTATTTATTTTAGCCCTGCAACGAACAGAGTGAGTGTAAATAATTTGACACTCCACCTGTCCGTTAAGGGCAGGAGGAGGGGATTCGTACAAACAATCCTCCTCCACCCGAATTCCTTACGCTAGCAATCAAGTGAGCTCCCATCTATATATATTTCGTCAGCTATTTTTTTTGTCTTTAATAGACTAACAATTAAAATCTGTTGTTAAGATCAACAGCTGAAAGGCTGCTTTGAAGCTCTAGAGGTTTGGTAAGTAAAAACGAAGAGTGAGGTGGTTTACTATTGCCTTCCTCACTGAGTTCAAAGAGTATGCTTATCAGCATGCAGGTCCTCCGAAAAATACTCACTTTCCACCCTCCAAATAACACCGTCATTTCATTCACCACACGGTCTGGCTGTAGAGTGAAATTCATTACTCTCAGAGGAATTAACTGTGACTAGTGTCTTTTACACCTCTACCTCTTCTGTTCTTAAATAGTTCAGTCATGTAGTTGGCTGACTATGTGATAAGAAAGAGAACTATTTTTTTATGTAGCCCTAGAACCAACAGATCGAGTGCATATAATCTACCACTTCACCTGCCCGTTATCGGGAAATTATAATCTTTGAACATATAAGCAAAAAAACAATTTTTGTGCGTGAAAACAGACTCACCAAGAATTTCAGCAAACATGGCGCCTACCCTATCTTGTAGAGCATAAAAAATTTAGTAAACCAGGCGATTTGAAAAAAATCGTAGGACCAGTTTTTTGAGAAAATCGCAAAAAATGAAAAATTACAAGAATAAACTACTATTTCCGGTTGACCGATTTAGATGAAAATGTTCGTGTTGGGTCCGGTTGTGGTATGTAACTTACGTTTCAAGTTCTTACGATGTTCCGTTCTTGAGATATTTTGTTCACACACACAGACCACGCTAAAAACATGTTTTTGGGTTCAGGGGGTCTGAAAACGTGTAGATCCGATGAAAACTCGATTTCGAAAAATCGACATGAAAACAATACTTTCCTTCTTATAGGCAAGAGAAAGTAAAAAAGATTTTAGACAAAACTTTAAAAACTTTACATTTTGCTTGTAGTTGCGTTCGCTACGGTCCATACTTTCATGATAGATTCGAATTACTTACCTAATTAATTCGTCTCACGACAGGTATTTTTATTTAATATTTATTATAAAACTGTTTAACAGAAACTGTTGAGTTTAATTTTAAAAATATGTAGTGAAAGATCTTTCAAATGATTTGGTAGGTTGTTATAAATTTTTACTGTGGCATAGTAAGGTACTTTTCCGTATCGATTGTCTATGCCGGACAAATTATTATTTTTTTTCTTTAATTCCTAATATATGTGTACGTTGCAATCTATTCAATTTAGAACAATTAACAACCCCATGACCCAATGAGATGAGGATGATGACGTGTATATGAGGTGTAGTCTTGTAGAGACCCAGGCTGCCCATTCCTGAGAGAGTATGGTTAATTAAACCCCAACCATCAAAGTACACCGGTAACCACTGTCTAGCATTCAAATCCGTATAAAAGTAACTACCTTTACTAGGATTTAAACCAGGAACCTTCGTCTCCGAAAATCAGCTGTTGAACAGCTGATTTTGGCGACGAGACAAATCTTTTTTTTTTTTTAGCTTTTATTTGTTATCGGGAACTGTACATTGTTGACAACTACCCAATTTAATCGCTGCTTTTTGCTGTATTTTTTTGACGTGGTTTAGATGTGAGTTTGAACAGGGACCCCCAGTAGAGTTTGTTCATGGATGGCTGTCAGCTGGTCACCATGCAAAGTCGCTTGCCCAACCGGTGTTACGTAACAAATAATAGCGAATTTCTACCAGCTGACTGACTGGGCTGGCCCGAAAGCTAAGACAAATTAAAACAATTTTTTTGTCTGGTCGGGTACGTATGGATATCTCCCTTTGTCAATAATAAATGTTCAGAGTTCACGTTCAGTGTTCTTCTACGCTCTCATAAAAATGTAAAAGCATGGAAACGTTAATACATTTATTTCTTTAAAAAACGGTTTACAAGATCGTGAAAAAATCCCCTTTGTTACAATAATAAATTTATTACTAGCAAAATTAAAAATGAAGCGAAAGAAAATCAATATAAAATATAAATCCCTCGTAATAATAAGAATGCCAACAATAAATAAGGGTCTAAGACACGCGATTCTATGACCATGCGCAGTTTATTGTCAGTACGGTAATAAAGATAATAAATATAATACCGTGCGTTCGGAAAGTCGCTGTGCACTGGAATTGTGACTATGGATTTATGAAAATATGTATAAAGAAATGACTAAGCATTTTGGAAAAAAATTTATTCAATACCTTAATTACATTGTTAAACCGTGATTACATTGTTTATAGAAGGTGTTCGAAATGACCTCCATTGGCATCAATACAGTATTGCACTCGTTTCATTTTGTTTGCAAACACCTTTCGCAACTGTATAAAACGTTATGCAACGTGTTTGGTGAACGAATAATTTCAAAGAATTTGTGGCCTGCAAGATCTCCTGATCTGACTCCCCCCGATTTCTTTTTATGGGGTGCGGCGAAACAAACTGTGTATCGGAACAGACCACACACGATTGACGAACTTAAAGCCGCAATAACGGCATACATTCAAGGAATCACTGTTCTTCAGTTGCGAAAGGTGTTTGCAAACAAAATGAAACGAGTGCAATGCTGTATTGATGCCAATGGAGGTCATTTCGAACACCTTCTATAAACAATGTAATCACGGTTTAACAATGTAATTAAGGTATTGAATAAATTTTTTTCCAAAATGCTTAGTCATTTCTTTATACATATTTTCATAAATCCATAGTCACAATTCCAGTGCACAGCGACTTTCCGAACGCACGGTATAATATTGTTAAGATGTACTATATTAAATGAATTGTTTAATACACGCGGTGATCTTAGACGCACCTTCACACTTATTTCTTTCACCCTTTTTAATGCATGCTTTGAATCAATAATTTTATTTCATTTTGTAATTATATGTTTTTAAGTGGAATGTTACATATAAATTTATAGTTTTTTTTTATTCTTAATTTGTGTACGTTGCAATCTGTTCAATTTAGAACAATAAGCAACCCCATGACCCAATGAGATGAGGATGATGTGTATGACGTGTAAATGAGGTGTAGTCTTGTACAGACCCAGGCCGACCATTCCTGAGAGAGTATGGTTAATTAAACCCCAACCATCAAAGTACACCGGTAACCACTGTCTAGTATTCAAGTCGGTATAAAAGTAACTACCTTTACTAGGATTTGAACCAGGAACCTTCGTCTCCGAAAATCAGCTGTTAAACAGCTGATTTTGTTGACGATTTTACCTCTACTAGACTAACCCGTTGGGTCAAATTTATAGTTGTGAGGAATATTTGTAATTTTAAAAAGAAATTACCTTTGTTTATTTGTTCGAGGTAATATCTGAAACTACGGAACCGATTTAAAAAAATCTGGTGTGAAACAATCTCTCAAATTTTCTCTTGCCAATGCAAATAATGACCAATATAACCTAACATTAGTAATAAAACATTAGAAATAAACAAAAAACCAACCTCAAAAAACATAACCTTATTTTAATCATGAGTGAAAGACGCAAAATGAAAATCAATCCCAGTTTGGCTTAAAAATACGGAAAATCACTCTTTTCCGCTAAACTAGGCTCTGTAGAGAAAAATGCTTCAAATAAAAGTTGTAGGTAGATCTTTTAATATCCTGTAAATTTGTTATATATTTTTTTGTCGTAAAACGCATACTAAGGCCGAAATCTTAAAAAAATCGATCATTCACACGTTTTCGTGAGAAAAAACCAAAAAATCGCTTATTACCGCTAAACTAAGCATTATACAAAAAAATGTTGGAAAGAAAAGTTGTAGTATTTTAAATTCTCTACAACTTGTTTTGCGCTTAAATGCATATTAAAGCTGCAATCTTAAGGAAACAATTTTTCTACGGGAGAACAGCCTTCCCGAAAATTTCAGCAGACATGGCGCGTACCCTATCTTGTAGAGCATAAAAAATCGTAGGAGCCGTTTTTAAGAAAATTGCAAAAAAGTGAAAAATTACACGAAAACTACTACTTCCGGTTGATCAATTTTGATGAAAATGTTCGTTTCGGGTCCTCTAGTGGTACCTAACTTAAGTTTCAAGTTTCAACTTCATACGATGTTTCGTTCTTGAGATATTTTGTTCACTTATGCACAAACACACACAGACCAATCGCTAAAAACATGGTTTTTTGTGTCCAGGGGGTCTGAAAACGTGTAGATTCGGTGAAAACTCGATTTCGGAAAATCGAAATGAAAACATGTCTTTCCTTCGTAATATTCATATAGGCAAGAGAAAGTTAAAGGGTTTCACTTAAGTCATGGACGAATGGATAGTTTTTATTCGAACAAAATTTACATAAATCTTTTCAGAATTAAATTTTCTACAAATCTAATTAAGAAAAAATACACGTTAATTTACCATTTACCGAAGTAATTTCACGTTAAAGACAAAAAAGTGTTATATTTTGGCCCTCATGCTAGGATTTTCCGTGAGATATCTGTAAAACTGATGGAGGTACATTACTGGGACCAATTTTAATCAGTTTGTTAGATAAAAGTACATAAGAAACCATCAGATTTGTTTTTTTACAATCTTAAAATATTGTGACACTTATCACTAAGGTCCGTTTCGGGATCTAGATAATAAAATAATTAATACACTAAAGTTTACAATTACAAATATTTATTACAACTAAAAGATTTACAAAATAAATAATAAACTAATTATAATGAAGTAATACAATAAATAATTTAATAATTTACTTAGGCTAAAATAAAAAACTAAACTAATTATAATGGAGTAACACAATAAATAACTTAAATAATTTACTTAGTACTACTAACAATAATAATACACAAAGCACATACACAAAAAGATAGTATAACAATATCTCGGAACCGTTTACCTGATATAACGCCCCGATAGCACGCAATAAACACTCGTCAGAGATCAAACGGATACTAACTCACTGACCGCCTCGGGGGTCTCTTTATATGTTGTTTAGGTCAACAGCCGAAAGGCTGGTTTGAACCTCTAGAGGTTTTACTAAGTAAAAACGAGGAGTAAGGTGGTTTACCATTGCCTTCCTCACTGAGTTGAAAGAGTATGCTTATTAGCATGCCAGGCCCTCCGAAAAGCACTTACTTTCCACCCTGCAAATGACACCTTCACTTCATTCACCACAGGGTCTGGCTGCACAGTGAAATTCATTACTCTCAGAGGAAATAACTCTGACTAGTGTCTTTTACACCTCTACCTCTTCTGTTCTTAAATAGTTCTGTCATATAAGTGGCTGACTATGTGATAAGAAACAGAACTATTTTATTTTAGCCCTGGACCAAACAGATAGAGTGCAATTAAAATAACACTCCACCTGTCCGTTTTGGGCATACCTCTATTTATATAGTGAATCAAAAAAGAATCTTTCCGAAACACACCGAAATTCGATATAAAAGTCATTTCTAGAGAAGTCTTATTTAATGTAAACAGGTAATCAACCGACCCTTCATAAATAGTTGTACAACAAAGACCTTATCATATACAATAGCGCAGTCCTTTTAACAGTCCTTTACAGTCCTTTTAAATAATTTTTATGAATAGGTATCCTTTTGTACCTAACCTTATTGTTACTTTCTCACTCTATTATCTACTCTTTACCATTTTACTAGAAATTTCCCGAACCATGCCCTTCTTCGATATTGTCACAATATCTTTATGGTCATATTTCACCGTGGGTACTTAGTTCTCGGCGAAATCTATAACTCGCCAACGATGCGTTTTCGGACCTATGTTTATATGAATGTTTTCCTTATTTTTAGCTATAGAATAAGCTTAACGAGATGTTGTTGTATAGTATGAATCACTCTGTTTATTCAAAATGTTGTGAGTGTTTGTCAGGTATGATTTCACATTGTTGAAATGGCATCGTTTGTCAGGTATGATTTCACATTGTTGAAATGGCATCGTTAATGTCAAAAATGTCATTAAAATGGCACCGATGATGGAACGTTTACAGTAGGTAGTACAACTAAGCATCTCCCGTTTAATTGTTGCATTGATATAGGATAAGAACTTTGCAAAGGTTGAAAATAAAAGTCTCTTGATGAATCATGAATCTTAAAAGATACCACTCCTATGTTTAGCTTTCCATTAACAGTTAATTCAGAATTATATTCTTGTGGCTGAGACGTAAAGTTAAGGTTGATATCCTATTGATTATTATAATTTTTTTGATTTTATATTTAATGTTCTTAGGATATGATTTGGTGTAGGTTGGATAGTGTTTTCATCTGATTGAGTATTGACGTATTTTTACCATCTGGTATATCCTATTAATTTCTTCTTTGTTTCCTTTACAGAATCAAAGTATCGAGCCAAGTACCTAACTCTCTCCTGTCCGAAGCTATTGTTTTTAGCTTTTGAAGCTCCTTGTCTGCTTCTTTTATAGTTAAGAGTTGTTGTTGTTGTTCAGGTCTTTTTTGCGTTCTGGAGACTCCATGAGGAGTATAGGACATTTCACTTATAAAACCTGAAATACATATAAGAATCACACAATGTATCACTACTATCAAGAAAACATTCTTGTACGCTATAAAATGTTTCTCCGATCAAGTAATTTTTCAGATTTTTTTAAAGGAATCCAAATTATCACAACATTTTAAAAATTGGGGTAATTCATGAATTTTCTACCTGCATAAGTAGGTTTTTGTTCAAACAATTTTTTTGAAGTGATTAGCCACATAATAATCATTTCTGTTTCTCGAGTTATGATTGTGAACATTGAAATTCTGCATAAAATTATTTTGCCTAACATACATAATCACCTCAAAAATGTAGAGAGAGGGAACTGTAAGTAATACAAGCTCCTTAAATAGTGGCGTGCATGAGATTAGCTGGTTAGCTCCCACCTTACACCTAGTAGCTTTCTTTTAAATTTTAAAAACTCTATTCATATTACCCATGCTAGAAATACCCAATACTAAGATACCATTACGGATGTGAGACAGAATGAGGCCATGATAAGCTGCCATTAGTAATTTTTTATTATTTAATCTGGCAATTAATTTTAGTGCAGATACCCCAGATGATATTTTACTACAAACTTGATTGGTATAGAAGTCCCAAGACAAGAATCTATCTGGAGATACTCCTAGGAACTTCGCTATTTCTACATGCTCTATGAATAAATACATCCACTTCTCTACTTCCTTTAAAGTTATGTTTGTTTTTTAACTGCAAATACTGACACTTCTTCCCATTAACTGTTAATAACATTTGATTCAAGAACTGTACTACGGACTCTATATTAACATGTGTATTTACTTCAAGAGCATCTACCAGTAAACTGTTACTGATTACTGAAGCATAAACCGATTCATAAGCCGAAAGGCTGGTTTGAACTTTAGAGGCTTTACTAAGTTAAGGCCAAGCCAATAGCTGTGAGCGCTGGGCTACGCATGCGCATACTTGACTTCGCCCCTGCATACCCCGCCGACGTACAGTGAGATGTACAGTCAGAGTTTTGTTGAAAATTGACAACACCCATTGTATTTTGTATGCATGCTGTTCCATTGTTGATTACATACGCTGCACTATTGCAGTACATACAAGACTATACTAATGCAGACGCACGTATTGCCCAGCGCTCTCCTTACGAAAATTAGGCTATAAAATGAGGAGTCAAGTTCCACAGGAACTTGAAAAACATCACAAGTAAAGACACTAGAATGAGATTTTATAAAACGATAGCTGCTCCAACAATTCTTTACGGAAGTGAAACGTGGGTTCTGTCAAGACGGGAAGAGAGCCGATTACAAGCAGCAGAAATGAGATTTCTCCGGCAAACTTATGGCTGTAGTAGAGAGGACCGTTACAGAAACACGGAGATACGACAACATCTTAATATCTTCTCCATAAATGATAAAGTAATGGAGGGCAGGAAGAAGTGGATAGATCACTTAGGTAGAATGAAGGATGAAAGAGTACCCAAGCAGGCACTATGGTACAAGCCAAGGGGTAAAAGGGATCGAGGACGTCCAAGGAAGAGATGGGCAGATGGTGGAGGTTCGGAACAGGCAGCAACGCCTAACCCGTGAAAGGAAGAAGAAGAAGAAGAAGAAAATGAGGAGTGAAGTGGTTTACCTTGCCTTCCTCACTGAGTAGTAAAGTATGCTTATCGGCCCCCTGAAGAGCATCTACTTTGCACTCCGTAAATGACACCTTCACTTCATTTACCACAAGGTCTGGCTGTACAATGAAATTCATTACTCTCTGAGGAGATGACTTTGACTAGTGTCTTTTACACCTCTATCTCTTCTGTTCTTAATTAAATGTTAAGTCATATAATTGGCTGGTTTTAAACAGAACTAATTTTTGTAGCCCTGGAACTAGCAGATCGAGTGCAAATGATTTAACACTCCACCTGCCTGTTATGAGCAAAGAGAGATAGCAAAAAAAAATCATGACATTTCTCCGTTTCCAATGTTTGTTTCAATAATGCCGTCTTATCTTGTTTTGCCAATCAGTTGTTATTCATTCTATACGGGTGTCCGTAAAATTTTAGTCATCTTTTTCCAATTGTTTCCATTAATTGTTAATTTTCATTGTACTGTTCTTCTTGACCTCGTAACCTATATTATCCTTTTACTACTCGTATCTTCGGATCCATTATCTTGCAGAGGATCTTTTTCCGAAATTTTCCACTAGACCAACCTTCCCGATCATTCTAAGCCACTTATTCGCACACAGATGCACAGGTATAATACGTATTCGCAGTATTAAAATGTATAATCTTGGCTTGCCTTGAGAGTGCTTTCTTCTTATACAAAAATGATGAGTTCCTCAAAGTTCACCGACTATCTTTGCTCGTCTCTTGTTGTTCGCTTCCTTTTCGCTGGAGTTTGGTTGTATTATCTCCCCGAGGTACTTGAAGCTATCAACTTTCCCAATTTTCTTTTCCAAGATATATCGTAGGTAAAATCCCCCCCCTAAAGATTTCATGTTTATCTGCTGATTCGGTAAAAACACTGAAATATTTTAGCATAATATTGTAATGACATTCATGTTGACAAAATAAAATTCATTCGGTTAGCGTTTTACAGTTTAATAAAATTACGTTACGTTACCATCAACATTTAAAATATTTAGGATGCGGGACTTTATATGACAAAGATGATGACGTGTGTGAGAAACTGGCAAAATTCAGCGCTTTAAGCGGTTCTATTCGCAGCCCAATCGGGTAAAAACGAGACAGGACACCCAAATGAAATTTTATGGAGGTTGTACCACTCATTACATTTTTTTTGTCATCAGTCTCGACTCGTTTGATGAAGTTCTCCAAGCTGTTCTATCTTGCGCAAGTCGTTTCATATCTACATACCTGTAACACCCTACATCTTTTGTAATTTGCTTTACATATTCTAATCTTTGCCTCCCCCTACAATTTACTCCCTCAATATTACCCTCCATTATTGATTGCCCAATACCTGGATGTCTTAAGATATGCCCCACTAGCCTATCCCTTCTTCTGTTAAGATGCTTCCATATACTCCTTGTTTCATCCACTCGCCTAAAAACCTCTAAATTACTTTTTTTGTCCACCCACCTAATCTTAAACATTTTCCTATAACACCAAATTTCAAAAGCTTCTATCCTCTTCTTTTCTACAGCCCCTATCACCCACGTTTCACACCCGTACAATGTTTTACACTCCAAACATAATGTGTTAAGAAATTTTTCCTAATCTGTAAATCAATGTTTGTTGTCAGTAAGCTGTTTTTTATTTCAAAGGCTTTTGAAATTGACTCATTACATATGGGAGTGAAACATGGGTGTCATTACAGAGGAATGACTCTCGTATCCAGGCTGCTAAAATGAGATTTTTGCGGGGAGGCAAAAGGTTGTACTCGGTTAGATAACATTACTAGACGCGTCGATTAAAATATTCAGTTACTGAATGAAACTTAATAATATATACAGGAGAAACTGGTCTAATCATTTACTTCGCATGTCAGCACACAGATTTCCTCTCCGAACATGGAAGTATAAATCTAAAGGAAATGAAGCATGGGAATACCTAAAAAGAGATGGATACCGGAATAGCCCATTGAGCTTTATCTTTGACAGGTGATGATGATTATGACATTACCATCATGATCAGTCGTATTGCAATCAGATCACAAATTATTTTGGTGAGCGTCCTATCTTAATTTCAATAAAATCATAACAATAAAAACGTACTAATTGTTTTCTAATTACAAAAGAATTGTAAATAATATTGTGGGAATTAATCGTTCATGCTTAGAGGATTAAAATTCCATAAAAGTTTTATTTTTAACACTGATGTAATAAGTAAAATAAACTTAACTTCTTAAACAAACCGTTTTTGGTAAAAATTTTTAATAACAATGTAATAATCTAATAATAACTTCACCACGTAATGATATAATAACAGGAACTTAAATTTTATGAAATTATGAATGAATTTGAAATTTAAAAAAAACAATCATGATTGACAGATCATTAAGTAAAAGTAAATTACGTTGATAATTATGTGGTATAAAAGATAACTATTTTTTTTATAGTAAAATCTATTTATAATATCTTAATAAAATTAAATGTGTATGATTTATATTTTAATGCATTTCTAAAAATTTACCTGTAACTGTACCTGTGCCGGCCCGTGGTGTAGTGGTCATCGCAACTGGCTACTATTCTGGGGTCCCGGGTTCGATTCCCGGTCAGGTCTGGCATTTCTTTCATCTGTAAATCACCGCATATCATTACCTACGCACAAGCCCAAGGCTTTATGTAGGCATCATCACTCAATAAAAATAAAAAAAAAATCTGCTGTGAAACACTCACACAACTTTCTCTTGCCAATGCAAATAATTAACAATAAACCTAACATTAGAAATAAACAAAAAACTAACCTCTAAAAACATTAGTGAAATACGCAAAATTAAAATCTACCTCAGTTTGGCTTAAAAATACGGAAAATCGCTCCTACACGCTAAACTAGGCACTGTACAAAAAATGCTTAAAATAAAAATTTTAGATCTCTTAATTTCCTATAAATTTTATTATATACACTTTTGTCGTAAAATGCATTCTAAGGCCGAAATCTTTAAAAAAATCGATTTTTCACACGTTTTCGTGAGAAAAAAACAGAAAATCGCAAATTACCGCTAAACTAAGCGTTATACAAAAAAATGTTTGAAATAAAAGTTGTAGAATTTTAAATTCTCTACAACTTTTATTATATAAATTTTTGCTCTAAATTGCATATTAAAGCCGTAATCTTAAAAAAACTATGTTTTTACGTAAAAACAGCCTCACCCAGAATTTCAGCAAACATGACGCCTACCCTATCTTGTAGAGAATAAAAAATTGAGTAAACCAAGCGATTTTAAAAAAAATCGTAGGACCAGTTTTTGAGAAAATCGCAAAAAGGTGAAAAATTACACGAATAAACTACTACTTCCGGTTGACCGATTTTGATGAAACTGTTCGTGTCGGGTCCGGTAAGGGCATGTAACTTAAGTTTCAAGTTTCAAGTTCGTACGATGTTCCGTTTTTGAGATATTTTGCACACACACACACACACACCACGCGCGCGCGCACACACACACACGCACGCACGCACACACACAGACCAATCGCTAAAAACATGTTTTTTGGGTTCAGGGGGTTTGGGTTTGAAAATGTACAGATCCGGTGAAAACTCGGTTTCGAAAAATCGACATGAAAACAATACTTTCCTTCCTATATATTCATATAGGCAAGGGAAAGTAATAAATCTACGTGGTTTTTTTTTTACAATGTTGTGTTGTAGAATTATTTATTTGTATTAACACTTCGCGGATATATCTGCCTATTTACAAATTAAACAAAAAAAGAAGATTTTGACTTAAGTTTTTCGTATCAGTCATCAAAACCCACCGGTTTGGTCTAAAGGTAAAGTCGTTATCGCGAGTCAGCTGTTTAACAGTTGATTTTCGGAGACGATGTTCTTGGTTCAAATCCTAGTAAAAGAACGGATTTGAATGTACTTTGATTCTTCTTCTTCAGGTGCTTTCTCCATTACGAAGGTTGGCTATTATCATGGTCAGTCGCACCTTGTCCACTGCTGCTCTAAAAAGGTCATGCGACGAGCAGTTAAACGCTTCTCTCAGGTTTCTTAACCAGGATATTCGTCTGCGTCCCACACCGAGCGTTTACCAACGAGTTTCCCTTGAATTATGGGATGCAGAATCTCATATTTAGGCCCCCTCATGATGTGTCCAAGGTATGTCAGTTTTCTTATCTTTACGCTCTGCAGGACTTCCAGTTGAGGTTCAATTAACTATACTCTATAGAATGGTCAGGAATTCAAACAGGTCGGCCTTGGTCTGTTCAAGACTACACCTCATTTACACATATCATTGGGTCATGGGGTTGCTTTTATTGTTTTGCATTGAACAGATTGCAACGTACACACATTAGGAATAAAAAAAAAATATGCCAAAATATCTAAGCTGATTGTCGGAGACGAAGGTTCCTGGTTCAAATCCTAATAAAGGTAGCTACTTTTATACGGATTTGAATACTAGACAGTGGTTACCGATGTACTTTGATGGTTGGGGTTCAATTAACCATACTCTCTCAGAAATAGTCGGCCTAGGTTTGTACAAAGACATACACATCATCTTCATCTCATTGGGTCGTGGGTGGCTGAATTGAACAGATTGCAACGTACACACATAGGAATTTAAAAGAAAATTCATTATAGGTACAGCCAGACCGTAAGTTTTTACTTTCTCTTGCCTATATGAATATATAGGAAGGAAAGTATTGTTTTCATGTCGATTTTAAGAAATCGAGTTTTCACCGGATCTATACGTTTTCAGACCCCCTGAACCCAAAAAACATGTTTTTAGCGATTGGTCTCTGTGTGTGTGTGTGTGTGTGTGTGTGTGTGTGTGTGTGTGTGAACAGAATATCTCAAGAACGGAACATCGTACGAACTCGAAACTTGAAACTTAAGTTACGTACCACTACCGGACTCGACACGAACATTTTCATCAAAATCGGTCAACCGGAAGTGGTAGTTTATTCGTGTAATTTTTCACTTTTTTGCGATTTTCTCAAAAACTGGTCCTACGATTTTTTTTAAAATCGCCTGGTTTACTCAATTTTTTATTCTCTACAAGATAGGGTAGGCGTCATGTTTACTGAAATTCTGGGTGAGGCTGTTTTCACGTAAAAACGTTGTTTTATTAAGATTACAGCTTTAATATGCATTTTAGCGCAAAACTTTATATAATAAAAGTTGTAGAGAATTAAAAATTCTACAACTTTTATTTCAAACAATTTTTTGTATAACGCTTAGTTTAGCGGTAATTTGCGATTTTCTGTTTTTTTTCTCACGAAAATGTGTGAAAAATTGATTTTTTTAAGATTTCGGCCTTAGTATGCATTTTACGACAAAAGTGTATATAATTTAATTTATAGAAAATTAAAAGATCTACAACTTTTATTTAAAGCATTTTTCTCTACAGAGCCTAGTTTAGAGAGAAAGAGTGATTTTCCGTATTTCTAAGCCAAACTGAGGTTGATTTTCATTTTGCATCATTCACTCATGATTAAAATAAGGTTATGTTTTTGAGGTTAGTTTTTTGTTTATTTCTAATATTTTATTAATAATGTTAGGTTTATTGTTAATTATTTGCATTGGCAAGAGAAAGTTGTGTGAGTGTTTCACACCAAATTTTTTTGTATTGAGAATATATCAGATACAATGAATAACAAGAACATTTAATTGAATAATGATTACAATAACACCCCGCTAAACCGAAGTAAAGGGGCGGACCTAATTTCGGATAACACGTAGTCATACTTTTAGGAGTTATTTATTTTAGTCGAGTTATTTATTATTCGGAATCCAGCTATGCTAAAAGAGTCTGAAGATACCAAAATAAATAACTAGGAACATTGTTGATGCTCCGTTCAGATTAATAACCTCCATCGGTAGATCTAACCTGTGATCTTTAAAATAAAGTTATTCGCTTAGTCATTCAGCACTACTTTTACTACACGCGAATATTGTAACTTCTACCTGACGAGAAGACTGAACTGCTAAGAAACGTTTCGACCTGGTTTGATGAACTCGTATAAAAAAATAAGAGGGCGTGGGGTTGTACCTTAGGATGATTGTAATTATTTAAGTAGCTACTGAAAAAGTTGAACTCATAAAAGTGAAGCTTTCATAAAACTTTGAACCCGTCTTTCCGCTTCACGGTTCCATAAGCTATCAGTACTCGAAAGTAAGTTGTATTGCTGACTATCATATTCGGATGAACTTTTTGATTATTGAAGGCGACAGACTTTCCAATGAGTATAAAAAGCTAATTTCTAGCCTATGTAATATTTTTTGTATTAGCTTACCTAAGAAGATAGAAATTGAGTTAAGGTTTTTCTGCTATTTTTATAATGCTGCGTTAATTTCAAGGTTATCATCCCACATTTATCGCTTGTACTCTTATATAAGATGTAACAAAAATACAATTGTTTTAAATTGGATACAATCCGTGTTGGAAAATTATGTTAAGTAACGTATGAACTCAAACAATTTTTGTTTTTTGTTTTTAGGGTTTTCTTCCAGTCTTATTAAGTGCTTCGATAAAAAGAAACTGCTACTCTGAGAAGAGCACCTAAAAGATCTTTGACAAGGAACGTTAAAAAACTGTCCATTTAAGTAATCAGTTACGGTGTACTGGAATGGTCGGTAATTATCAATTTTATTTAGAGCGTCTGGAGAAAGTGCAAAAGCTCATTTTGCGAGTAATTAACAAAACTTTTCGCTCTTCTTTCTAAGCAATTGTTCACGGGTTTTCAAGTACAAAAATTTCATCGACTTTTTATGTCCGGAAATTATGACAGGCGCACAAAACCGTACCAAACTACTCGAAACAAATCCAGTACTATAGTACCATAGTTCAATTAAAAGTAAAACAAACCTGGAGCCGCGGTGGTAGGGGGAGCGCTCGAGGCTCTCAGCCTCCCGTGTTGCCGCTATGTGCAGTGTGTTACCAGCAATGGCGCTGTACCCATCATTTGCGTGCCTGCTCTCTCTCTCTGTCTGTCTCTGTCTCTCCCCCCCTCTCCCTCTGTATCTCTTTCTCTCTCTCTCTCTGCCTCTCTTATTCTGTCTCTCTCTCTCTCTCTCTCTCTCTCTCTCTCTCTCTCTCTCTCTCTCTCTCTCTCTCTCTCTCTCTTTCTCTGTCTCTGTCTATTTTCGCTTTGATTTCTTTCGTTAAGACCTGGGTTTTCACTGTAAAATGCACGTGGATTTGGTTCCAGAAATAAACTATAAACTTGTTTGCAATTAAGAAAGTACAGTACATTCTTTATTGCGAGAGCGGAGCGCTACTGAAATATGACAGCGCTGTCACGAAAAGTTGCCATGAAAACTGCTCAGCGCTGATTGGCTGAGAGCGAGCCGGGTCCCCGACCGGCGGCTTCGGCTCCCTTTGCCCTCGCTAACTCCAGGTTTGTTTTACTTTAAATTCAACTGTAGAAACAAGCATTTGATTACTTAACACAAACCTACAAAAAAACACTATTCTAAAGACATCCTTGTTACCCGGCCCCAAAACTGCAAAACTTCCCCCGGAAACATTATATAAGTGTAAACATGAATGATAGAAATAAGTTTCTAGCATCAGTAGGCACACATTAGGGTTTAAAACAAAAACATATCTACTTTCAATTTTTTTTGCCATCTACTATTTTGGTCTGGTTCAAATCCTAGTAAAGGTAGTTACTTTTATACGGATTTGAATGCTAGACAGTGGTTACCGGTGTACATTGATGGTTGGGGTTCAATTAACCATACTCTTTCAGGAATGGTCGACCTGAGTCTGTACAAGACTACACCTCATTTACACGTCATACACATCATCCTCATCTCATTGGGTCATGGGGTTGCTTATTGTTCTAAATTGAACAGATTGCAACGTACACACATTAGGGATTTAAAAAAAACAATCTACTATTTTGGAACCAACATTATTATAATGCATTCATTAGCCTGTGTATTTTTTCTATTTTTACCTGTTTTTTCCAAATAGTCAACAAGTACCAAAACGGCTTTTTATTTTAATTTTGTTGCATCCTGTACGTTTCAGATTACATAATTAATGAATGATGTCAATTAACAATACCATGATTTTCCAATTTATTGTATTTAGTATTGTGTAACCATTATTAATTTCATTATTTTATTTATTTAATCCCCACTTCACACACACACACAGAGACAATATATGCAAGTTGTGTAATTTTTCTGCTGTAATTTTACTTTTATTTTTATCCAGTACTTATAAATCAGTTAGGTCTATATATATATATATTTTATTTTATGTAAAGTTTTCCGAATGATTAAATAAATAGGTACTCGTGTCTTGACATTCATTCTACAATGTTGTACGCTAATGAATTATTTTCTTGGAAAATTAATGATATTTCTTTGTTTTTTTTCTGTAAGTTGTCAGAACTTTGTGTCGATTTGTTCACGGTTGTTTATTAACTGACACGTGTTTATTTTAAATGTGATACACAGTTTTTAAAAAATCTCCTTAAGTAAGTGTGAATTTTAGGAACCTTTACTTGTATTGAATATATTAAACGGAATAGCATTTAATTATTTAAATACGCTGATTCACGTATTCTTTCATTAATAATTATCTAACTTTTCAATCTTCTAGAGAGCTGAAATTCGAGTAGGAAAATTTAAGATTTTAAATTTCGACCATTTGCACGTAAGGAGTAAAAATGAGATGTCCGCTCTAAAAGAAATTCATATTCATTCAGGATGAATTACAGTTTTGATAATCGGCGTGCGGTGTTATCTAATCGGTACTTAAAGAAAATACAATAAATTGTGAAACACTCAAACGAATTTATCTTGCCAATGTAAATAATGAAACATTTTACCTATGTTTTATCATGAGTGAATGACGCAAAATGAAAATCAGTATTTTTTCTCGCTTAAACGTACGAAAAATCACTAATTGACGTTAAACTAAGCTCTGTAGAAAAAAATGCTTAAAACGAAAGTTGTAGATTTTTTCACTATCCTTTAACTTTGATTGTAAACTAAGCTCTGTAGAAAAAAAATGCTTGAAATGAAAGTTGTAGATTTTTCCTCTATCCTTTAACGTTGACTATAAACTAAGCTCTGCAGAAAAAAATGCTTGAAATGAAAGTTGTAGATTTTTTCACTATCCTTTAACTTTGATTATAAACTAAGATTTATAGAAAAAAAGCTTGAAATGAAAGTTGTAGATTTTTTTCACTATCCATTAACTTTGATTATAAACTAAGCTCTTTAGAAAAAAAAATACTTGAAATAAAAGTTGTAGATTTTTTCACTATTCTTTGACTTTGATTATAAAATTCTTTTTCAAACAATTATGTCGTAAAATTTACGTATTACGGCCGAAGTCTTAAAAAAAAATTTTAAGATTTTTATACCATTTTTATACCGATTTTGATGAGAATGTTACAAAAAAAATCACTAATTGGTGCTAAACTACGTGTTATAAAAAAACGTTTAAAATAAAATTGTCGGTTTTTCAATTTTTTACAACTTTGATTATATTTATACACTTTTGTGCTAGAATGCATATTAAGGCTGCAATATTTAATAAAAAAACAACATTTTTTTACCACGAGAGCACAATCTTCCTAAGAATTCAGCAGACATGATACTTATCCTATCTTGTAGGGCATTAAAAATTTAGAAAATGAGGTGATTCTTTGAAAGATCTGAGTCATTTTTGAGGAACTTGCACGAATAAACTACAACTAGAGTAGTTGCTAATAGGTAAGATATTGTGTGGCTTAAAATAAAAGTAAACGAAAGCAATTTAGTTAAAATTCTTTGATGACATTGGAAAAAAATTTGTACGAAGATGTTCTAATTTAATAGGTCTGTGTATGTGATGTACAAAACATACGGATGACAGAACACAGTTTTTCCTTAAATGAAAAAAACAATGTCTTTTACGTTGTTTTTTTTTAAGTTTAACATGTTCCTTGTACTATTTTTCATGGCTGATGAGCTCTGAACTTACGCATTGCCCTCTACCCACTTCATAGCTAGCCAATGACTTGCCACATAGTTCCCAATACTTGCTGTCGTAGCTATGTCATTTATTCGTGTTGGTCTTTCAAAAGCAATTTATTACCATGAACGTAACCCACCGGGTTGGTCTAGAGGTAAAGTCGTCGTCAAAATCAGCTGTTGTGGTTACCGGTGTACTTTGATGGTTGGGGTTTAATTAACCATACTCTCTCAGGAATGGGCAGCATGGGTCTCTACAAGACTACACCTCATTTACACGTCATACACATCATCCTCATCTCATTGGCTCATGGGGTTACTTATTGTTCTAAATTGAACAGAATCCTAGTAAAGGTAGTTACTTTTTCACGGATATGAATGCTGACAGTGGTTACCGGTGTACTTTGATGGTTGGGGTTCAATTAACCATACTTTCTCAGGAATGGTCGGCCTGAGTTTGGGCAAGACTACATCTCATTTACACGTCATACATATCATCCTCATCTCATTGGGTCATGGGGTTGCTTATTGTTCTGAATTGAACAGATTGCAACGTACACATATTAGGAATTTTAATTTAAAAAATTGAACAGATTGCAACGTACACAAATTAGGAATAAAAAAAAATTACCATGAACGTACAATCACCTGATTGTATTATAAAGTATTGTATGTTAACACGCTCTAGACTCGATCTGTTCCGTACGAGATTTGCAAGACACGAGTGAACTACAGCGGTTCTTATACGCATACGCAAGTAATTTTGTCAATTTTTTTTTTTTGGTTTAACGGCCGACTGTTCTGCAATTACTGCTAATACAGACAATGAAGGATACAATGATTTTTTTGTAATGTGTGAAAATATGCCGTGCCTGAATGGGATTCGAACCCAAGACCGCATGATGAGAGGCGAGCTCGTTACCAACTACGCCAATGCGGCCGGCAAATTTTGTCAAGCTGAAACATTCGTACCATCTGACAACGCTGCAAACGTTCTGATTGATCTAAACACGTGGAACATCAGACCTTATCAATCGTGAAAACCATTATAGAGTTAATTTTGCTTTGAAAATTTATTACTGCCCGTTCTCAAGCTTTGTGCAGCTGAGAGGAATGCATTACGTCACTACTACTATGAGAGATTGCGTTAGTAGTAGTAACGATTTACTTGTACTATGTTTGTAGTAGTCAAGGGTACTATCCAAACTACATACATTTTGTGTCGCCGTCTACAGCGAATAGTGAAAATAACACCCACGTATAGGTCATTTGTTTTAGCTAGAAGCTTTCCCTCCAACGCTGTGTGCCGCTGAGCTGTTCTGTTTAGTGGTGGGGGAAGCACCTCGTAGTTGTAACAGTAGTATACAGTTAGAAAGAGAGGGAATGATAATTAAGTGAGAAAGAGACAACACTTGCCCTTTAAAACTATCCCTACTCTACCTACTCGCCCTCCCCTCACAAGCTTCTTCCTAAAACAAATGTACTATATGTCACCGCACTAGGCAGCCTACTGCCTAGCGAAGAGAGCAATAAGATGATTAGTAGAGTGTTATGACGTAGCAGTAGTCTGGTACTTTGTCTGTCCCCTTAATCCCGCAGCTGCACAAAGCTTAGATTCATATAGTTCATGGGTTAACATTATGTATTTAACTAACTTTTTTTTTCTTTTCTTTGTAGGTAAGCGATCTGTCGTGGTAACAGAATCAATCTCCGATTGGAATATTATGTAAGTTTATTTTGTTGAGCATATAATTAAATTTTTGTTGCATGAAAATTTTATTTCATAATTACTATTTCGATATATGATGCACATTATTTACACCTGCCTATAACTGGCAGGTAGAGTGTCAAATTATTTGCTCTCGATTTGCTAATTCCAGGGCTCTTATCACATGGTCGGCCAATTATATGACTGAAGCTTTTAATAATAGGAGAATGTAAAATACACTAGTCACAGTTATATCTTCTGGAAGTAATGATAATGAATTTCATCATTGTATAGCCAGACCCTGTGTGGTGAATGAAGTGAAGGCGTCATTTGTAGGGTTGAAAGTTGATGATTTTCTGAGAACCTGGCATGCTGATAAGCATACTTTTTTACTCAGTGAGGAAGGCAATTGTAAACCTCCTCACTCCTGGTTTTACTTGGTAAAGCCTCCAACGGGTCAAACCAACCTTTCGGCTGATGACCTAGTTACTAGTAGTACTAGTAACAACGTACTATGTCGAATGTTCGGATTTCAAACAGCAGGTCTTGGGTTTGATTCCTATTTGTTTTAACCCTTACAGTGCCAGCGTCCTAATATTAGGACGTCAGCAGTTCAACCAAAAATGCTGGCGTCCTTTATAAGTACGTTGACAAAAAAAATGATAGAATTTTTATTTTTCACTCAATTGTTATAAATAACACATAATATTCAGTAAGAAATGTAGATTTTGTTGCGGGTATAATTGATTATTATTGTTTGAATAAATTCATATTGGTTAAAGAAACTAAAAATGAATTTTCAAAACTTTTTTCGCAATATTTTTATATTTTACAATAGTCTTAATGATTTTTGGTGACATTGTACATAATTACATTGTCTTAGTGATTTTTTTTTTAAATTAAAAAGTAAATTTACACAAAAAATTAAGTCGAACTTTTTATTTTTTAAATTGTAAAAAATATGTTATAAGATAAATGTCATACGAGATTAATTCATTATGAAGAAAACAAACAAAAAATCATTAAGATATAGTACGAAAAAAATTGCCAAGTTATGGATAGATATATATAACATACTACAAATCGCAAAAAATAGGCTGGCATTTTTCAGCAATACCTAGCGAAAAATAGCTGGTATTTTTCAGTAGTAACTAACAATATGAACACCAACTAACAATAAGAAACTAATGATAACTAACAATAAGAACACATTGGAGAGGCAGAACTGTACATCAATCAGACAAGAATTGAAAGAGTCCAACAATACACCTACTTGGGAACGGTGATCAATGAGTCATGGGACAATTCCCAGGAGATCAGATGCCGTATTGGAAAAGCCAAAAGTGCTTTCTTAACAATGGGTTCAGTGTTTAGGAGCCGTGACCTCACCCTACATACAAAGCTAAGACTCCTCAAATGTTATGTATATTCAGTGCTTCTGTATGGTGTAGAATCATGGACCCTAAAGGAGGACACAATATCGAGGCTCCATGCATTTGAGTTATGGCTGTACAGAAGGATCCTGAGGATACCATGGACCGATAGGGTTACCAACCAAGAGGTACTAAGGAGGATGAATACAGCCCCAGAACTGGTCAACCTCATCAAATGTCGAAAGCTGGAATATTTAGGTCACATAATGCGCAATCAAGGCAGGTATGAGCTATTGCAGAGCATATTACAAGGGAAAATAGAAGGCAGGAGAGCGCCAGGACGAAGAAAAATTTCCTGGTTGGCTAACCTTAGAGCGTGGTTCGGAAAGACCACCACCCAATTGTTCAGAAGCGCAACCAACAAAGTAATAATAGCCAGAATGATCGCCAACGTTCGGAACGGACAGGCACCCTAAGAAGAAGAACTAACAATATTCTCATGGCACTATAAGGGTTAAAGTAATTTCCTTAAGGGTTTTCGTGTGTGGATATTTGTTGATATTGTACTAATTTATTATGTATCATCATTGTGTAGCCAGACGCTGTTTGGTGAATGAAGTGAAGGCGTCATTTGTAGGGTTGAAATAGATAATTTCAGAGGGCCACGCATCCTGATAAGCATACTTTTCTACTCAGTAAGGAAGCCAATTGTAAACCCCCTCACTCATAGTTTTACGTAGTAAAGCTTCTAACGGTTCAAACCAGCCTTTCGGCTGATAACCTAGACAACAACGTACTGTATCGAATGTTTGAATTTCAAACAGCAGGTCTTTGGTTTGATTCCTGTTTGTTTAAAAATAATTTCCTTAAGGGTTTTCGTGTTTGGATATTTGTTCTTTTTGTACTAATTTTTACTTTCTCTTGCCTATATGAATATATAGGAAGGAAAGTATTGTTTTCATGTCGATTTTTCGAAATCGAGTTTTCACCGGATCTATACGTTTTCAGACCCCCTGAACCCAAAAAACATGTTTTTAGCGATTGGTCTGTGTGTGTGTGTGTGTGTGTGTGTGTGTGTGTGTGTGTGTCTGTGTGTCTGTGTGTGAACAGAATATCTCAAGAACGGAACATCGTACGAACTTGAAACTTGAAACTTAAGTTACATACCACTACCGGACGCGACACGAACATTTTCATCAAAATCGGTCAACCGGAAGTAGTAGTTTATTCGTATAATTTTTCAGTTTTTTGCAATTTTCTCAAAAACTGGTCCTACGATTTTTTTTAAAATCGCCTATTTTACTCAATTTTTTATTCTCTACAAGATAGGGTAGGCGCCATGTTTGCTGAAATTCTCGGTGAGGCTGTTTTCACGTAAAAACGTTGTTTTTTTAAGATTACGGCTTTAATATAAATTTTAGCGCAAAAACTTATATAATAAAAGTTGTAGAGAATTTAAAAACCTACAACTTTTATTTCAAACATTTTTTTGTATAACGCTTAGTTTAGCGGTAATTTGCGATTTTCTGTTTTTTTTTCTCACGAAAACGTGAGAAAAATCGATTTTTTTAACATTTCGGTCTTAGTATGCATTTTACGACAAAAGTGTATATAATTAAATTTATAGAAAATTAAAAGATCTACAACTTTTGTTTAGAGCATTTTTCTCTACAGAGCCTAGTTTAGCGTGAAAGCGTGATTTTCCGTATTTTTAAGCCAAACTGAGTTCGATTGTCATTTTGCGTCATTCACTCATGATTAAAATAAGGTTATGTTTTTGAGGTTAGTTTTTGTTCATTTCTAATGTTTTAATACTAATGTTAGGTTTATTGTTAATTATTTGCATTGGCAAGAGAAAGTTGTGTGAGTGTTTCACACCAGATTTTTTATGTATCATTGTGTAGCCAGACGCTGTGTGGTGAATGAAGTGAAAGCGTCATTTGTATTGTTGAAAGTTGATGATTTTCAGAGGACCTGGCATACTGATGAGCATACTTTTCTACTCAGTGAGAAAGGCAATTGTAAACCCCCTCACTCCTGGTTTTACGTTGTAAAGCTTCTAAAGGTTCAAACCAGCATTTCGGCTGATAACCTAGACAACAACGTACTGTATCGAATGTTTGAATTTCAAACACCAGGTCTTGGGTTTGATTCCCGTTTTTTTTTAATTTTCTTAAGGGTTTTCGTATGTGGGTATATGTTGATATTGTTCTAATTTATTATGTATTCCGTGATTGTAATAAGCCTAATAACATTATTGAAAAGGATAGAAAAAGAATAGCGAGTATCAACTTTGTTTCTCACGATCCAATGAAGTTGATAGTACTGTATTTACAGTAATAATCGATTCTAAAGTTGAATGCTATAATATATACGTCTTGATTGTTTGCAGTAACAATTTTATGACAATTCCTGACTTGTAGATCCGTGGTTTTTACATCCGTTTCGTTTCTAATTGTCTAACGAATAATTATGTACTTAACCTCGGTATTGCTTGCGAATATTTATATAATTGTGATCTGCTGAATAAATCTGTAAGTTGTTCTTCAACTCGTCAGACGAAAGGCTGGTTTGAACCTCTAGAGGCTTTACTAAGTTAAGGGGAGATTGCACGATGGTTTTAACTCAAAATTTCGATATTTGGTTTTTTATGTTTGTCAATAGTTTAGGCCTAGATCTACCAGAAAAACATTAAATTACGTCAAAAAATATTTTTTAAATGTAAAAATTAAGTTTCAATCGGGTTTACACAGAAAAATTATCATGTTAAGATGAACGAATATTTTTTTATAATTTTATACTGCTCGTTTTAGTGCAAAGAGAATTTTAATTTTTAAAATATCTGCATCACGGTTTTTAATATTCTCAGCTGTTGTTAGTTTAGATTTCCAAACCATGTTTATGGGAAATTTACTTGTTTGTGTACATATTGTTTTTGATTTGTGCTTTCTTGTTTCTTTATCCCGTAAATTTAAATTTTTAACACTAAAGTACATTTTTTTCAGCAACCAATAAACCTACAAGGCTGAAATTTTTACCAGTTAATTATCTTGTATATTCACACATACCGACATTTTTATGACTTCCTCAGAAGCTCCAAAAATTACTTATACGCAAAACTTGTGGGAAAAAATTTGTAAAAATTTTATGTTATTCGTAATTAAATATAAAAATGGTATGATCCAAAGATTAAATTGAAAAAATGTCAGTAGAACGAGAAGAAACCCGACACCAATAGTGTGTAAAGTTTCATTTCCCTATATTTTACCAATCCTATGAAAAATGTACCTAAAAAGAGAAAATTTAACTTTGGCGGGATACAAAGTTCAGTCTTCCGTTAAACGAGGAGTGAAATGGTTTAACGTTGCCTTCTTCCTAAGTTGAAAAGTTTATTTATCAGCATGCCAGGACCTCTGAAAAGCATTTACTTTATACCCTGCAAATGACACCTTCATTTCATTTCCCGACAAGGTCTGGCTTTATAATGAAATTCATTACTCTTCGAGTAGATAACTGACTGGTGTACCTTTACCTCTTCTGTTTTTAAACGCTTTAGTAAAATAATTGGCTGATCATGTAATCATTTATTTTTACTTTCTCTTGTCTATATGAGTATATAGGAAGGAAAGTATTGTTTTCATGTTGAGTTTTCACCGGATCTACACGTTTTCGATTTTTTAAAGATTTGAGCCTTATTATGTATTTTACGCCAAAAAAGTATAATCAAATTTATAGGAAGTTAAAAGATATACAACTTTTATTTAGAGCATTTTTCTCTATAGAGCCTAATTTAGCGTGAAAGCGATTTTCCGCATTTTTAAGCCAAACTGAGGTTGATTTTCATTTTGCGTCTTTCACTCATGATTAAAATTATGTTATGTTTATTGAGGTTAGTGTTTTGTTTAATTCTAATGTGTTATTACTAATGTTAGGTAGGTTTATTGTTAATTATTTGCATTGGCAAAAGAAAGTTGTGTGAGTGTTTCACACCAGGTTTTTTTATTTAGTAAAATATTCATTACAATTCATTACTATTGTGTATTATTCGATACAGATTGTGGGATGATTGCTTAAACCATTTTTTAAGGTAATAATCTGCTTATCAAGCTCAAAACTACACGATTCTGATGGACTTGTAAAGCGGTAATCATAAAATAAGGATCTTTGTGTTGTTTAGGTCAGCGAAAAGGCTGGTTTGAACCTGCAGAGGTTTTACTAAGTAGAACGAGCAGTGAGGTAGTTTACAAATTGCCTTCCTCACTGAGTGGAAAAGTACGCTTATCAGAATGCCGGGCCCTCTGAAAAGCACATATTTTTGACTCTGCAAATGACACCTTCACTTCATTCACCACAGGGTCTGGCTGTATAATGAAATTCATTACTTTCAGAGGAGATAACTCTGATTAGTGTCTTTTACACCTCTACCTTTTCTGTTCCTTAATGATTCAGTCATTTAATTGGCTGACCATGTGATAAGAAATAAAATTATTTATTTTAGCCGTGCAACAAACAGATTGAGTGTAAATAATTTGACACTTTAGCTGTCTGTTATCCTTTATCCATTAAGGATCCTTAATGGACCTCAACTCTTAACCAGATATATTAAATTATTTTAAATAGTTGGTATTGCAAAGACTTGTCTTAGTGAAGGTTGTAATTCATTTAAATGTAATTGGTATAAAATTAATGGAATAATTTAATATCCATTACTGATCCATATAATTATATATCTATTAATGCAACACACTCCATTATTAAGTACTCTTATTCCAGTATGAATTTTGTTAGTGTGATTTTTATATCATAAGAAACAAATTGAAGATTTTTTTTTATACTTCGGTCTTGGTAATATTTTTAAATTATTATATGCTGTATATTATTCAAGTGTTACGTGTGACAGGTTTAATGATTTTATAATAATAATAATTATTGTACCTTAATAAGATTTATACACTCGTTATTTATGTTCGTTTGATTTTTTTATTTATTCGTTTTTTTATAAAAAAAAATTTCATTTGGAATGTTTTCCTGATTGTAAAAGCCGGCAATGGTGTTTTTATGATGGTACATTTAAGAGATATCTTCATATTTTTTACTTCATCGTGATTCCTTACTTGAATTGAAATGTGTTGTCGCGAAAAAGATTTAATATTGTATTCTAGTCTCAATAAAAAAAAATATGGTGTGAAACACTCACACAACTTTCTCTTGACAATGCAAATAATTAACAATATAACCTAAAATTAGTAATAAAACATTAGAAATAAACAGAAAAACTAACCCTAAAAAACACAACCTAATTTTATTCATGACTGAAAGAAGCAAAATGAAAATCAACTTCAGTTTGGCTTAAAAATACGGAAAATCACTCATTCACGCTAAACTAGGCTCTGCAGAGAAAAATGCTCTAAATAAAAGTTGTAGATCTTTTAATTTCCTATAAATTTGATTATACACTTTTGTCGTAAAATGCATACTAAAGCTGACATCTTAAAACATCAATTTTTCACACTTTTTCGTGAGGAAAAATTTCGAATTACCGCTAAACTAAGCGTTACACAAAAAAATGTTTAAAATAAAGGTTGTAGGATTTTAAATTTTCTACAACTTTGAATTTATACATTTTTGCGCTAAAATGCATATTAAAGCTGCAATCTTAAAAAAACAATTTCTTTAAAAGTGAAAACAGCCTCCAAGAATTTCAGCAGACATGACGCCTACTCTTATCTTGTAAAGCATAAAAAAATTAGTAAATGAGGCGATTTTAAAAAAATCGTAGGAGCCGTTTTTGATAAAATTGCAAAAAAGTGAAAAATGACACGAATAAACTACTACTTTCGGTTGACCGATTTAAATGAAAATGTTCATATTGGGTCCGGTACTAGTGTCTAACTTAAGTTTCAAGTTCGTACGATGTTCCGTTCTTGAGATATTCTGTTCACGCAAACACACACACACACCAATCGCTAAAAATATGTTTTTTTTGGATTCAGGGGGTCTGAAAACGTGTAGATCCGGTGAAAACTCAATTTCGAAAAATCGACATGAAAACAATACTTTCCTTCCTATATATTCATATAGGCAAGAGAAAGTAAAAATTATTAATTATTAAATTATTTTAGGTTGTTTACCGAATTGTAAATTCAAAAATAATGATACTTCTAAATTCCCCTGGAATAACTTGTTATTTTAAAATCGGTGGAAGTCAAACGAATAAAAGACTATCGATTTATTTGATACAGTCCTAAAGAAGTATTGATTCGATTATTGTAACTACATAAATTAAATGAGTGTGTATCCAGCCGCCGAAGTTCTAAATCATTTGTGCGTACAATCGTGACACGCGTGGGGAATTCAGTCGTGAAATTAAAGGCAGATCAGTAGCAAATGAGAAAAAACAAACCGTAACTTATATTCAAGGTGAATTTTACTTTATTAAAAATATATCTACTATTAAACGTACAGGATGTAAGAAAACTCTCCACAATGTCTTACCATTACGTGATCGAGTTTGATAACGAATCTGGAAAACTCACAGCATGTTTCGAGGTGTACAAATATTACTTATTGTACAGTAGGTTTCCAATGTTTGTCCGTCATGTTTATTACAGCTTTTTTTAATGTTATTAGAGTTCTATTTTATCGCTTGATTTTCACAAATTATTTCATAAGGAAAACAATGGAATTCCTGCTTTTCTACAGCTACATCCGGGTAGTATCTCTTTATATTGTATAGCCTATACGGAGTGTCCCACGAAGAGGTTCTATTTTTTGAATTAATTTGCGGACGTATCGCACACTCTACAGACTGGAAACTTAACAGTTGTAATAAATACATAATATGTAAAAAATGTACCCTCGAGTATCATTTGGTTTTAATTAATCAAAACAAAATGGCGGAAAATAATTTTATTTGCATAACCATTTCAATTTGGTGATTTTTTTGCAGTGTTACTTAAGTAATAAAATGAAAGAAATATGAAAGTGATAAATTATTAATGAACACAATTTGTTTCATTAACCTTTATTCGAACTGATGTCCATCAATAGCTATGCACTGATAGCAACAAAACAAAAATGAGTCATAAGCGTTTTTGTTAGCATTAGCATTAGCAGTCTGCATTAGCATTAGCATTGTTAGCCGTCTGCATTAGCAGTAATTGCAGAACAGTCTGACGTTAAACCAAAAAAAAACTAAAAAAATAAGCGTTTTTGAAAAATTGCCGAGGTATCAACATCAGTTCCTCTTCAATCAGCCTCATTAATTCATCGTCTGTTGCAATGGTGTGAGAATAAACTTTCTCCTTCAAAAAGCCTCATATGAAAAAAATCGCAAACAGACAAATCTGTGGCGATCTTGGAGACCAGTCCATGAGGCCGCTGCCACGTCCTATCCAACGGTTAAGAAGATTTCGGTTTACAACCGCTTTGACCACATTAGGATAATGTGGAGGAGCTCCTTCATGCTGGAAAAAACGTCCTGCATCTCCACCTGAGAAAGATGAGGAACTAAATTGTTTCATTGTTGTGGGCTTACAAAATCAGCGGATCGATTTGGAATGGCAAAAACAGCTGTTATTTTTTCTATCTGAATCCTATTGTAAATATAAGTGGTTTTATCCACAAGATTATTGTTCATTTTTGATATTATTTTCATATTACGCCGTTTTGTTTTGATTAATCGTTGTTGTTGTTTAGGTCAACAGCCGAAAGGCTGGTTTGAACCTCTAGAGGTTTTACTAAGTAAAAACGAGGAGTAAGGTGGTTTACCATTGCCTTCCTCACTGAGTGGAAAAGTATGCTTATCAGCATGCCAGGCCCTCTGAAAAGCATATATTTTCCACTCTGCAAATGACACTTTCACTTCATTCACCACAGGGTCTGGCTGTATAATGAAATCCATTACTTTCAGACGAGATAACTCTGATTAGTGTCTTTTACACCTCTACCTCTTCTGTTCTTAAATGATTCAGTCATTTAATTGGCTGACCTTGTAATAAGAAACAGAACTATTTATTTTAGCCCTGGACCAAACAGTTAGAGTGCAATTAAAATAACACTCCACCTGCCCGTTTTGGGCATAATTGATTAATCGTAAGCTAATGAAACTCGAGGGTAATTTTTTTACATATCTATTTATTATAACTGTAACTTTTCCAGTCCGTAGAGTGTGCGATACGTCCGGCATATTAATTCAAAAATAGTAACCTCTTCGTGGGACACTCGGTATATTAAATAGGACAATTTTGGTTGTTATGTAAGCATAACTACCCATCCCGGCTTCACCCGTGTAATTTTATTTTATTTCAATAATTTTTAAATTAGGGTTCTAATACTCTATAAAAAATAAGATTTTCTGTTTTGGAAAAATCTGATGTGTATAGGTTATTTACCTCCGTCGAGTTCAACCATCTACCTCGCCCGAACTTTTGAAAATTTTGGTTCAAAGGTTGAACACAGTTTTCAATCCGTTACGGGTACATTTTTTATTCGTTAAGGGTAGTTTTTCAGGTGCACCATAGGTAAGATCTCCACCGAGTTTCATTCATCTTAACTCGTCCGGAACTTAGTAAAGAAAAAATATCGTTTAAGGGTTTTGTACCCTTTTCAACATTTTAGGGCTACATTTTTGAAAATTTTGAAGTTATTTTTTTTTTAGTTACACTATAAATAACTTCACCAAAATTCAGCCATCTAAAGCTTCTATAACTTTTATTATATAGCTACGCTTTTGCTGTAAATGCATATAGACTAAAGGCTGCTTTCTTAAATGACCCATAACAGACAGGTGGAGTGTCAAATTATTTACAATCAATCTATTAGTTGCAGGGCTAAAATAAATAGTTCTGTTTCTTATCACAAGGTCAGCCAATTAAATGACTGAATCATTTAAGAACAGAAGAGGTAGAGGTGTAAAAGACACTAATCAGAGTTATCTCGTCTGAAAGTAATGGATTTCATTATACAGCCAGACCCTGTGGTGAATGAAGTGAAAGTGTCGTTTGCAGAGTGGAAAATATATGCTTTTCAGAGGGCCTGGCATGCTGATAAGCATACTTTTCCACTCAGTGAGGAAGGCACTGGTAAACCACCTCACTACTCGTTTTACTTAGTAAAACCTCTACAGGTTCAAACCAGCCTTTTGGCTGATGACCTAAACAACATCATCTTAAATGAACAATTTTTTTATCACGAAACCACAGACACCGCAAGAAATTCTGCAGACTGCCGCTTACCCTATAATGTAGAGAACAGAAAATGTAGTAAATGAGGCGTTTTTTTAAAACAATCGTAGGAGCCGTTGTTTTTGAAAAAATAGCGAAAACGTAAAAAAATGTACGAATAAACTACTACTTCCGGTTGACAGATTTTGATGAAAATGTTTGTGCGAGTCCTTTAGTGTTACCTAACTTAAGTTTTAAGTTTCAACTTCGTGTGATACTCCGTTCTTAAAATATTTTGTTCTTACTTACCTACATACAGACCAATCGGTAAAACATGTTTTTTTTTAGGTTCAGGGCCCCTGAAAAGTTGATTTAAAAAAATCGATATGAAAAAAATACCTACTTTTTTTTCTATTATTCATAGAGAAAGTAAGAATTAAATTTACGTTCAAGACTGTTGTTGTTGTTTAGGCCATCAGCGGAAAGGCTGGTTTGAACCTCTAGAGGCTTTACTAAGTAAAACGAGGAATGAAATGGTTTACCTAAGCCTTCCTCATTGACTGGAAAAGTATGCTTATCAGCATGCCGGGCCCTCTGAAAAGCATCTTTTTCCACCCTGCAAATGACACCTTCAGTTAATTCACAACAGGGTCTAGCTGTATAAAGATAAAATTGATTATTGCCCAAAACGGGCAGGTGGAGTGTTAAATTAATTGCACTCGATCTGTTAATTCCAGGGCTACTAAAAATAGTTCTGTTTCTTAGCACATAGTCAGCTAATTATATGACTGAATTATTTAAGAACAGAACAGGTAGAGGTTTAAAAAAACACTAGTCAGAGATATCTCCTCTGAGAGTAATGAAGTGAAGGTATCATTTACAGGGTGGAAAGTGGGTGCTTTTCGGAGGGCCTGGCATGCTGATAAGCATACTCTTTTAACTCAGTGAGGAAGGCAATAGTAAAGCACCTCATTCCTCGTTTTTACTTAGTAAAACCTCTAGAGATTCAAACCAGCCTTTCGGCTGTTGACCTAAACAATAAAATTGATTACTCTCAGAGTAGATAATTCTGACTAGTGTCTTTTACACCTATATCTTTTTTGTTCTTAAATGCTTCAGTCATATGATTGACTGACCATGTGATAAGAAACAGAACTATTTTTTGGAGCCCTTGAACTACCAAATAGAGTGCAAATAATTTAACACTATATTTGCCTGTTAAGGACATTCAAGATATCAGAATTTGTAGGCATCAAATGTGTTGGGAGTTCTCTGGTATCTGTTATATGCATAATTAGATTGTTGCCAAGTGCGATAAAATAATATGAAAAGAGGCCTACATAAAAGTTATGTTTATTTTTTTTATTATTATTATTATTATTTTAATAACTTCACTACAAAACCGGAAAAGTGTAAAGTAACCAGTTTCCTTTAATTAATTCAGTTTAATTTTACAAGTGTGTAGATCTATATTTAATTACGCTATTAATTTATTGGCTTATTAAAGGAATGAACAAAAAATTGTTCACGTGTTCGAGTTTTCCGTTTGCGTTTAATTTTTTTTCATTTTATAGTACTATCTATTGAAGTAATCTTCAAAAGAATTTAAATCCGATTTGAATTTTCCGTTTTATCGATTTATTAATTCTTCGTCCTTGATTTTGTCTGTGGTTTTCATTTTTATATGTATATGATTTATTAGATTTATTTATTTACCAATAATGTGTTAACATTAGTTTCATTTTTATGGCTGATATCCGTGATGATGTTGCGTTTAAATCACAATTTCAAGGAGAAAAATTAAAGTGTTCCGCCACAATCAGTTTAGTTGGGTCTGAGACTGAACTAAAAAATCTGGTGTGAAACACTCACACAACTTTCTCTTGCCAATGCAAATGATTAATAATAAACCTAGCATTATTAATAAAATATTAGAAATAAACAAAAACTAACCTCAAAAACATAACCTTATTTTAATCATGAGTGAATGACGCAAAATGACAATCGAACTCAGTTTGGCTTAAAAATACGGAAAATCACGCTTTCACGCTAAACTAGGCTCTGTAGAGAAAAATGCTTTAAATAAAAGTTGTAGATCTTTTAATTTTCTATAACTTTTATTATATACACTTTTGTCGTAAAATGCATACTAAGACCGAAATGTTAAAAAAATCGATTTTTCTCACGTTTTCGTGAGAAAAAAAACAGAAAATCGCAAATTACCGCTAAACTAAGCGTTATACAAAAAAATGTTTGAAACAGAAGTTGTAGGTTTTTAAATTCTCTACAACTTTTATTATATAAGTTTTTGCGCTGAAATTTATATTAAAGCCGTAATCTTAAAAAAACAACGTTTTTACGTGAAAACAGCCTCACCGAGAATTTCAGCAAACATGGCGCCTACCCTATCTTGTAGAGAATAAAAAATTGAGTAAAATAGGCGATTTTAAAAAAAATCGTAGGACCAGTTTTTGAGAAAATCGCAAAAAACTGAAAAATTATACGAATAAACTACTACTTCCGGTTGACCGATTTTGATGAAAATGTTCGTGTCGCGTCCGGTAGTGGTATGTAACTTAAGTTTCAAGTTTCAAGTTCGTACGATGTTCCGTTCTTGAGATATTCTGTTCACACACAGACACACAGACACACAGACCAATCGCTAAAAACATGTTTTTTGGGTTCAGGGGGTCTGAAAACGTATAGATCCGGTGAAAACTCGATTTCGAAAAATCGACATGAAAACAATACTTTCCTTCCTATATATTCATATAGGCAAGAGAAAGTAAAAAAAGAAACCCATGTCTTTTTAAGTATACTTACTTAATTGCTTAATTTGGTTCAATGATTTATCTGTATAATAAAATATTCCTCATTACATCCATTCATCTGTTTTCCTCCTGCTGTAATAACGTAGAGGATCGGTATCCAGAAAATGGGAAAATTATTTTTACTTTCTCTTGATTGTATGAATATATAGAAAGGAAAGTATTGTTTTCATGTCGATTTTTCGAAATCGAGTTTTCGCCGGATCTACACGTTTTCAGGCCCCCTGAACCCCAAAAACATGTTTTTAGCGATTGGTGTGTGCGAGTGTGTGTGTGTGTGTGTGTGTGTGTGTGTGTGTGTGTGTGTGTGTGTGTGTGTGTGTGTGTGAACAGAATATCTCAAGAACGGAACATCGTACAAACTTGAAACTTAAGTTAGATACTACTACCAGACCCGACACGAACATTTTCATCAAAATCGGTCAACCGGAAGTAGTAGTATATTCATGTTATTTTTAACTTTTTTGCGATTTTCTCAAAACGTGCTCCTACCATTTTTGTAAAATCGCCTCATTTACTACATTTTTTATGCCCTACAAGATATGGTAGGTGCCATGTCTGCTGAAATTCTTCGGGTAGCTGTTTTCTCGTAAAAAATTTGTTTTTTAAAGATTGTGACTGTAATATACGTTTTACATTTAATATACATTTTGGCTGTGTATACATTTTAGCTTAAAAATATCTCAATAAAAGTTGCAGAGAATTTAAAATCCTACAATTTCTATTTCTGATATTTTTTGTATAACACTTAATATAGCGGTAATTAGTGATTTTTCTGTTTTTTTCTCACGAAAACATGTAAAAACTCGATTTTTTTAAAATATTTCAGCCTTAGTATGCATTTTACGACGAAAGTTTATATAATCAAATTTATAGGCAATTAAAAGATCTACATCTTTTATTTAGAGCATTTTTCTCTACAGAGCCTAATTTAATGTGAAAGGGTGATTTTCCGTATTTTTAAGCCAAACAGGTTGATTTTTAATTTGCGTCTTTCACTTATGATTGAAATAAGGTTATGTTTTTTGAGGTTAGTTTTTTGTTTATTTATAATGTTTTATTACTAATGTTAGGTTATATGTTCATTATTTGCATTGTCAAGAGATTGTCGTGTGATTGTTTCACACCAGATTTTTTTTTTCTAAAGGTACTGTTGATGGGTATCTTTAAAATTTACATTCAGAAATCGACTGTAGTCGTTTGTGAAAATAAGATTTCAACGTTTGTATTGATTTAATAGGTTAAGGATTCCAACAAATCTTAAAAACTGCATTGGCGCAGTTGGTATACTGTTCCCCATTTACGGCGGTATGTAGGGAGGGTAGCGAGACAGAGAGAGAATATGTTGTGTCCGCCTTTCCCCTCAACTCATTTCAATCAGTGCACGGTGTTCAAGCGCATTAGTGACAACACGCGATACGGTAGGGCACTGTGCCGGCCAGTTTTGTTCACTACACTCTAACACGCTCATTTTTCATCAAAAATTCTGAAAATATTACCTTCGCTTCCTAATGAATCTTATTTTATTACGCTACAAATGTTATAATTATACTCTGATATTTAGATCAGATACGCTCGTACAAAGTTAGACATTTAAATCTCATCGCAATTTTTGCGTATCACGTAGGCTAACCCCATAATTTATTTTCCAGGATGACATAATATGCGTTTCATTATTTTGTTATAAAATATAAAATTTTATCTGTAATTTGATATAGGCTTATGTAGGGCAGAAAGAGAAATAATAAACGAGCTTGAAAAATTAACTTTTTGAAGGGTCGTCAAAGGTAGATCATCGTGTCTGGTGTATCCTTCCTGTTAGTATTCCAAGAAGCTGAATCATTTTTTAAAGTTGTGAACTTTATACCAAACATACATATTTTTTTAGAAATCAACTACACACGCACAATATCAGTTGTATGAAATTTTAACAAAAAGAACCATACAGTAAACATAACAGAATGAGGGTATGACGTACCTCTCTTTCTGGCCTGTCAAAACTTATGGTAGGTACATCATGTAGAAAAAAACTTATTGCCTATTACCCCAAAAGGAATCGCAGAAATCTTTCCCCGTATTTTGTGCGCGCGCAACAAATTTCGACGGCGTGCGGCTTTCGACAGCGACACAATAATGTCAAAACGATTACTGCATGAACAGAACACAATGAGTAGTGAGTACTACTTTAGAGGCAGCCTGTATCAGGCTACGATCTATGGTGGGGGAGCTACTTACTGCGCATGTGCGGCCCACATGCCACCGTAGTTGGTTATATTTATAACGTGCTCGCCTCTCATCATGCGGTCCTGGGTGCGAATCCCAATCAGGCACGGCATATTTTCATGTTGTGTGTTGTTGTTTAGGTCATCATCCAAAAAGCTGGTTTGAACCTGTAGAGGTTTTACTAAGTAAAACGAGGAGTGATGTGGTTTACCATTGCCTTCCGCACTGAGTGGAAAAGTACGCTTAACAGTATGCCGAGCCCTCTGAAAAGCACATATTTTCCACTCTGCAAATGGCACCTTCATTTTTTTCACCACAGGGTCTGGCTGTATAATGAAATTCATTACTTTCAGAGGAGATAACTCTGATTAGTGTCTTTTACACCTCTACCTCTTCTGTTCTTAAATAATTCAGTCATTAAATTGGCTGACCATGTGATAAGAAACAGAACTATTTATTTTAGCCCTGCAACGAACAGATTGATTGTAAATAATTTGACACTCCACCTGTCTGTTATGGGCAGATATTTTCATACTTTACAAAAAAAAAATCATTTAATCCTCCAATGTACAATAGTTACACCCCAACGTCGTCGCTAATAACCGTTGTAGTTGATGCGACGTTAAATAAATAAATAAATCTTTACCAATTGGCCTATCAATAATTTTCCTATAATCTTGCGTCACCGTTATTATTATCCTGTTGTTTTCTGTTATTTTATTTGAATACTATTTAAATGATGTTCCCGTAAGCATTCGTGATTGTAATTCTAGGCGTATACCGTGTAATTTATGCCGGAACGTTCTTCGCCACGTGTTATCCGTTCTTTGAAGTAGTTTTGTTGCCAATTACACATCTGTTAGCTACTACTGTAATCGATGTCCAGTGGTAGAATTTTTGTAATCAATATTTGTAAGACAACAAATAAATAAATTTATTTTAAAAGAGAGCTAACACACATTTTAAAATAATAATTAAAAGTTTTAAAATTTCTTAATAACACTTAAAAACAATTAAAATCTTTAATTAAAATACGTCTTGATTAAAATAATTATATATTTTTGATTTCTTTTCTTAAAACTTGTAAAAAACGTCTCTCCTCATAAAAGTTTTAAAATAGAATGAAACTTCAACAATCCTTTTCTTAAATTTTAATTTAAATTTAAATTTTCTTTTTTTTTTTTCTTTATCACTCACATCTGGAGTTGGTAAATCATCTGACGTAGTTGTTTATGTTGGGGTGTAAATGTAACAAATGTTGACATGTCTTGTTTATGTCGAGTGTGTGAAGGGTATGTGTGTACGTGTGTGTTTACGTGTGTATTTTTAGTTGTGTGTAAGTTTGCATGTTTACAATTGTTTGTTTATATACGTGTCTCCTATTACCATCTATTACACTACTATTACGCTATATTATTGTTATTTTTTTTATAACATTTTTGTTGTTAAACACTCATACGACTTTCTCTTGCCAATGTAATTATTGAACACAACCAAGTTTAGTCATGGGTAAATGTAAAAACTGTGGTGTGAAACACTCACAAATTTATCTCACGTGTTCGTGAGAAAAAAAAAAACAGAAAATTGCTAATTACCGCTAAACTAAGCATTACAAAAAAATGTTTGCCATAAAAGTTGTAGGATTTTAAATTATCTACAACTTTTATTTAATAAATTTTTGCGCTAAAATGCATATTAAAGTCACAATCTTAAACAAACCAATTTTTTACGAAGAAACAGCCTCACCAAGAATTTTAGCAGAGAAGGTGCCTACCCTACCTATCTTGTAGAACATTAAAAAATGTAGTATATGAGGCGATTTAAAAAAAAATCGTACACACACACACACAGACCAATCGCTAAAAACAGGTTTTTTGGGTTCAGGGGATCTGAAAAACGTGTAGATCCGGTGAAAACTCGATTTCGAAAAATCGACATGAAAACAATACTTTCCTTCCTATATAGGCAAGAGAAAGTAAAAATGAGAAGCAACAGAATTTTAATCATCTGTGAAAATGACGCTAAGAAAGTTTTTCGTTTGGGTCATCAGCTGAAAAACTGGTTTTAACCTCTAGAGGTTAACTACTAAGGTGACTGTCTTTCGTTTTTGACATTGTGACCGAGAACGGGTGTGTAAGGTTGGGTATTGGTGGAAGGGGTAGGGTACAGTGCTTCGGAATGAATACCAGCGGCGCGTAGACCTATGTTTATTGTTTTGTTTATTTTGTTTTCTAAAATATTGCTATGTGCTATGTTTATTTTTATAAAATTGGTAATACCTTCGTTATTACGCAATAAAATGAAAAATTTAACATAATCAAACGTATTTGTCTTTAAACGTTTCGTAATTTCGATTATATAACATTTTTTGATAGATTGACTTTTAACGGAGATATTCGCAGTTTTTTGTTTACCCCTCCCTCTGAACTCCCCCATCCCTTTGTGATATTAAAAAAATTTATCACCTATTTTCATTTCGATAGTGTCCAGAACCCAAATTCTGATATTCATTGAATTTGGTTCAGCGGTTCTTGCGTGATGCCGTAACATACAAACAGACAAAAGTTCAGCTGAACTTATTTTCGGTGATTACTTAGTAGATTTGGCGTAGAAACAAAATTTGGGGAATTTTGAAAAATTGTACAGAGAAAATCACAATTTTATTTATATAGATAAGGGGTTTGAAACCGAAGAATATTTGCTAATTTATTCGCACGGGTCCACTATGCTAGTTGTTTTTAAATTGGAACAGATTGCAATGTGCAAAGCTTTAGGGATTATAAGTAAATAAATTGAAACTAATGTATTGTTTTTTTTCTGACATTTGTAAAATATAGTAGGTGAATCAACCACTTTGATTCCGAGTTAAGTAAATCTTGAATAAATTCATAAATGATAGGATATCCTTTTTTTCATTTGAATAACTTGTTTTAATTAAATTTAAACCTGTATTCATGATGCTGTTAGATAAATATTACTGTATGTTATGTAAAACATTCTAGTCTAATTTTCTGACAGTTTACTATGTAATAGTTCGGTTTATCCTTGACTGAAACGGCACTTAAATAATCATAAAAAATGTAAGTAAAGCTGTCAGGAAACTAGACACTCCACCCATTTATCCGGAATTACTGCTTTAAGGTATTTTACATTTTTTGTCTTTTTCATGTATAAAAAATATTCTCCAAAGGATTCTTTAATAAGTTTTTAAGTTACTAATTTTTAGTTTTGAATTTTGATAAAATGAAATTGTATATAATTATTTTTTGTGTGGATCTGGTGTACAAATTAAAATTATCCGGTGTAACTTCATTAACTTTATTTAGTGGTTTTTTTGTTGAAATAGTATAATTGTAGCGCGTATTATGTCTAAAAATAACTAAATATAGTTTGGATTTGTTGTGGTTTTATTATTTAAGTATGTAAGTATTCAATTTTCATTAGTTGTTTAGTCTTGTTTAGTATTTATTATTCAGTTGTTGGGTTGTGTTTTGATCTAATTTAATGTTCAGTAGTAGTTGGGTCGTGCTATTAATCCGGTTTAAAAATGTACAACCCACCTGGTTGGTCTAGGGCAGTGGTTCTCAACCCGCAGTGGTCTGCGGACCACTCAGCCTGAAAGTGAACTACCACGGACCACCCATTACATTATTGCATTTATCTTATCAGTTGTAACCAAATTAAAAGGTTATTAAATAAAACAAATTTTCAAAAACAAACTATTATTATTATTATTAATTAAGAAAATATTATTACAAACATATAATTGTTATTTTTAGAAAGTAGGGTACATTGTACATCACAAAAAGTAAAAATATTTTAATTGTAAATTGTCTTTTAATAAAATAAGGAATACAGAATTTACTTAGTCGAAAATAACAATACAAATTAAAACATGAATTAAAAATGAAATCAAAATTTCAATGCGTCTTTTGAGCACGAATCTTTCTGACTAGCTGAGGAATTCTAGGTTTTAGGCTCGTGTTAAGAGCTACTCTCAAATCACTGCTTACACTTAGCCGATTTCGTTGTCTGTTTTTAATTAACAATAAACTAGAGAACCCCTGCTCGCACAAATAAGTGGTTGAAAAAAATCATAAGATACCGCAAAGCTACTTGCCGAATCTTGGGAAAGCCCAGGGCTTTCTTACACCACAACTCTTCTACTTTACTTAATCTGAATCTTGAATGTATTTACTTAATCTTGTTCAATGAAACTTGTAACTTTGATTTAATCACGGGAAAATATTACTTCTTTATAAGTAGTCACCGGACTCTTACGGACCACTCCGAAGGCTCTCACGGACCACCTTTGGTCCGCGGACCACTGGTTGGGAAACACTGGTCTAGGGGTAAAGTTGTCGCCACAAGTCAGCTGTTCAACAGCTGATTTTCGGAGATGAAGGTTCCTGGTTCAAATCCTAGTAAAGGTAGTTACTTTTATACGGATTTGAATACTAGACAGTGGTTACCGGTGTACTTTAATGGTTGAGGTTTAATTAACCGTACTCTCTCAGGAATGGTCGGCCTGGGTCTGTACAAGACTACATCTCATTTACACGTCATACACATCATCCTCATCTCATTGGGTCATGGGGTTGCTTATTGTTCTAAATTTAACAGATTGCAACGTACACACATTAGGAATAAAAAAATAAATAAAAAACAAATTACGCGTATTTTTTTTTTGTAATCCCTTATTTGTGTACGTTGCAATCTGTTCAGTTCAGAACATTAAGCAACCCCATGACCCAATGAGATGAGGATGATGTGTATGACGTGTAAATGAGGTGTAGTCTTGTACAGACTCAGGTCGACCATTCCTGAGAGTGTATGGTTAATTAAACCCAACCATCAACGTACACCGGTAACCACTGTCTAGCATTCAAATCCGTACAAAAGTACCTTTACTAGGATTTGAACCAGGAACCTTCGTCTCCGAAAATCAGCTGTTAAACAGCTGATTTTGGCGACGACTTTACCTCTAGACCAACCCGGTGGGTAAGTTACTTTTATACGGATTTGAATACTAGACAGTGGTTACCGGTGTACTTTGATGGTTGGGGTTTAATTAGCCATACTCTCTCAGGAATGGTCGGCCTTGGTCTGTATAAGACTACATCTCATTTACACGTCATACACATCATCCTCATCTCATTGGGTCATGGGGTTGCTTATTGTTCTAAATTGAACAGATTGCAACGTACACAAATTAGGAAAAAAATCCTAGTAAAGGTAAAGGCCAAGCTAATTGCTGTGAGCGCTGGATTACGCATGCGCATACATAACTTGGACCCCGCATACCCCTCCGACCTACAGTAAGATGTACAGTCAGAGTGTTGTTGAAAATTGACAACACCCATTGTATTTTGTTGGCATGCTGTTCCATTGTTGATAATATACGCTGCACTATTGCAGTACATACAAGACTATACTAATGCAGACGCACGTGTCTTGAAGGAGCTGATAGGAGTTGACTTCCACCACTGTTTCCAACAATGGAAAATCGCATGGAGCGTGTAGGGATAGAGAAGGGAGTGCATATTGAAGGTGACAATAAGTGATTATGTAAAAAATAAAAATGAAATTTTTTACAATGTCCGTCTCGTTATTGAATAGCCACACCTCGTATATCTTAGAGGTACCGGGTTAGATTACCGGTTTTGGTGTGGTATTTTTCCGTTATTTAATGGATAACTAAATAAATAAATAATAATATATATTAAATGCATTAAATCCATTAAATGCATTGATCCATAATCCGACAGGTAAAAGATGTATTGGTAGACCGAGGAAGAGATGGACGCCGGAACAGGCTAACGCACAGCCTAATCCATGAAGACGACGACGATTTTTCCGTTATTCATTTTCTCTATTATCATTTTCACCGTCTGCTTATTAGACTCTTTGTGCATAACAGTCGGTCGTAAAACCAATAAATAGAAAAAAAAGTAATCTTGTAATCTGACAACACTATTGAAAATTTTAAATTAAAATACTTAATTGTAAATAGGTACAAGCTGTCGTTATTTTATTAAGTACACTGTTACATTTTATTTGTTGTTTCCGGACCACTTTTTATTAAATATTTATCCGAAATATTCAGAGCTAATTGCATTGCTGTGGTGGAATTTCAAGGTTGTCGCCTTCTTTGTCTGTCGTTATTTTACGTTCAATTTATCCTGACCGTCCATCCCTACTAATTGAATTCATTTATTTTTATTTTTTAATTGTTTTCTTATGTTTCCAGTATTTCGATTTTTATTGTTCTCGTTTCGGATCAATATGTCAAGTGACATGAAACAATGGTTTGGTTTGTGAGGTTACTTATGTGGCAAAAAAATGTAATAAAATTAAAAAAATTCTCTTCGGGCACCATATGTTCAAACTTAACTGGGTTTTAATCAGTTGTTTAACAGTATTGTTGGAATTTTCTTTGTGTTTTATGGTTCCACTTGGTCATAAATTGTTCCGTCTGCTTTTTGTTTGACGAAAACACGGTCGTGCTTGTACACTTACCTTACACATTTTTGGAACTTAGATATAATTTTTTTAAGATTACATTTTTCTCAAAAAATCTATTGTGAAACATTCGCACGACTTTTGTCGAGTCGTGCGAGTGTGTTTACATGAGTAAATTATACAGGTGATCGTAAAGTCGTGCAATCCAAAATGATAACAGTCTTAGAAAGCTGTAATGTATTTTTTATTTTTCTTTCAAAGTTTACGATACAAGTTATAATTACAACTTACTTACTTACAAGTTCACAACAAGTGCTGGAAATGTCCACCGTGGTTTGCAATGCATGCATCAACGCGTTTTCTTACATTGCACGCAACCTTATTGAGTGTAGCAGTAGCAATATTTGATATACAGTCTTCAATGTTTCTTCTAAGTTCATCTACTGTATGCGGGTTGTTTTTGTACGCATTATCTTTCAAATAGTCCCATAAATAAAAATCAGGAGGAGTCAGATCTGGTGACCGAGGAGGCCACAAACCACGAGAAATTATTCGGTCATCAAAGAAATCGTGGAGAATTTGGATAGTACTGTTTGCCGTATGTAAAGTTGCTCCGTCTTGTTGTAGCCAGCAATAACGTTCGTCAACATGTAGCAGTGCTACAAACTGCATGATTATTTCGTGATAACGTTCTGGTGTGATTGTATCCGAAAAAAAGATAGGCCCGACAATACTCCGACGAGATACACCACACCACACCCCAATTTTTTGAGAATGTATTATTGAGTTTTTTGATCATCTATTATTTGAGTTTTTTGAATTAGAAATAGGATGTTACAATTTTATTATTATTTGTTATTTTTGTATTACATTCGCTCTGCTATGCAGTACTTCATTTTATTTTTATTTTTTTCTTAGTTGTGGTTTTCAGTGAGGTTGATTCTGTGGTTTTATTGATGTTAGTTGAACAGTATTAAATAAATGGTCATGGTGAAGATGTAATGATGTTTATTGTGATAGAGGCGCGGTTGTTACACGCGTTGTTTAACTTTGGACCATTAAACATGACTTATTGCGTTATATACATGAACAAGTCAAGGATATCTTTGGTTTACAGAGTCTCCCGTAAGTCATTGATCTGTTAAGTGTGTCTGTTATTTTTTTTTGTCTAGAATTTGCTTCAGACAGAAAAGAATACTAGTACGGAAAATGAAAAATGAAGCCTGAGATTGGAGCTGCGTATCTCACAAAGTAAAAAAAACTGAAAAATTTCAGGTTCGGCTCGTTTTAAAGCTTGTTTTTTTTTAAATTTTATTCGTATACATTACGAAACATGGGAGTGTATTAGGCATTTTCTAGCAACTTAAAAACAGAATGTGTGCCCGTTTTTTAGTGCATTTTTTACTTAGTCCATGTTTCAGAAAATAGGCACGATAAATTTCAAGAGGAAAAATCTGGTGTGAAACACTCACACAACTTTCTCTTGCCAATGCAAATATTTAACAATAAACCTAACATTAGCAATAAAACATTAGAAATGAATAAAACACTAACCTCAGTTAACATAACCTAATTTTAATCGTGAGTGAAAGACGCAAAACGAAAATCAATCTCAGGTTGGCTTAAAAATACGGAAAATCACTCTTTCGCGCTAAACTAGGCTCTGTAGAGGAAAATTCTGTAAAAATAAAAGTTGTAGATCTTTTAATTTCCTATAAATTTGATTATATACCTTTTTGTCGTAAAATGAATACTAAGGCCGAAATCTTTAAAATATAGATTTTTTACAGGTTTTCATGAGAAAAAAAACAGAAAATCGCTAATTACCGCTAAACTAAGCTTCATACAAAAAATTGTTTATAATAAAAGTAGAAATAAATAGAATAAAAGTTGTAGGATTTTAAATTCTCTACATTTTTTATTATAGGCCTACACATTTTGCGCTAAAATACATATTAAAGCCGTAAACTTGAAAAAACAATTTTTTACGTCAAAACAGTCTCACCAAGAATTTCAGCGCCTACCCATGTGCATGCATGCCTACATGGTGCCTATGCATGTAGAGCATAAAAATTTTAGTAAATGAGGGGATTTTAAAAAAAATTGTAGAACCCGTTTTTGAGAAAATCGCAAAAAAGTGAAAAATTACACGAATAAACTACTACTTCCGGTTGACCGATTTTGATGAAAATGTTCGTGTCTGATTCGGTAGTGATGTCTAACTTAAGTTTCAAGTTTGTACAATGTTCCGTTCTTGAGATATTCCGTTCACACACACACACACACACGCACACGCAGACCAATCGCTAAAAACATGTTTTTGGGTTCAGAGGGTCTGAAAACGTGTAGATCCGGTGAAAACTCGATTTCGAAAAATAGACATGAAAACAATACTTTCCTTTTTATATATTCATATAGGAAAGAGAAAGTATAAATATGGCGTTTTAGAGAAGTTTTTCCGTTTATATGTTTCCTTATTAATTTAAATGAATATGGCGTTGGTTCTACCTCGTTACGTCTATCGGGAACGAAAATAACAACGAAAACACAACAGCTTACAAATACTTTAGCGTCAGCTACTGATTTTCCGTATTTTTTCACAAAAAATATTGATATCAAACATTAGCGTGCTACGCCACTTGTGGAAGGTCTCGAGTTTGATTCCCAGCCGCGGTCTGGAAAATTATTCCATGTTCAAAACCAAATTTTTGATACAAATTTAAAGCTTTTTCAGATTTATTAAAAGTTAACAGAGTTATTGACAGATTTATTAAGCTTGACATTTAATGTGAACATCAAACAATGGATCTCTTTAATTCTTTTTCACGGAAAATAATATGAAAGCATTTAGTTTTAAAATGCACTTTTAATGGAGGTTAAACCTGTGAACTTAATAGCTGTGAAGCAATGCCATAACCTACTACTAGGTATAAAGTGTTGAACCTAGGTAATGGATGTTTTAATATCACTTGTCTCGTGTATAATGGGTAAATAATAACGTATTCATTTACAGCGTCAGCCATTTAAATGTCACTTTTACTAAAGATTTTCTGTTCAATGATTTATAATAAATATGTCTGAAGTTAGAAAAACAACAATTTTTATCTCATTTCAACTGTCAGTTTTACTGTTTTATCAATTTTACCGAACTTTACCTTGTGGCAAAGTACGGGAGCGCAGCGCAAGCATTTCCATGGTTCTGATCCACCTACCCCTCTGATGCGAGACACGGGAGCGGCGCACGCGCAGAACGCGCCGCTGGAGTGGCGAGTAAATATGTCTTAAGTTAGAAAAACAACAATTTTTATCTTATATCAAAATGTCAGTTTTACCGTTTTATCAATTTTACCGAACTTTACCTTGTGGCAAAGTACGGGGGCGCAGTGCAAGCATTTGCATGGTTCTGATCCACCTACTCCTCTGATGCGAGACACGGGAGCGGCGCACGAGCAGAACGCGCCGCTGGAGTGGCGAGTAAATATGTCTTAAGTTAGAAAAACAACAATTTTTATCTTATATCAAAATGTCAGTTTTACCGTTTTATCAATTTTACCGAACTTTACCTTGTGGCAAAGTACGGGGGCGCAGTGCAAGCATTTGCATGGTTCTGATCCACCTACTCCTCTGATGCGAGACACGGGAGCGGCGCACGAGCAGAACGCGCCGCTGGAGTGGCGAGTAAATATGTCTTAAGTTAGAAAAACAACAATTTTTATCTTATATCAAAATGTCAGTTTTACCGTTTTATCAATTTTACCGAACTTTACCTTGTGGCAAAGTACGGGGGCGCAGTGCAAGCATTTGCATGGTTCTGATCCACCTACTCCTCTGATGCGAGACACGGGAGCGGCGCACGAGCAGAACGCGCCGCTGGAGTGGCGAGTAAATATGTCTTAAGTTAGAAAAACAACAATTTTTATCTTATATCAAAATGTCAGTTTTACCGTTTTATCAATTTTACCGAACTTTACCTTGTGGCAAAGTACGGGGGCGCAGTGCAAGCATTTGCATGGTTCTGATCCACCTACTCCTCTGATGCGAGACACGGGAGCGGCGCACGAGCAGAACGCGCCGCTGGAGTGGCGAGTAAATATGTCTTAAGTTAGAAAAACAACAATTTTTATCTTATATCAAAATGTCAGTTTTACCGTTTTATCAATTTTACCGAACTTTACCTTGTGGCAAAGTACGGGGGCGCAGTGCAAGCATTTGCATGGTTCTGATCCACCTACTCCTCTGATGCGAGACACGGGAGCGGCGCACGAGCAGAACGCGCCGCTGGAGTGGCGAGTAAATATGTCTTAAGTTAGAAAAACAACAATTTTTATCTTATATCAAAATGTCAGTTTTACCGTTTTATCAATTTTACCGAACTTTACCTTGTGGCAAAGTACGGGGGCGCAGTGCAAGCATTTGCATGGTTCTGATCCACCTACTCCTCTGATGCGAGACACGGGAGCGGCGCACGAGCAGAACGCGCCGCTGGAGTGGCGAGTAAATATGTCTTAAGTTAGAAAAACAACAATTTTTATCTTATATCAAAATGTCAGTTTTACCGTTTTATCAATTTTACCGAACTTTACCTTGTGGCAAAGTACGGGGGCGCAGTGCAAGCATTTGCATGGTTCTGATCCACCTACTCCTCTGATGCGAGACACGGGAGCGGCGCACGAGCAGAACGCGCCGCTGGAGTGGCGAGTAAATATGTCTTAAGTTAGAAAAACAACAATTTTTATCTTATATCAAAATGTCAGTTTTACCGTTTTATCAATTTTACCGAACTTTACCTTGTGGCAAAGTACGGGGGCGCAGTGCAAGCATTTGCATGGTTCTGATCCACCTACTCCTCTGATGCGAGACACGGGAGCGGCGCACGAGCAGAACGCGCCGCTGGAGTGGCGAGTAAATATGTCTTAAGTTAGAAAAACAACAATTTTTATCTTATATCAAAATGTCAGTTTTACCGTTTTATCAATTTTACCGAACTTTACCTTGTGGCAAAGTACGGGGGCGCAGCGCAAGCATTTCCATGGTTTTGATCCACCTACCCCTCTGATGCGAGGCACTGGAGTGCGGAACGTGCCGCTGGAGTGGCGAGTAAATATGTCTAAAGTTAGAAAAACAACAATTTTTATCAAACTTCTTCAAGTCATAGATTAGGCAGGTTGGCCTGTTCCGGAAACCATCGTCTTCTTGAGTGTCCAACATTTCTCCATTTCAATTTGGTGTACCAGTACCTCTTAAGAATGTTCATTCTCTCATCTAGGCTAAAGGTCTTTGCCACTTTTGTTGAGATTAATTAATCTCAACAAAAAATAGGGTACCTATTCCGCGTTATTTCACATCACATCATCTGTAACCTTAAAGTTGTCTCGTGTTAACGCTTCTTTACTATTATTACTGATGACTCCCACTCAGTAATTAATTGTAGATATTGTTTGCATGTTTATTAATTAAATACACATTCGTTGCTTGTTTGCTTCGCAAGTGTTCTGTTCAATACATAATCATGTATGGAACATGACATATGGTATGGTGTATGGTTCATGACAATCCTACTGAGTTGAGCAGTAGCAGGAAACAATTATTGGTAAGTGCTGAATTTATCATTGTGTTTGACTTTTTAATTTTGTGTAATATTTGATTCAATGGGGTTCATGACAAGCCTACTGAAGTAAGCAGTAGCAAAAACAATTATTTGGTGGTAAGTGATGAATTTATCATTGGTGATAAACTTTCAGTTTATCAGTTTAACCTTGACATGTCCTGTACTCCCTTTGGAGTCTACTGGATGCAAAAAAAAAATTTGGTGTGAAACACTCACACAACTTTCTCTTGCCAATGCAAATAATTAACAATAAACCTAACATTAGTAATAAAACATTAGAAATATACAAAAAACTAACCTCAAAACATAACCTTATATTAATCATGAGTGAAAGACGCAAAATGAAACTCGAACTCGGTTTGGCTTAAAAATACGGAAAATCACTTTCACGCTAAACTAGGCTCTGTAGTGAAAAATGCTTTCAATAAAAGTTGTACATCTTTTAATTTCCTATAAATTTGATTATATACATTTTTGTCGTGAAATGCATACTAGGGCCGAAATCTTAAAAAAAATCGATTTTTCACACGTTTTCGTGAGAAAAAATCAGAAAATCGCTAATTACTGCTAAACTAAGCGTTATACAAAAAAATGTTTGAAATAAAAGTTGTAGAATTTTAAAGTCTCTACAACTTTTATTATATAAATTTTTGCGCTAAATTGCATTAAAGCCGTAATCTTAAAAAAACTATGTTTTTACGTGAAAACAGCCTCACCCAGAATTTCAGCAAACATGACGCCTACCCTATCTTGTAGAGAATAAAAAATTGAGTAAACCAGGCGATTTAAAAAAAAATCGTAGGACCAGTTTTTGAGAAAATCACAAAAAAGTGAAAAATTACACGAATAAACTACTACTTCCAGTTGACCGATTTTGATGAAAATGTTCGTGTCGGGTCCGGTAGTGGTATGTAACTTAAGTTTTAAGTTCGTACGATATTCCGTTCTTAAGATATTCTGTTCACACACAGAGACACACACACAGACCAATCGCAAAAAACATGTATTTTGGGTTCAGGGGGTCTGAAAACGTATAGATCCGGTGAAAACTCGATTTCTTAAAATCGACATGAAAACAATACTGAGAGGGCGCTGCCATTTGTAGAGGTAGTAGAGACTTTTCCTGCCAGACGGAGCTAGTAGAGATCTTCAGCAAACAACTGTCCAGAAGGTGTCAATTTTGTAGGTTAACTTTTGATCATAGTGTTTGTTTCTCATGTTCCGTCTGTGACATCATTAAGCGTCAAGCCAATCTTCCATTGGCTTGACGCTTGCTTGGTTTTTGGGTCATACCCGTAACACCAACTCTCATCACCTGTAATGACTTTGGTCATAAAGTTTGAATCACTTTCAGTCTCATTTTTCAAGTCGTGACTTCAATCTAATGTTTTGTTGATCCTGTTTGAGAAAGCAGGGAACAAACTTAGCGGCAACATATCTCATTTGCAAATCGTCAGTCAATCTGCTGGCTTTAGCTCCAACTCACGCCTGTCTCAGAAATTGTGTAGATTGTGAAATGATGATCTTTGTTGATTTTTGGCAGATTTTTTCAAGTTTTCATTGTTTCGAGATGTTGTAGGGCACTCAGAATGAACATGGCCTTCAACACTCATCTCATCGCGTTTAAAGCGCCCAAACCATTTGAAAACTTGTGTGCGGCCACTGCATCCCCCTTGTAAGCCTGTTGAAGCATTTAGTAAACTACCGTAGTTGATTTTTCAAGCAGGAAACAAAATTTCAAACACACTCTTTGTTCTTTTAAATCTGCCTTAACGACTTTACTGACGGAACATGACAAGAGTAAGAGAAACACAACACTTGGACCAAACATTAAAGTACAAACTGATGCCATCTGAGCTGTTGTTTGTTGAAGGTCTCCACTTGCTCCATCTAGTGGGAGAATTCTCTACTACATCTACAAATGGCAGCGCACTCTCAGTCCGGTTTTTTTTGAGTCTTCCCTGTTCAAAAACAATCATCTGTTCATTGGGACAATGTAAACACATATGTATACCTTGGACAATTCGCATTGGCACAAGCAGCTTCAGTATTTATCTACTCTACTCTTCGCCCCTCACCATGGAACAACGGTACAGTCACAAAAGTAGACAATCGCTACTGTACTGTGCGACTCTCGCACAGTCACTACACTTTTTTTCACTGTTATTAATAATCTGTCTGACATAATGATGTGACTAATTTGTTTTCATGTATGATTTTCTGTTCATTGTAATATACTCAGACTAATTCGTTAAATTAGTTGCATCCGTCTCTAGAGTATAGTTTAGTGAGTTTTGCAGTTTAGTTCTTGTAATTTATAATTTAAATTTTTACTGGGTCAAATTAAATAGATATTTTAAAATGAAAAAAATATTTGTATGTTTGTCTATTGAAATAAGGTTGTAGGCATTTGCGTACATTAAAATTTGTAGAGCTTGTTGAAAGAATGGGTTATAACGAGTGTTTTATTAAGGATGCAACCCTGATTACAAGAAGATAGAAGTAATACATCGGTAAATTTTCTGCCCCCAATCGGTATGTTGGCAACAGTGTACTCAAGGCCAAGACAGTTAAAATGTTCCAGTCAAGCATTAGTGTGTTGACAGCAGTCGTTTCGTTATATTGTGAAATAAATTCCGTAAAAGTGGGAGTGATTAGGTGATGAGTCAAATGATTTTTTAAATCTTTGAGAACTTCCGCTGTTAAATTTGTTGGCTGGCGAGGTGATTTCTCATCGAGTACACTCCCAGTTCCACGAAATTTATTTATTAAATGCAATATTGATGATTTATTCGGAATGGCAGAACGGGGAAATTTCAACTGAAACTTATCTTGCACACATTTGTAAGATTTACTCGCTATGTAAGTCTCTACAATAAACACGCGTTCTTCCTTGGAAAAAACCATTGCTGACACAATATAATGCTTTCACCACACTAATGCTTGACTGGAATATTTTAACTGTCTCAGGTAGTTGGCCTTGAGTGCACTGTTGCCAATATACCGATTAAGGGAACAGAAAATTTACCGATGTATTATTTTTATCTTCTTATAATCAGGGTTGCGTTCTTAATAAAACACCCGTTAGATATACTTTATGCGGAACTGTGTGTACACATAGAGCAAGAGTTGTGCCAGTTCGAATTGTCCACAGCATACAGCCACCTCCTTTCGACACATAGAAGGCCCTTCTGAAGTAATAAGTAATTTAATTTATACTGTAGTTCTTATGATATTTTTTGTGACTGTTTGATAAAAACATGATTGATAAATCTAGTACTTTATGATAATCTATTATACAAATGTCTTGGTGACGCTAAATAAATCGGTGGAAGTTATATTGTGAAACGGTAGGTGGAGTGTTTAATTATTTGGACTAGGTCTGCTAGTTCCAGAGTTACAAAAAATAGTTCTGATTCTTATCACATGGTCAACCAATTATATGATTAAATTATAAGAACAGATGAGTTAAGAGGTGAAAAAGATACTAGTCCAAGAGTTATCTCCTCTAAGAGTGATGAATTTTATTATACAGCCAGACCGTGTGGCGAATGAAGTGACGGTGTCATTTTCAGGATGGAAAGTAGATGCTTTTTGGAAGATACTCTTTTAACCCTAGAGCCAGCAATCGTCGATTTTGAGACGATGTTACCGCTTCTTAAACCGGTCGTGTCGCAAAATTGGATTTGCTTCATATCATTGTAATGTCGTCGTTTTAGTTTTAATTTCATCTACAGAAAGCGTTGGTGTTTTGTACAATAATTTAGTAATGTATAAAGTAATTTTTGTACATATAATACAATAGTTGCAGTTGCATATTCTGCTTGTGTTTCTCTGTTGAGAAACCACGGTGTCCTAGAGCTGAATTTGGTTATTTCTTGGTTTACATGATATGTTTTTGTATATATTTTCTTCAGTTTTGAACATAGATTCGTTTTTTTTGGTTTTATTTTGAAATAAACATTAAATGTAACGATTCGTATGTAATGAATTTTGAACGTAGAGGATAAGGAAGTTTTGAACAGTAGTGTTATTTGAAATTTTAGAAAAATGTTTGTCTAAAAACATTAAAATTAAAAACCATTAAAACCTTACTGTCGATTAAAATTTCAGTAATGTATTTATTCTATTTTTCTAAATTTTCTTGTTAGTTTGATGTCACGTGATAAGATTTATGATTTATAGCAAATTTTTTATGATTTCTTTACGGTTCGGTGACTAGAAATTCTCTGCCGGTCTAGGATAATGTTATTGCCGGCTGTAGGGTTAACTCAGCGAGTAAGGCATGGTAAACCACCCCACTCCTTGTTTTACTTAGTAAAACCTCTAGAGGTTCAAACCAACTTTTCAACTGATGACCTAACCAACACAATATGCCTTCACAAATTTTTTTAATTTTTTTTTTATTCCTAATTTTTGTACGTTGCAATCTGTTCAATTCAGAACAATAAGCAACCCAATGAGATGAGGATGATGTGTAAATGAGGTGTAGTCTTGTGCATACTCAGGCTGACCATTCCTGAGTGGTATGGTTAATTGAAACCCAACCATCAAAGTACTCTGGTAACCACTGTCTAGTATTCAAATCCGTATAAAAGTAACTACCTCTACTAGGATTTGAACCTTCGTCTCCAAAAATCAGCTGTTAAACAGCTGACTAGTGGCAGCAACTTTACCCCTAGACCAACCCAGTGGGTTTCACAAATTTTAATGCAGTTATGTTACTCAGTAAAATTTGGCATTATTTAATTCTTTACAGTAAATTACCTTGACTGGTTTTTTTTGGAGATATTTTTATAAATTTTGATTTTATTTGCTTGAAAGTGATTCAGATCGAAAGATTAATTTAATGATCAGATTATCTTAACATATTTCATGGCAGATTCTTTTATTTTTTGTTTCCTCAATTCGTCCGACTTAATTAAAAATAAAGTGTAATCTGTATACATTTTTTTCACAGCAAATAACTTGTTTGGTTATTTAGTATTAGTATATTGATCACTTTAAAAATAGAAACAGCCCTGATAGTAAATTTTATCATTTTTATGGAAAACATAACACATTAAATTGTAGGATTTATACCTGTTCTGTTTTTTTTTTCATTTGAATTATTCTTGGAGCTACGCCCAAAAAAAGTAACGATCATATACTAATATTATTTTAATATTCTTAACTTTTTTCTTTGTGTTTAAATACTTGCTTTTACTTTATTTATGCGAGTGTTTCAGACATGTAGACGATTGAAGTGTTACATATTTTTGTTTTTATTTTTATTAACGATAAATTAGATGTGTGTTAAATACTATAACTGTCTGTATTCAATTAAATTTAAATATACCAAGGTCATTTATTAATAAATGTACCGTTGTTTTTGTGGTATTTTAATCTTTTTTGTTGCCTGTAGTTTTTCTTTTTTTGTGTTTAAGGAAAATATATCTCTAGTGTATATCTATTTCCCTGTTTATGAATTATTTATATTGGTCTATAATAAATATCACTGGTTTCTATGCCAGAAACCCCTTGTTTGATTCCCTGTTATGTGTTCCTTTGAGATAATTAACTACAATCAAGGTCACTTGAATTCTGTCGATTGCCCAGTAAAATGGGTGACCGAACTCACTCTATACTGTACCAGTTCTGAAGATTCTTCAACTATAAATTTATTTTGTATCTTTTTGGACCACACATACCCTCTTAACACTTCCAACAGCATTCCTAATTTCTTTACTCTCATTACATGACCAAAGTATTCCAGTTTTCAATGTTTCACAGTGTTACAACTTCACCATCGTTTTATCTAATCCCACCGAGACATCTATGTTCTATTTATTTATTTTATTTAGTAAGATATAGCTACATTAAAATTACAATTCATTACTATACTAAGCTATGTACAATATTTTAAACTAAATACAGTAAAACCTCCTTAATCCGGCATTATATAGTCCGGAATTGTCTATAATCCGGCATCAACGGCAATAGACAAAAATTATAGAATTGCCTTCACAATGAACATTGTAAAGTGAGCAACCCGACAGCTACCGCCGACACTCAAGAGCCACAAAGCATCACGCTCTGAGTTTGTAAACTCAGTACACTTTTTTACATGTTTGTAAAATTTGCTGAGTCAAATAAACAATACAGTATGGCCGAAGTTATAAACTTGCATATAATAAAAAATGATTTTTTTAAATAAAAAAAATACTAGTCGTAAGAAGCAAGTAGATATTAGATCATTTTTCCAGCCATCCTACCAGTGCTGTTGCTAAAAACCACGAATAGTACAGTACTGTACTGTATTCAAATTTATTTCATCATGTAGGCCTACTGTACGTAAAAAATGCATTTTAATATTTCTCCTGTATTTATATATTGATTTATATTGTTTAAATAATAAATACATACAGTAAAAGTTTCTTGTGCAAGAGGTTCTACTGTATACTTATACGCAAAAACTCCTCTTCACAAAGAGTTCTGTCCGCGCATAGGAGTATACAGAACAAAACAATTAAATCACTTGAACACTTATAACTACTAAACTGAAACTAAACTTATAACTACCAACCACCACTGTCCATTATACATACATGCCACTAAGTCATTTGTTTTGAGTCAAGATTATGCATTCCGTGTCTTGACTCAAAACAAATGACTTAGTGGCACGTGTGTATAATGGACAGTGGTGATTAGCAGTTATAAGTTTAGTTTCAGTTTAGTAGTTATAAGTATTTAAGTGATTTAATTGTTTTGTTCTGTATACTCCGATGCGCGGACAGAACTCTTTGTGAAGAGGAATTTTTGCGAACCCTTAAAAGTAGTACATCTTTGGATGTTATGTTATTCGGAATTTTGTGTATCCCAAATTGGGTCCATGCTCTATATTTCGGGTTTTAGTGTACCTTTGTTTTTTTTTTACATCTGACTGTTTTGCATAGAGTACCTTGGTTTCATTGGTGTTTGTATTGTGACTCCATGGATTTTTCCACGACCCTATTTATGAACAATTGCTATGTCTCGGCAGAAATAACCAGCCATTCAGTGTGTCATCTGCATACTAAAGGTTGTTATAAATGTTTTTTGTCATCAGTCTTTCGACTGGTTTGATGCAGTTCTCCAAGCTGTTCTATCATGCGCCAAGTCTTTTCATATCTAAATACCTGTAACACCCTACATCTTTTGTTTTAAATTCTCTAACCTACCATTTTTTTTTAAACTCCTAACATTCCATGTTCCAACTCGAAGAATTTCAGAAAATTTTATCTTTTTGATGAAGTCCCATCTAGTCCTCGCCCGGAGATCTAAATGGAGGAATAGTTTATCTCCGGAATGTTTTACCAGAGATGAGGCCATCATAAGTTTTCATATTTTTAAGTTTTCGAAGCTTTTAAACTCCTAACATTCCATGTTCCAACTCGAAGAATTTCAGATACTTTTATCTTTTTGATGAAGTCCCCTCTGATAGTCCCTGCCCGGAGATCCGAATGGAGAACTAGTTTTATCTCCGGAATGTTTTACCAGAGAGGACGCCATCATAATTTTTAATATTTTGAAGCTCTTGAAGACTTAAATATACTAAGTAAGGCTAACCAGAATCATACATGAAGGAGTTTCCTCACGATAATTCTAGTCAGACAAAAAAAGCTGTAGTTTACTGTTGCTTTCAGCTTTTTTACTTGCTGTAATAAAATAAATAAAGAATAGTGTTGAATTATGAAAAACCAAATACAAGTCTCCTTTTGAAATGGCAAATCAATTAAATTTATTACTGCTACATTATGTAATTAGGAGTAATATTATTACAGTAGAGGTGGTGGTGTGTGATATTTTGTATTAAGAACTACTTTAACTAATTGATAGGTCATTTCGAACTGTTTGAACTACATTAATGTACGAATTGTTATTATTATTTTTTATGCTGCAGTGAACTGATAGTCCTATTGTTGTGTTATTCTCTACTGCTCTCACAAATGTCAAGGTTGATCCGGTGTTTATACATACAGTCGGCGCAAATGTAAATAACGGGTCAATGCATTAGTCACCCGCTCTTTTCTGATTATGTTTTTTTAATTGCAACGTTTCGGTCTTGCATTTAAAATTAATTTTTTTTAAAGGATATTACATATTTTTTTTTATTCTGAGTCATTCAGTTTAAATGTTAACGTATTATTAAACCTGTAGGTAAAAAAAGATGTAGGTAAAAAAAAAAATTGGTGTGAAACACTCACATGATATTCTTTTACCAATGTAAATAATGAAATAAAACCTACGTTAATAATCACGAGTGAATGATGCTAAATGAAAATTCAACTTCTGTTTATTTTATTTAACATTTTATTAATCATACAAAAGTCAAAAAAGTATAAGTTAAGTTAGTATTAAAAACATTTCATCCCTTAAAAAGTATTAAAAAGAAACATCTTGTAAAACAAATTGTCACATACATTAGAAAACACAAATTTTGACTTCGTCGTTTTTTATTCCTGGATTGTATAATACGGCTTAGCAATCAGGTAAGAGTTTAACGTGTTCTTCAATCTTTTCTTACAACACAAACAACCTTTGTGGAAGATGTAACATCAGTTTTGATCCAGTATACGATGTGTTTTTTTTTAGAGATACAACCTATGAAACTCTGCAAAATCTGAATGGTGCCTTTATATGTGATAGCCATCAGGCTTTACAGTCAAACCATCATGTTTTACTGTCAACCCCATTGGCATAGTTGGTAACTTGGGTTCGAATCCCATTCAGGCACGACATATTTTAATACGTTACAAAAAAATCATTTCATCCTTCACCGTCTGCATTAGCAGTACTTGCAGAACAGTCAGATGTTAACAACAAAAAAAAAAAACATGTTTTACTGACTTTGCCCACAGTACAGATTCCATAATAAATAAGCAAGGTACTGTGAGAATTTTATTTTGCTTAAAGTAGCCTTAACAAGACTTTTCCCGACCTATCCCATGTATGTACATACCGTACTACTCATTTTGGCCGGCCCGTTGGCGTAGTGGTTAGAGCAACTGGCTTCTACGCCGGGGTCCCGGGTTCGATTCCCGGTCAGGTCTGGCATTTTTTCATAGCTCATTTTCATTATCATTATCTACAGTCTGCATTAGCAGAAATTACAGAACAGTCAGACGTAAAACTAAAAAAAAATCTTGTGTGAAACACTCACAACTTTCTCTTGCCAATGCAATTAATTAACAATAAACCTAACATTAGTAATAAACCATTAGAAATAAACAAAAAAATCTGGTATGAAACACTCACAAAACTTCCTCTTGCCAATTCAAATAATGACCAATGTAACCTAACAATAGTAATAAAACATTAGAAATAAACAAAAAACATATCCTAATTTTAATCATGAGTGAAAGACGCAAAATGAAAATCGACCTCAGTTTGGCTTAAAAATACGGAAAATCACCCTTTCGCGCTAAACTAGGCTCTGTAGAGAAAAATGCTTAAAACAAAAGTTGTAGATCTTTTAATTTCCTATAAATTTGATTGTATACACTTTTGTCGTAAAATGCATACTAAGGCCGAAATCTTAAAAAAATCAATTTTTCACTTGTTTTCGTGAGAAAAAAACAAAAAATCGCTAATTACCGCTAAACTAAGCGTTATACAAAAAAGTGTTTGAAGTAAAAGTTGTAGGATTTTAAAATATCTACATTTTTTATTTTATAAATTTTTGCGCTGAAATGCATATTAAAGCCGTAACCTTAAAAAAACAATTTTTTTACGTAAAAACAGCCTCGCCAAAAATTTCAGCAAACATGCAAAATTTGTAATACCGTTTTTGAGAATATATAAAAACTGTAAAAATTGCATCTATAAATTGCTACCTCCGGTTGATCAATTTTGTTAAAAATGTTTATATCGAGTTGCCTTATAGTATTTAACTTAAGTTCAAAGTTTTAACTTCGTACGATATTTCGTTCGCACACAAACCAATCGGTAAAACATGGTTTTTTGGGTTCATGGGCCTGAAAACGTTATGTAGCATTTACTGTTGGTGAATTCAATATGCGTGTTTTGTTTTGAACTGGTGTCTACAAAAAAAATGTAGTTTTTGTACTTGTAGTTGTTTTTGGGTTACGACGGGACGCTCGTTTACTGCCAATATTAGTTTTATTTCTAATGTATACAGTTTAGGCGGGGGGGGGGGGGAATGTAACTTGTGATCATCTCTTTGAATCACGTGACCTCTTTCCTTGTACGGGGTTGTATTACATATTTCGTTTTTCATGTTCTCTTTGTGTGTGCTGAGACTCCGTACAATGTAGATGCACGTTTAACCTATATTGGTGATTTTATTAAATTTTTATTTTACAATGATTCTTGAAGTTCTAATTTCGCCCTTTTTGTTGAAAAGGTACGTACATTTTGTTTATTTTTGAATGGATTTTGCAGTCATACCCTTTCCTGTTTGCAAAAATAATTGTTTTAACTATTTTTATCTGCATTTTCCTTACATGGGCTTCATCAAAGTCCGATAAAATATTTATTAAATAATTATTTTTTGGTAAATTTGTTATAAATTGTGTTTTGTTTAGGAAAAATATATTGTAGTCTTTTAAAATGTATTGTTTTAGCCAGGCCTTTATTAAGCGAATTATTAAAAATTGTTTCTGTATGTTAAAATTAATTTTCTAGTCGTGTTAACGTCTAGAAAATTCTATCCATGTTATGCTTTCCAGTTTGTTAAGACTTGCCCGGCACCGAGTAATTTCAATAAGGTAATTTTAATTAGGTAAAGAAAATTTTTGGAAGAAATTTATAATTAACTTATTTTCGAAAATTAACCTTTTAGCTGTTAAAAATTATTTTAAAAAATGTGTGTTTAATTAAAAATCATTCTGAAAACTTTTGTAAGCTACAACCATTTTATTGGTTTATAGCTATTGATGTATAAAATATTTGTTTGTTAATTTTCATGTCTCATGTAACTGAAATTCTTAAACTTGTTATTATTTTTACAAAGATTAGTAAAGAAAGAACGTTGGTGGTTTCTTTCATAACGTTGTTAGCTGGCGTTGAAAGGCCGTGACGTCACTGTGTAACCAACGCCACCGTGCATCTCGGCCAGCAGACAAAAACTGTATTTCATTTAATAATAATTAATCCCTTCCTATGATTCTGTAGTTATTGTATGTCTTATGAATTTTCATTGATTTTATTGTACGTTTTATAAGGAAGGTTAGGAAGTTTATATAGAACCTGGACACATCACCGATTTTCACAATTTTTATTTTATTTGTACTTATATGTGTGCTGATTCCGAATCCCGAAATTAATTTTGCTCGTAAACCACTGTTAAATAAATTATAACATTTTTTCTAATCATCGAGCTACAATAACCTCACTTTTCCGTATCTTTTTAATTTACGCCATTATATTTAAAAGGTATATTGATAAATTAACAGAAATAAAGTAGATTTCTGCACTTCTTAACCAATACCGGTTTACCAACTATGACGTCATTACAACATTTTGTAATAACTCGAGCTTTGTCAAAAATTAAGTGCGTATACTAACTGATAACCTTTTGTTTAAAACTGCAAGTATGTAATAATTTTAATAGTAATAATGCGTAAAATAACCAATAACCTTTTTACTAATCTGCATCGTAGAATTTTTCAATGTTGTTTAGGTCCATCAGCCGAAAGGCTGGTTTGAACCTCTAGAGGTTTTACTAAGTAAAACAAGGAGTGATGTGGTTTACCTTTGCCTTCCTCACTGAGTGAAAAATTACGCTTATCAGCATGCCAGGCCCTCTGAAAAGCACAGATTTTCCACTCTGCAGATGACACCTTCACTTCATTCACCTTCTGTATGTATTCACTTTTACTGTATGTATTTATTATTTAAACAATATAAATCAATATATAAATACAGGAGAAATATTAAAATGCATTTTTTAAGTACAGTACATGATGAAATAAATTTGAATACAGTACAGTACTGTACTATTCGTGGTTTTTAGCAACAGCACTGGTAGGATGGCTGGAAAAATGATCTAATATCTACTTGCTTCTTACAACTAGTATTTTTTTTATTTAAAAAATCATTTTTTATTACATGCAAGTTCATAACTTTGGCCATACTGTATTGTTTATCTGACTAAGCAAATTTTACAAACGTGACGCTTTGTGGCTCTTGACGTGTCGGCGGTAGCTGTCGGGTTGCTCACTTTACAATGTTCATTGTGAAGGCAATTCTATAATTTTTGTCTATTGTCGTTAATGCCGGAATATAGACAATTCCGGACTATAGAATGCCGGATTAAGGAGGTTTTACTGTATATATATAATATTTAACTCAAAAATCGCTTCCAATGTATTTTAAATGGGATTTCTATTAACTCATAAATGCAAACTTATTCAAACATACTTTTATAATTTTACATTGTTCTAAAGAGTATTCTTTTCTGATTTGCCCAAAAGTTTTAAACTTGAAATTCATGCTGATTTGAGCTTTATTTTACAAAATGAAAAGAGTGAATTTTGTTAAAACGTAGCGGTAATACAGCATAATACTATAATGCGGGTATCCCACATTAACCCCTTCCGTAGCCATTTTCCTTAAGCATACAGGATACGTGTTAACGTCGTTTTATTTAAAGTTTTAAGTGTTTAAAACCATTCTTTTCAGGACCAATCTATCATACTACTGTGTTACTCACCGTTCTTTTAGACGATTAAGTTTGTTGTTTCTGCCCATAACAGACAGGTGGAGTGTCAAATTTTTTACACTCAATCTATTCGTTGCAGGCCAAAATAAATAGTTCTGTTTCTTATCTCATGGTCAGCCTATTAAATGACTGAATAATTTAAGAACAGAAGAGGTAGAGGTGTAAAATACACTAATCAGAGTTATCATCTCTGAAAGTAATGAATTTTATTATACAACCAGACTCTGCGGTGAATGAAGGGAAGGTGTCATTTGCATAGTGGAAATATGTGCTTTTCAGAAGGCTTGGCATGCTGATAAGTGTACTTTTCCATTCAGTGAGGAAGGCATCGGTAAACCACCTCACTATTAATTTTACTTAGTAAAACCTCTACAGGTTTCAAACCAGCCTTTTGGCTGATGACGTAAACAACAACAAGTTTGTTGTTAACTTAAATTATTTATTTAATGATAGGAGTTTGAAACCGAAGAACATTGTCGACTATGCTAGTTTTTTATAATTTTCAGTAAGTTATAATTTATGAATTCTGTCTGTTTCAGTTGCACGTGCCTATAAAAGTGACATTTAATATTCGATCGCGCGATGTCATTGTTAATATCCAAAAGAGGCATCTTTCTGTAGGACTTAAAGGACATCCTCCAATAATAGATGGGGAATTAGAACATGAAATCAAATTGGAAGAGTCTACGTGGGTTTTGGAAGATGGAAAGTCTGTTCTTATTAATCTTGAAAAGGTTAGTTGAGAATTTTCATTATGGTTTTTTATTTTATATTGCCGAAGAACATTGTGCGAATTTATTCGCACAATCTTCGGTAACAGGCAAGTGGAGTGTTAAATTATTTTTGCTCGATCTGCTAGTTCCAGGGCTTATAAAAAATAGGTTTGTTTTTTTATTACATGGTTAGCCAATTAAATGACAAGCATTAAAAAGAGAGGAGGTAGAGGTGTAAACGACACTACTATCGGTTTCATAATCATAGACACCTGAGTTTGAACCCTTGCATCTTCAAAACCATGAGTCGGATTTTAACATATTTTACATCAAAATTTAGCTCATTTTATTCTGCATTTACCTATAATAGTCCTATATTTTTAATGTTGTTTAAAAATTGCCATATCGAGGTTAAAAGACAAAAAGACCCGGTTTTTTTGACCGCAACAAATTTCATGCGTTTAGAGGCGTATAATTCAATAAGTATTTGACCGGAAAGTTTGAAATTTTAAACCCAACATAGAGAATTATATTCTTACAGCGTAAAAAAAACTTAGTATTGTCTGACAAGTTTCAAAATAGGACTCCCTCCCGCACTTCATCCTAGCCACCTCGCATTTCGCACTGTCCCAAAAACGTTAGCTCAGATAGTCAGTCTACTAGTACAGCTCATTACTACAACAATATTTATATTCATACTTACTATTACTTTATTATTTATTATTATTTGCACTTATTTAACCTGTACCTTTTTTTTTTTTGGTTTAACGTCCGACCTGTTTTGCAAATTGCTGCTAATGCAGACGGTGAAGGATGAAATGAATTTTTTGTAACGTATGAAAAAATGCCATGCCCGAGTGGGATTCGAACCCAAGACCGCGTGATAAGAGGCGAGCACGTTACCAACATCGCCAACGCGGCCGGCTGTGTACCTGTTTAAATCTTAATTGTACACTTACACTGTATTTGTTTAATCGGAACGAATTTATCTGAATATTGAACAACCAATCAAACCCAAAACATAATAAAACTGCACTGACTACAAAACCAATATTGCACGGTTGCTAACACTGTACAACTGAAGTAAAAGCATAGTTTATATTAGCTGCTGTCTAGTAAATAAGGAATAATGCTTACTCCATTTAATTAAATCGTATCAATTTATTTAAATTTACAGTCAACATTATAAATTAAGAACTTGCTGTGTTATATATATTATGACTACAGTACCTAATAGTAAACAAAAATAATGGAACACTAATGACTTTCTGCTGGTGGTCACATAATCTGTACAAAGTGTTATGGATTACAAGAATCTAGTAGTACAAGTGATATTCATATTAATTGCTCCTTTGTGTTGTGCGTACCAATGTATTCGATCCGGCACGTAGTGTGAACGGGAATGGAAGAAGCGGGGAAGGGAGGGAATCCTATTTCGATCGTTGTCAAGGAGTACAGATATGTTAATAATATGAAATATCGATTGGCCAATGTTGTGGTAGAATTATAGAATTTTGAAAAATAGATGGTTAATGCAGGGGGTGGGTGTTACTATCCTTGTTGCTAATTTGTGTGCGTGACATCCTGTCGGACTGTGTACCTCTACCTGAATTATTGATAGACTGCATTGTTTATTCAGGTAGACAGTCAGATTCAAGCAAAATGGATAGTAGCGCCCATCCCCTGCATTACTCATCTATTTTTCAAAATTCTAAAAATTCTACCACAACATTGGCCAATCGATATTTCATATTATTAACATATCTGTACTAAGTTTTTTACGCTGAATAAAACGATAGTTTGCCCATGTCGAACGATCAAGCGGTTACCGAGATAGCAAGGGTTCAGAATATTGTTAATAAATCAAAATTTAAATAACTTACAATTTTGAAATTTCGTACTCGCTGTAAGAATATAATTGTCCATGTTGTATTAAATTTTCAAAATTTTTGGTCAAATACTATCGAGTTACGCGCCTCTAAACGCATGAAATTTGTGCGGTATCAAAAAAACCCGGGTCTTTTTGTCTTCCAACCTAGATATGGCAATTTTTAAATAACAATAAAAATATAGGACTAAAATGTGTAAACGCAGAATAAAATGAGCTAAATTTTTATGTAAAGTATGTTAAAATTTGACTCATGGTTTTGGAGATGTAAGGGTTCAAACTCAGGTGTCTATGATTATGAAACCGAGAGTTGTCAGAGTCATCTTCTCTGAGAGTAATGAATTTCTACATACATCAAGACCCTGTGGTTGAAGTGTGGTGAAGTTGTGGTAGATGGATAATAGTTGCTTTTTGTGGCCTGGAGTGCTGATGAGCATACTTTTGTCAACTCCATGAGGAAGGCAATATTGTAAACCTCCTCACTCCTTATTTTACTTGGTAAAGCTTCTAGAGCAGTAGTTCTCAACCTTTTTTTGGTCACGTGGTAGATGGATAATAGTTGCTTTTTGTGGCCTGGGGTGCTGATGAGCATACTTTTGTCAACTCCGTGAGGAAGGCAATATTGTAAACCTCCTCACTCCTTATTTTACTTGGTAAAGCCTCTAGAGCAGTAGTTCTCAACCTTTTTTTGGTCACGTGGTAGATGGATAATAGTTGCTTTTTGTGGCCTGGGGTGCTGATGAGCATACTTTTGTCAACTCCATGAGGAAGGCAATATTGTAAACCTCCTCACTCCTTATTTTACTTGGTAAAGCCTCTAGAGCAGTAGTTCTCAACCTTTTTTTGGTCACGTGGTAGATGGATAATAGTTGCTTTTTGTGGCCTGGGGTGCTGATGAGCATACTTTTGTCAACTCCATGAGGAAGGCAATATTGTAAACCTCCTCACTCCTTATTTTACTTGGTAAAGCCTCTAGAGCAGTAGTTCTCAACCTTTTTTTGGTCACGTGGTAGATGGATAATAGTTGCTTTTTGTGGCCTGGGGTGCTGATGAGCATACTTTTGTCAACTCCGTGAGGAAGGCAATATTGTAAACCGCCTTACTCCTTATTTTACTAAGTAAAGCTTCTAGAGCAGTAGTTCTCAACCTTTTTTTGATCACGGCACACTATCATATGTAGAGAGTTCCCGCAGCACACTAACCTACAAGTAAGAAAGAATGAGTGCAATAATACCTCGCATAATGCTTCCCCGTTTAGTGCTGATTTGTTATAACGCTTTAATGAAGTCTTAAAAATCATCAGAGGTTTGTACAGAGATGCGTTGTAGTAGCTGGCACATTCTTTGATGTGTAACGTACTGTGTCTTGTATTTTCAGTGTATAATTTGACATGCTGTATTTAATTTGTTGTTTATATTATACTGTACTAATAAATAAATAATTGGAGCCCCATAAATAAAAAAAGTTTATAAACAAAAAAAAAATACCAAAAATAAAACAAAAAACAATCAGTAAACATATGTATTGTAGTACGATGTACTGTGCAGTATGAGCGTTGTATGGAACCCGATGTGATTACGTAATCGTTCGACCTTGTACATCGCTGTTTGGTTTAGCGCTTGATGGCTGCAGAACGCATCTTAAGCGCTTAACGAGGTACTACTGTACCCAGTAATAGCAATGAAAGCAGTTAATACCCTGTTACATTTTTCAATCGCCTATTTATTTATGCAAGCTGGGCCTTTCAACACAACCAAACATAAAAAACAAGAAGCACGAGAGACTACTCTCAGTTAAACAGGAAATGCATGTCAATTCCACCAAGAATTGAACTTTCATGTAAGAAGCAACCAGCTCAAGTTTTTCATTAACAACTTTTAAATAATCTTTTGTTGTAAGGCGCAAGCTAATAAATCCCGTATAAAATAAGTTCTTCAGTTTAATTCTCTTCTGGTTTTCTTTTTTTTTAAAATAAATATAGTGTGAAATTATTTTAATTTTCTTTTATCGCAGTCTAAGAAGTTTTACAGCACACCTGTTAAGAACCACTGCTCTAGAGGTTCAAGTCACCCTTTCGGCTGTTAACCTAAACAACAACACGACTTAAATAGGGCTTGATTAAACTCGCACGACTTCTTCAATAAAGATTAATTCTTGAATAAACAGATCCAGTGCTCACTTGTTTAAAGCCGTCTCGTAATTTTCTGATCAACTTAAAACTTAAATCCTGATGTATAATCATTTTTGGATGCTTGAACAGTTATAACTAGTGCCCACATTTTTGACTTATGTTGTGTAAAATAGTTTTGTTAATGTCATTTGAACTGTTTGGAAGGGTGTTTAAAAAAAGGACACAATTTATTTTTAAATGACATGAATGCAATACAAAAGTATTAAATTAATGAAATATTTATTATAATTTTATACAACAGTAGTCAAAAATACAAAAGTATTAAATTAATGAAATATTTATTATAATTTTATACAACAGTAGTCAAATTACAATGAAATGTACGATTAATAACTTTACAATAGATGTTGAGAATGATTCTCTGTGATTCGAATGCAGGTTCGTACTCTGTTTCTTAACATTTGTAGCAAATTTGTAATGTTTGCTCTTAAATATAAAATCTCATGTTCAATACTTGCCTTTAATTCTTAAAGTATACGAGAATTGTTTTTTACTCTTCAAAGACCACGGGCTGATTCGTTAGCATTTGTGTTATTCTGCTTGAAGACCGCCAGGCTGATCGGTCAGCCTTAACTATTTATGCGAAAAAGATGGCAGGCCAATCCATAGGCCCATATTGTTTACTTTGTCGCTGTTTATAAATTTATTTATACAACAAATTTATACAACAGTAGTCAAATTACAATGAAATGTACGATTAATAACTTTACAATAGATGTTGAGAATGATTCTCTGTGATTCGAATGCAGGTTCGTACTGTTTCTTAACATTTGTAGCAAATTTGTAATGTTTGCTCTTAAATATAAAATCTCACGTTCAATACTTGCCTTTAATTCTTAAAGTATACGAGAATTGTTTTTTACTCTTCAAAGACCACGGGCTGATTCATTAGCATTTGTGTTATTCTGCTTGAAGACCGCCAGGCTGATCGGTCAGCCTTAACTATTTATGCGAAAAAGATGGCAGGCCAATCCATAGGCCCATATTGTTTACTTTGTCGCTGTTTATAAAACAACATGAAACTTGTCCTAAATGCGTTTTATTCATTGTTTACACTAAATAAAATATTCTGTATATTTAACAACTGGTTGACTGCCGAGACATATTTTTATGGCTCAGTTTGTATTGCCAGGTATGCTTCGAGACAAATATCTCATTTTTGACTTATTCTGGTAGTGAAAATGATGTTGACATCATCATCAATGTTCTTAGCTTTTTTTTGATTACGTTGAAAAGTAACTTAGTATGTAACTTTTGATTTTTTTTTGTAATCCTTAATGTGTGTACGTTGCCATCTGTTCAATTGAGAACAATAAGCAACCCCATTACCCAATGAGATGAGGATGATGTGTATGACGTGTAAATGAGGTGTAGTCTTGTACAGACTCAGGTTGACCATTCCTGAGAGAGTATTGGTTAATTGAACCCCAACCATCAAAGTACACCGGTAGCAACTGTCTAGCATTCAAATCCGTACAAAAGTAACTACCATTACTAGGATTTGAACGAGGAACCTTCGTCTCTGAAAATCAGCTGTTGGAACAGCTGATTTTGGCGACGACTTTACCTCTAGACCAACCCAGTGGGTTAACTTTTGATAATAAATTTATTTTATTATTCTCATTTTTTTTATTTGTATAACCAATCAGAGGTTAAAAAAACCCTTGCAAAATTTTAACGCAACCAATATATCTGTTTTGGTCATGTGAGGAGAAGTGTTGTCATGGATGAGCACAACTCCAGAAATGAGCATATTCCTCTTCTTTTGTTTTGAATAGCTCTCTCCTCAACCACGATAAATGCAAGAAGGTTACAGTGAAACTTTACGGCGACCTTCAAGACACTGGCGGTAACATTTTATGACAAAGGCATTTTAAAGGTTGTAATACCGATAAGATAAATGCCTCAATTTGATTATGTTGAAAAGTAAAAAAGTATGTACTGGTAACACAATATAAGTTGACGATTGTCAGCGAGAGTTAGACGACTTTTTACTTTCTCTTGCCTATATGAATATATAGGAAGGAAAGTATTGTTTTCATGTCGATTTTTAGAAATCGAGTTTTCACCGGATCTATACGTTTTCAGACCCCCTGAACCCAAAAAACATGTTTTTAGCGATTGGTCTGTGTGTGTGTGTGTGTATGTGAACAGAATATCTCAAGAACGGAACATCGTACGAACTTGAAACTTAAGTTACATACCACTAGCGGACGCGACACGAACATTTTCATCAAAATCGGTCAACTGGAAGTAGTAGTTTATTCGTATAATTTTTCAGTTTTTTGCAATTTTCTCAAAAACTGGTCCTACGATTTTTTTTAAAATCGCCTGGTTTACTCAATTTTTTATTCTCTACAAGATAGGGTAGGCGTCATGTTTGCTGAAATTCTGGGTGAGGCTGTTTTCACGTAAAAACGTTGTTTTTTTAAGATTACTGCTTTAATATGCATTTTAGCGCAAAACTTTATATAATAAAAGTTGTAGAGAATTAAAAATTTCTACAACTTTTATTTTAAACAATTTTTTGTATAACGCTTAGTTTAGCGGTAATTTGCGATTTTCTGTTTTTTCTCACGAAAATGTGTGAAAAATTGATTTTTTTAAGATTTCGGCCTTAGTATGCATTTTACGACAAAAGTGTATATAATTTAATTTATACAAAATTAAAAGATCTACAACTTTTATTTAAAGCATTTTTCTCTACAGAGCCTAGTTTAGAGAGAAAGAGTGATTTTCCGTATTACTAAGCCAAACTGAGGTTGATTTTCATTTTGCATCATTCACTCATGATTAAAATAAGGTTATGTTTTTGAGGTTAGTTTTTTGTTTATTTCTAATATTTTATTATTAATGTTAGGTTTATTGTTAATTATTTGCATTGGCAAGAGAAAGTTGTGTGAGTGTTTCACACCAGATTTTTTTTTTTGTGCGCCCTGGAGACTCCAGGAGGAGTATAGGACATATCGTCAGATATAACACCTGAAATACATATTATAAGCATTACACAATGTATCACTACTATCAAGAAAGAAATTCTTGTACGCTATAAAAAGTTTCACCGATCAAGTAATTTTTCAGATTTTTTTTAAAGGAATTCAAAACCTCACAACACTTTAAAAATTGGGGTAATTTATTCATGAATTTTCCCCCTGCATAAGAAAGTTTTTGTTCAAACAATTTTGTGGAGTGATTAGCCACATAATAATCATTCCTGTTTCTCGTGTTATGATTGTGAACATTGAAATTCTGCATAAAATTATTTTGCCTAACATACATAATCACCTCAAAAATGTAGAGGGAGGGAACTGTAAGCAGTTTAAGCTCCTTACATAATGGCCTGCATGAGGTTAGCTATGCAGTTAACTATGCAGGTGGTGGAAGAGCTACTTAATATGTGCTTTTCTGAATACAACATAGTGACTGCTCTAACCATGACATCATATTGTAGTTTTACTCTTACATTGATTTATTATGTTTACAACTATATCGTTTTATAAACATCCTATTGTATTATTTATTGATTCTTAATAATTATCCTAAATAATAAACATTCATTCTAAATAAGTCATAATACTAGGTATATCTATGCTACATTTAGTATCCTTCTTTTTGTGATTTGACATTTGTAGTGATAGACTAGTTAGTCCGTGAGTTCCGTCGAAGCGAGCTTATTATCGTGAGTAATACTAGTTTTACGGTAATTTCAAAATGTTAATTGTATTGTTACAACTCGTTATAGTAAAGTAAAATTGTAAACTTTAATTTAATTAGTTCACATATATTTATTTAACAAAATTATTTGACAAGAAAAACTAACCTTTACAAACGACAACAATGAATATAATGAGTCTATGAAAATAAGTTATTAAACAATTAAAACAATGCAATTCACGCAATTTATTAAAAATGAAATAAACAATATCCCTTACCAAATTACACATTAAATACAATGTCTGTTGTCAAAATAATAAACTTTACTGAAACGAAGAATTCCATACAATTTAGACCACTAACACGTCAGCCATTCAAACCGCGGCCGGGTCCCAACAATGGAAACCTTCGTTTTTATATTTAACCAGTCAGCTGTTTATGACCAGCTGATTTTATTTTCAGTAAAGTTTTGTTAAATTGCAATTGAATTTTAAACAAACTTTCTGTAAATAATTACATTACTCCTTACCTATTTAGTGTGACGGGTCATAAACTGAATTTTATTACTTAAGTGTTTGTGGTGGTTACATTTTGAGTTACACGCTTGATACATGCCTTATGCTTTCAGGTTGGTCGATGTAAGTAGGATAGATAGTATACTGTCCTCCGCCCAGGGAGTGCCTGGAAATGAGAGAGCGGATGCCTTAGCAAAGAAAGGTGCAGCCTCTCACTTCATAGGCCCAGAGCCATTCTGTGGAATTGGTGAAGGCTATTATAGAGGTATAGTTAGGGCCTGGGAAGAGGAGGCTAAAACCTCCTATTGGGAGAAGGTGCCAGGCTGTGAACAGGCAAAGAAATTCATTGCCTATTCCAGCAGAAAGGCTGGGATATATAATAGACTAGGAAGACAGGACTTGAGGAGGGTAGTGGGCCTGATGACTGGTCATTGTAATCTTGGGTATCATTTATCCAAGATAGGAGTTGCTGAAGAGAGCCTGTGTAGATTCTGTCATGAGGCAGAAGAGAAGGCTGAGCATATTTTATGCAGTTGCAAAGTGGTTGGCTGCAAAAGAAGAGCACTGATGGGTAAGGACGTGTTAACACCTTCTCAGGTAAGTGCACTAGATCCTAGGCAGATCCTGCGCTTTATTGAAAGTGTGGGTCTTGCATAAATAAGGAATAGGGGCAATCACAAAAGATCTTTTAGGTCGCGGTGAGGAGGGGCTGCAGAAGCCTGAACGCCCTGGTTGTAAAGAAGAAGAAGAAGATACTGTCCTCCGCATGATGGGCGCAATCGTCAACTTATAGCGCGTTACCAGTAACTTTTGATAATAAATTTATTTTATTCTTATTGCTTTTATTTTTATAACCGGAAAAACCCTTGCATAATTTTAACACAACCAATAAATAATACGTTCGTTTTGTGTCAACAGGTAAACAAAATGGAGTGGTGGTCAAAGTTGGTGTTGACAGATCCGGAAATATCAACGAAGAAGATTAACCCGGAACCATCGAAATTATCCGATCTTGACGGTGAAACGAGAGGTTTAGTCGAAAAGATGATGTACGATCAGAGGCAAAGGGAACTGGGGCGTCCTACTTCAGATGAAGCGAAGAAACAAGAAATGATTCAAAAGTAAGTGGACGTCTCACTTACCTATTCAGTTTTATTTTAATTTTAGTTAGTAATAGGTATTAATGATTACCAAAATATAATTACTTTTTTGTTTTAAATTTTGACTTATTTTTTTAAAACCATTTTTTGAAAATGGCTTCAAAAAAGTAGGCCGAATTTGCTTTGTAAGTGAATGGTTAAAATTGGAGTATTGTAATGTAATAGTGATATCTTAAATAATATAGGAAGAAACCACAAAATACGGAATAGATGACTCACACATGATTAAATTAGCCAATAGGTCCTTTTGGATATCACGTATCCATTTTTTTAGTCACAATATAAATACATCAGTTTATCGTGAATTTTTTTTAATCAAGTGAGAGTTATCTATTATGTATTTGGTAGTTTTTTCTATAATATATAATTCTGAACAATACACACACAGGAAAATGTTTAACAAAATTATTATGATTTCTAATGTATTAATATTATAAATTTATTTTTATTAAAATAGAAATTATCGCTAGGCAATTGAAAAACTATGGTGATATTATCAAAACTGAACCACAGACCAGTTCTAGATTTGACAAACCATTGCAGTTATAGATTTATTTCTAACATCAGTTGTCTACCCAGAGGTGCTTAATTTTTTTTTAGTTTTTTTTTTATTTAGTCCCATCGATAGGTTGGTCTATTAGCATTTTGGTATTGTAGTGGGGTTTAATGTGTTAATATTTCGAACCCGGGACCTTTCGCTTTGTAGGCTAGCACCAGTAGTCACTACACCATGCAGTCGGTCGAAGGTGCTTAATTTTATAGATATACAAACATTGGTTTAATAACCAATGTTAATAATTTAATGACTTAATAATTTAAGTCATATGTCATCCTGATCTCTTGTAAAATATGATTCAACAACTAAAAATAAAGAAAAAAATTCATTGTATCGGGTGATTCAGAACTATACAGCAATCTCACGATAGCTCATTCTATAGCTAAAAATAAGTTCATGTAAACATGCTAAAAATAAGTTCATGTTTTATACAGGGTCAAAGATTTCTATGAGAATTTGGTACCCTCGGTGAGATGAGACTATTCAACCATTTTTAAGGCTGTTTAATAAGGCTATACTGATAGATTTATAACTATATGACAATGTCTCAGTAGCTCATTATTTAGCTAAAGATAAGAAAAAAAGTTCATGTAAACTGTAGCAGACAACGAACACGTGACAAGTTGGTGACCCTTAAAAGGGCTGGCTGTGTTTTGTTTTTGTTGTTGGTCCTGAAATGGGCTATTGTAGATGCGGCGAGCCGGCATATTGAAGTTGCCTAAAGAGTGATGGCTCGGCTTAGCTCTCTCCCTCAGCGGCAGTTGAGCCCCCACTGCAGTGTGACAGTGGTGGCCCTCAGAGCCCCACAGTGTTGGGTTGGCGTAGTTCGTTGGCTGATAACATGGCCGAGGCAGTTCTCTACGGTCCCGCCTGGTCTTTTTTCAGCAGCTGGGTAGGCGAAGGCTGACCAGGGATGGCTGCATGCGATCTCAACTGGGCTCTTCTTCCTTGTTCTGCGTTCAGAAGTTCATTGCGGCCACTTAAATCCCCCTCTGGCGAGTCCACTTCATGGCGAAGGCTGACCAGGGATGGCTGCATGCGATCTCAACTGGGCTCTTCTTCCTTGTTCTCCGTTCAGAAGTTCATTGCGGCCACTTAAATCCCCCTCTGGCGAGTCCACTTCATGGTGGAGTGGAGGCACTGCCTGTGGCATGTCGGTAGCGCTCCCCGCAGCAGGTTCTTTAGACTGTATTCACTGCTGATAATCGTGAGGCCATCGGCAACAAAACACAGGCCTGAAAACGCTTTGTTAGCGAGTTACGAAAGATTTCACTAAGAATTCAGTACACTTGGTGAAATGAGACCATATAAAAATTTGTAAGGCCGTAATAGAGACTAAGGTGATTGTTTATCAATTTTTACCTAATAAATTGAATAAAATTGGTCCCAGTAATGTACCTTAATCAGTTTTAAAGATATCTTATATAAAACACTAGAATTGGAGTGAAAGAATAACACATTTTTGTCGTAACATGAAATTATATTGGTAAATGGTAAATTAAGGTGTACTTTTTATTATCTAGATTTGTAGAAAATTTAATTCTGAAAAGATTCATGTAAATTACGTAAAAAAAAATTGAATACTAAATTCAACTTTCTTTAAAAACAAAACAAATGTAATTGTGAAAAATATATTAACTGCATGAAAAGTACTAACTAGTTTCGTTCATAGATTGGAAAATAAAAACTGTTTTTTTCATTCAATACTGTAGATTTACTTAAAATTAATGAATTTCAATTAAGAAACAATGTTACAATTAGTTATAAAGTGGGCCTCCCTTTGTTCAATACACAATTTCGCTCGAGGAATCCATTCTAGTGCGTCTCATAATGTTAGGAGTATTCTCAATAACTTTTGCTGCTATTGCGATTCCTTTACTCTTCTTGTGCATTAATTTTTTTTAATTAACAATTGACTTCCTCCAACCCCATAGAAAAGTCTAATAGCGTGAGTTTGGGAGACCATGGTGACCCATTTTAAGCTAAAATTATGTATTAAAACAAAACGAAGGGCCACTTTAAGCACCTTTTGTAGTTAACTAATAAACTAATTTTGACGTTTTTAAACTGAAATTAACTGATTTTATGTAAATCTACAGTATTGAATAGAACAATCAATCAGCTCTCATTTCAAACCTATGGACAAAATTAGTTTGTGATAAAGAATTTAACTGCATGAAATACTAACTAACAAAATTATGTTTGTTTTGTTTTAAATAAGGTTAACTTTCAATGTGGTAAACCATTGGTTAACCTTAATTTACCATTTACCTAAGCAATTTCATGTTCAGGACATAAATGTGTGCTTTAGCTCCAATTCGTGTGTTTTTTACATAAGATATCTTTAAAACTGATAAAGTATTATTACTGGGACCGATTTTATCATGTAAAAATACATAAACAATCAATCACCTTTGTCTCTATTATGGCCTTACAAATTTCTTTCTATATGGTCTCATTTCACCGAGTGTACTGAATTCTCGGTGAAGACCCGTCTTAACGAAGCGTTTTCAGGCCTATGTTTTGTCACCAATGGCCCCACCATTATCAGTGCTGCATACAGTCTCACAGTCTCAGAACCTGCTGCGGGAAGCGCTACCGACATGCCAAGGCGTGCCTCCCCTCCACCAGACTCACCGGAGGGAGATCTAAGTGGCAGTACTAAACTCATAAACGGAGAACAAGGAAGAAGAGCTCAGCCGACCACATGCAGCCATCCCTGGGTGGCATCACAGTGAACAGTGAGTTTAGTGCGGGACCAGAACCCGCCTCGACCACGCTATCAGCCGACAAGCTATGCCAACCCAACTGTGGGGCTCTGGGGGCCACCATTTGTCACACTGCAGTATCGAGCCGTCACTCTTCAGGCATCCTCAACACGCCGCCAATCCACAATACCACCAATCCGCTAAATACAACGGTCTTTCTCAAGACCCCGAAACAATAAAATGGCCCTTTCCAGGGTCACCAACTTTGCAAGCAAGGTTTTGCCACGCGTTGTCGGCAACAGTTAATACGAACATTTTTTCTTATCTTTAGCTATTGATTGAGATAGTTTTTTTTTTTTTTTATTCGCTGATCGACCAACTAAGGATCACATTAAGCACTATGCATTTTGGTTTCTTCTTCTCAGGATGTCATTCCTCTTATCTGCCCAAAAAGCCTTCATTTGTTCAGAATGCTCCTTTCTTCTCTCATCCGTCCACCTCCCACCAGTACCCTCTCTTCTTGCAGATTGCACAGTCAGACTTATCCTTTTGTCATTTGTCTTTTGCCTAAATTTGTCTCTATCGTAAATGTCCTCTTCTTCAACTCAAAGTTTTTTTAGATCCTCTTTAGTATTGATAAACCACTTCATAATAGTCTTAGTATTATCAAAGTTATTCAAAATTTTCTTTATCAGTCTGTCATTGCTCATCCTCTTTATGTGCCCGTAAAATCGTGTTCTCCTTCTTCTGAAAGTCTCTGACATCCTCTCTACATTTTCATACAATTTGGTGTTTGAAACGTTTTTATAGGTATTGTGTTCTTCATCATATCGTGGCCCATAGATCTTTCTCAGAATCCTTCTTTCTCTCTTCTCGACATCTTCTATAAGTCCTTTATTTTCTGAGGTCAATGTCTCTGATGCATATAAAGGCACAGGCTTTACTACTGTTTCGTAATGTCTTAACTTTGCAGTTCTTGAGGAACATTGTTTGTTGTAAATATTTTTAGTAGCTAAATATGCCAGATCCAATTTCTTAATCCTGGCTTTTAACGCCTCTTTGTCACCTCCATTCTTCATGATTATTTCGCCCAGATATTTGAATTTATCCACAATGTTAATCTTCCCATATTTTGTTTTCAATGCCTTATCCGTTATACCTTTTATTGTTGTCATCAGTTCTGTTTTTTCATATGAAATTTGTAGTCCTGCCTGTTCTGCAACTTCCTTCAGTAGGTCTAGTTGAGCCTTAGCTGTTTCTATGTTATCTGTGAGCAAAGCTATATATCGTCAGCAAATGCTAGACAGTCTATTTCAGTCCCTCTAGACTGTAACTCTTCTCTCCAATTTCTTATTATCTTCTCCAACACACAATTAAAAAGCAGAGGTGATAGGCCGTCTCCTTGTCTCACTCCTGTTTTAACTTCAAAGGGCTCTGAGAGATGTCCTAAAAATTTAATTTTGGATTTAGTTTCTGTCAAAGTTGCTTTGATCATGGCTCTAAAAGTTTTCTATCTACTCCAAATTCTTCTAAGATCTTAATTAAAACTTCTCTATCTATACTGTCATACGCTTTCCTGAAGTCTACGAACGTGGCAACATATTTCTTTGACCTAATGGCATAGTACTTTATAATTGTTTTAAGGTTCTGTATTTGTTCTATTGTTGATCTACCCTTTCTAAAGGGTAGAGATAGTTTCTATTAGATCTATTGAGATAGTTTATGAATGAATAATAAACATAGGTCCAAATGTACCTTCATGCACAAATTTCAGCCCATGAGCACAGGTATGGATGGGGCTTTATAAACGGCCTCTAAGGCCATCTGCACAATGCCCCAACCACCAAGAACAATGTGATTAGCTGGTGATAATGCCCTGCACCGTGGTGTTGTCATGACAACGCGGTGTCTGAAAACAGCATTAGTTAACAGCATTTATTTACTGTATTAATGCTATTGATATTTTTTTTTTACTTACCTTTTTTATTCTTTTGTAAATGTTAAAATTTACGAAAGATATCTTATTGAGTAAGATATTTTTACTTAATTTATCATCTTGGCTGATAAAACTATCATTCATTTCATTTAAATGTTTGTATACATAGTACATCTCATATTTTTCAATTCTCTGTATTTACATGGTTTCAGTAATGCAATTTAAGTGCAGTAATGTATGGTGTCAGTGTTCATTGTACTTTATACTTTAAATTACCAATATAATGGTAAATTCCTGGAACATACAGTTCCAGTTATTGAGGCAATAACTGTTATTTAGGCCAATCCATATAAAAAATATGCACATGATGCCATGTGCCATGGAATGCCGTAATGTGAATATTGATTTTTTAATAATTTGTAGATATGTAGTGTTTGTTTATTGTTGAATCTGATAGTGACATCAAGAGGCGTGGGATATCATGGAAAATGTTTAAAAGGGCAGTTTATAGTTTAAGCTCTGGCCGCCTAGGTGGTAGCGGCGGTCGTAGTAATAGTGATTGTTGAAGAGAGGTAGGAGGGTGGCATCTGCGTTGTGCCAGCGGAGGCATCTTCTTCCCTTTCATCCCTCGCAGTAGTAGTAGTGCATTGATGAGCAGTCATAGTAATCGTGATTGTTGACGTGAGGTGGGTGACACGGTGTCTCGTCCAGGGTGTTCAATTGGCAGTGGTCGAGGGGTAGGTGGGTGGCGTCTGCGTTGTGCCAGCGGAGGCATCTTCTTCCCTTTCTTCCCTCGCAGTAGTAGTAGTGCATTGATGAGCAGTCATAGTAATCGTGATTGTTGACGTGAGGTGGGTGACACGGTGTCTCGTCCAGGGTGTGGCAGGGGTAGGTGGGTGGCGTCTGCGTTGTGCCAGCGGAGGCATCTTCTTCCCTCGCAGTAGTAGTACTGCATTGATGAGCAGTCATAGTAATCGTGATTGTTGACGTGAGGTGGGTGACACGGTGTCTCGTCCAGGGTGTTCAATTGGCAGTGGTCGAGGGGTAGGTGGGTGGCGCCTGCGTTGTCCCAGCGGAGGCATCTTCTTCCCTTTCTTCCCTCGCAGTAGTAGTGCATAGTGCATTGATGAGCGGTCATAGTAATCGATTGTTGACGTGAGGTGGGTGACACAGTGTCTCGTCCTGGGTGTTCAATTGGCAGCATCTTCTTCCCTTTCTTCCCTCGCAGTAGTAGTAGTGCATTGATGAGCGGTCATAGTAATCGTGATTGTTGACGTGAGGTGGGTGACACGGTGTCTCGTCCAGCAATTGGCAGTGGTCGAGGGGTAGGTGGGTGGCGCCTGCGTTGTCCCAGCGGAGGCATCTTTCTTCCCTTTCTTCCCTCGCAGTAGTAGTGCATAGTGCATTGATGAGCGGTCATAGTAGTGATTGTTGACGTGAGGTGGGTGACACGGTGTCTCGTCCAGGGTGTTCAATTGGCAATGGTCGAGGGGTAGGTGGGTGGCATTGGCAATGGTCGAGGGGTAGGTGGGTGGCGCCTGCGTTGTGCCAGCGGAGGCATCTTCTTCCCTTTCTTCCCTCGCAGTAGTAGTGCATAGTGCATTGATGAGCGGTCATAGTAATCGATTGTTGACGTGAGGTGGGTGACACAGTGTCTCGTCCAGGGTGTTCAATTGGCAGTGGTCGAGGGGTAGGTGGGTGGCGCCTGCGTTGTCCCAGCGGAGGCATCTTCTTCCTTTTCTTCCCTCGCAGTAGTAGTGCATAGTGCATTGATGAGCGGTCATAGTAATCGTGATTGTTGACGTGAGGTGGGTGACACAGTGTCTCGTCCAGGGTGTTCAATTGGCAATGGTCGAGGGGTAGGTGGGTGGCGTCTGCGTTGTGCCAGCGGAGGCATCTTCTTCCCTTTCTTCCCTCGCAGTAGTAGTGCATAGTGCATTGATGAGCGGTCATAGTAATCGATTGTTGACGTGAGGTGGGTGACACAGTGTCTCGTCCAGGGTGTTCAATTGGCAGTGGTCGAGGGGTAGGTGGGTGGCGTCTGCGTTGTGCCAGCGGAAGCATCTTCTTCCCTTTCTTCCCTCGCAGTAGTAGTAGTGCATTGATGAGCGGTCATAGTAATCGTGATTGTTGACGTGAGGTGGGTGACACGGTGTCTCGTCCAGCAATTGGCAGTGGTCGAGGGGTAGGTGGGTGGCGCCTGCGTTGTCCCAGTGGAGGCATATTCTTCCCTTTCTTCCCTCGCAGTAGTAGTGCATAGTGCATTGATGAGCGGTCATAGTAATTGTGATTGTTGACGTGAGGTGGGTGACACGGTGTCTCGTCCAGGGTGTTCAATTGGCAGTGGTCGAGGGGTAGGTGGGTGGCGTCTGCGTTGTGCCAGCGGAAGCATCTTCTTCCCTTTCTTCCCTCGCAGTAGTAGTAGTGCATTGATGAGCGGTCATAGTAATCGTGATTGTTGACGTGAGGTGGGTGACACGGTGTCTCGTCCAGCAATTGGCAGTGGTCGAGGGGTAGGTGGGTGGCGCCTGCGTTGTCCCAGCGGAGGCATATTCTTCCCTTTCTTCCCTCGCAGTAGTAGTGCATAGTGCATTGATGAGCGGTCATAGTAATTGTGATTGTTGACGTGAGGTGGGTGACACGGTGTCTCGTCCAGGGTGTTCAATTGGCAATGGTCGAGGGGTAGGTGGGTGGCGCCTGCGTTGTGCCAGCGGAGGCATCTTCTTCCCTTTCTTCCCTCGCAGTAGTAGTAAGTAGTGCATTGATGTTATGATGGATATATCGATGGACCTGGTGGCAATGCTCATTTTAGGGACGCATCCAGGTTTTGCGGGGTTGTGGTTGTCTAGGCGGGAACCTGGTCTACCGACAGGGTTGTCCAGCACAGGCATCATCCTCTTCCCCTCGCAGCATTAATATGGTCCGTTGGCGGGACCTGGTGGGTGCAAAACGTCCTGTTTAGGGATGTCATCAACGGCTAATTAGCACGTGTGGTCCTCTAGGCGGGAACCGGGTACCATCGGTCAGTTGTGGACGACAGACATATTTCTTTTCTTCTTTCACCTTAAAGCAGTGCATTCCGTTGCTATGGCTGCTTTGACGGGACCTGGTAGGCCCATAAGCACTGCTGTGAGGGAAAAGGAGAAAAGAAATGCCTGTCGCCCACGACTGACCGAAGGTTCCCGCCTAGAGGACCACACGTGCTAATTAGCCGTCGATGACATCCCTAAACAGAACGTTTTGCACCCACCAGGTCCCGCCAACGGAGCCATATTAATGCTGCGAGGGGAAGAGGATGAATGCCGGTGCTGGACAACCCTGTCGGTAGACCAGGTTCCCGCCTAGACAACCACAACCCCGCAAAACCTGGATGCGTCCCCAAAATGAGCATTGCCACCAGGTTTAGGTGGCAATGCTACCTAAACCTGGTAGGCTTAGGTAGCATTGCTACCTAAGTTTTACCTGGTTTTCCACCTAAGCAAGGTGGAAAACCTTGCTTAGGTTTTCCACCTTGCTTAGGTGGAAAACCTTAGGGAAGGTGGAAAACCTTCCCTAAGCAAGGGAAGGTTTTCCATCATATCATCAATGCACTACTTACTACTACTGCGAGGGAAGAAAGGGAAGAAGATGCCTCCGCTGGCACAATGCAGGCGCCACCCACCTACCCCTCGACCATTGCCAATTGAACACCCTGGACGAGACACTGTGTCACCCACCTCACGTAAACAATCACGATTACTTTGACCGCTCATCAATGCACTACTACTGCGAGGGAAGAAAGGGAAGAAGATGCCTCCGCTGGGACAACGCACCACCCACCTACCCCTCGGCCACTGCCAATTGAACACCCTGGACGAGACACCGTGTCACCCACCTCATACTATGACCGCTCATCAATGCACTACTACTGCGAGGGAAGAAAGGGAAGAAGATGCCTCCGCTGGGACAACGCAGAAACCACCCACCTACCTCGGCCACTGCCAATTGAACACCCTGGACGAGACACCGTGTCACCCACCTCACGTCAACAATCACGCAATGCACTACTACTGCGAGGGAAGAAAGGGAAGAAGATGCCTCCGCTGGGAGATGCCTCCGCTGGGACAACGCACCACCCACCTACCCCTCGGCCACTGCCAATTGAACACCCTGGACGAGACACCGTGTCACCCACCTCATACTATGACCGCTCATCAATGCACTACTACTGCGAGGGAAGAAAGGGAAGAAGATGCCTCCACTGGGACAACGCAGACACCACCCACCTACCTCGGCCACTGCCACTGCCAATTGAACACCCTGGACGAGACACCGTGTCACCCACCTCACGTCAACAATCACGCAGTGCACTACTACTGCGAGGGAAGAAAGGGACTGCGAGGGAAGAAAGGGAAGATGATGCCTCCGCTGGGACAACGCAGACACCACCCACCTACCCCTCGGCCACTGCCAATTGAACACCCTGGACGAGACACCGTGTCACCCACCTCATACTATGACCGCTCATCAATGCACTACGATTACTGCGAGGGAAGAAAGGGAAGAAGATGCCTCCGCTGGGACAACGCTGACCCCACCCACCTACCCTTCGGCCACTGCCAATTGTACACCCTGGATGAGACACCGTGTCACCCACCTCCAACAATCACGATTACTAACCGCCGCTCAGCAATGCACTACTACTGCGAGGGAAGAAGGGAAGAAGACAATGCACTACTACTGCGAGGGAAGAAGGGAAGAAGATGCCTCCCTCCGCTGGCACAACACAGACGCCACCTACCTACCCCTCGACCACTGCCAACTGGGCGAAGGAAAGAAGATGCCTCCCTCCGCTGGCACAACACAGACGCCACCTACCTACCCCTCGACCACTGCCAACTGGGCGAGACACCGCGTCACCCACCTCACGTCAACAATCACGATAACTATGACCGCTCCTACTACTACGAGGGAAGAAAGGGAAGAAGATGCCTTCGCTGGCACAACATAACGAAATTGTCAACAATGACAATTATTACTATTACCGCCGCTACCGCCCACAGCTTAAACGGCCCTTTTCAAACATTTTCCACACGTTCTTACACATGTTTTAAAATATATAATTACATCACAGTTCAAATCACAGTATATTAGTCATGTATTAACAACCCTCTTTTTGTGTTGCAGGTTTATGGCTCAACATCCCGAAATGGACTTTTCAAAATGCAAATTCAATTAATTGCCTTACATGGATTATAAAATAAAATACATTTAAATTACACACACAGTGTCGTTCGTTACTTGTTATTTTTCATTTTAATTTAATCACAGTTATTTTTTTTTTAATCAATTTATTAATTATTGAAATGATAAGGAATTAATTAATTATATTTTTTTATTTTAAATTAAAACTTGAAGAACATAAGTTTTTTAGATTGAGTCTTAAGTTATCAATATCAAATAAATTTTTTTTGTACTTCAAAATAAATTTTTTTTGTTTAAATAAATTTCAAATTTGAGATTTGTAATGTAATGATTTTATGTAATAGTTTTTTTATTGTACTTCATATTTTGATTAATTAGCGTTAAATAAATTGCAAAATTTTGAATTTGTGTTTGATTTCATTAAATACCCTATGGTTTGTTTACTGTTACGGAGGTTTCCTCAAAAAATATCTTTATAAAGAAACAGAAAGTGAAACTTGAAACTCGAAACTCGCATACAATGTTCTCGTGTCGATGTAAATAATGTAATGTTACCTAACTAACCGTCACTTGGATTTAGATTTTAATGAGTAGAACAAAATTTGGAAATTAATTGACACTGAAACTCTGAAGAATAAAACGCTTCAAAAATAGATTTTAATGAGCAAAATTAGTAAATTTATTGACACTGAAATTCTGAAGAATAAAACGCTTCAAAGAAATCTTGTAGGTTTTTACTTTCTATATCTTTAAGACTCGAAAATAATATTTTTGGTGAAAATCCAATTTTGTGAAATTTGTTATGAAAACATACCTATCCTTACCTATATTTCATATAGAGCAAAAGAAAGTAAAAATTGCTTAAAGAACAAAAAATAAATGAACTCATTTTTTTTATTCTTCTAAAGGACAGAATGTAGAGAATCTTTTAAAGTGGAAATACGATATATATAAAATTAACCAACTGATTAAAAACAGAAAACAAAATTTTATTTTTACTTAGCTTGTGATTTGTTTATTACGTTGACAGAATCATTTGTTCCCAATCGGGTGTAACAGACATTCTTACTGGAACAGATCCCATACATATTGTGTATCCAGTTTTCGAATTACGATCCAAGTCCACCGAAATGAGATCCTGTAACAAAGAGAAAAAGGATTTTAAAATGTTAAAAATGCATTTATCTTGATGCATAGATATTCATTAAGATGTTAAAAAAAACTGGTGTAAAACAGTCACACGACTTTCTCTTGCCAGTGCAAATAATTAACAATATAGCCTGGATGTTTAATCATGAATGAATGACCCTAAAGAAAAACCAACCCTTGCAGAACTTAAAAATATGGAAAATCACTAATGATGCTAAATTAAGCTCTGTAGAAAAATGCTCAAAATAAAAGTTGCACCCCAGATTTTTTAAATTTTCTATGACCTTTTTTTACAGATTTAGATGAGAAAAATACAAAAAAAAACTGCCCGTTGAAACTAAACTAAAGTGTTAAAAAAACTGCTTGAAATGAAAAATTTAGGTTAGTTTATGTAATTTTATCTACACTTCTGCCCTTAAATGCATAAGGCTGAAAAAAAACTTTTTTTACCATGAGAGCACAGCCTCCCCAAGAATAAAAATTCAGTAAATAGAGACATTAAAAAATATTGTAGATAGCAGTTTTTGAGAAAATTGCAAAAAGTGAAAAAATTGGATGAATTCACTGTACTACTTCCAGTGGACCAATTTTTATGAAAATGTTTGACAGGTCCCCTTGTGGTACTAAATTTGGTTCCAAGTTCAAAGTTTGTACAATATTCACTTTTAGAGATATCGTATACTTCAAATAGAGCAAGAGAAAGTAAAAAAAAACTTCTCCTGCATTAACTACGAGGGAGGTCTGAAAAGTTGTCAGCCTGATAATGAAAACGACAATAATTTATTTATGCTTTCAAAAGTATTTTTTTTAAATTTATTTATTTAACGTCGCATCAACTGCAAAGTCATTAGTGACAACGTTGGGGTGTAAATGTGTGAGGATGAAATGACTTTTTGTAATGTATGAAAATATGCTGTGCCTGAGTGGGATTCGAACCCAGGACCGCATGACGAGAGGCGAGCGCGTTACCGACTACGCCAATGCGGCCGGCAAAAGTAGTTTTATTTTTCAACATAATCTCCTCTAATATCAATACATTTCATCCAGCAGTGTTCCAATGCCATTATCCCCTCTCTGTATTGTTTCTCTGGAAGTGCTGCGCAAAGTACCTACCAACAGCTGCAATATCTTCTTAATTGGACGAAAAGCGCTGACCAAAAAGGAAGGTCTTCATTTTTAAGAATAGATGGAAGTCCGAGGGAGCCAAATCTGGGGAATAGGGTGGAAATTCCACCATTTAATAATGCAGATCCCTTAATTTCCCCATTGCCAAGGCACTTGTGGGCAGGTGCACTGTCATGATGGAAAAGGATTTTCTTCTTCTTTAAGCCGAGTTTGTTTTCATGAATGCTTCCATCCAGTTGTGTTAAAAGTTGAGAGTAGTATACTGGTTCTTGGTTTTACCTTTATCAAGATAGTCAAAACGCAAAATTCCTTTCGCATCCCATAACACCAATGCCCCATGATCTTTCCCGCCGATGGCACCGTTCTTGGCTTCTTTGGAGCTGAAGTACCAGCTTCTGACCTCTGCTTAGACTGCTGTTTGGATTTGGGTGTGTAGTGTGAATCCATGTTTCATCCATTGTAACTTATAAACGCAAAAAGTCACTTTGGTTATTCTTAACACGCGCCAAACACTTTTTGAGAAGTGTCATGCGAATGTGTTTGTGATCGACAGTGAGCACAGCGGCACTTACCTTACGTAAAGCTTTTTCATGTTTAATTCCTGGTGCAAGATGTAACCATCTTGTTCCTTAGATATCCCTAGAGCATTAGCAATTTCATGCACCTTTCTACGCCAATCTTCCAAAACAGTATCATGCACTTTGTCCATAATTTACGGTGTGGTTGCAGTTTTTGGACGTCCATTTCTTTACAGTGGAAATTGAAGATGAAGAGTCTTCAATGAATTGTGTTGAAGATGTGTCCCCACACACATTTACAAGCCGCAAATGAATTTCAGTCGGTGTAAAACCTTTTTCAAAGGATTTTATCGCGGAGGCCCTCAGTGATACTAGATTTTTTCCATTTTCAACACCACGAGCACCACAACTGCTGCCCGGAAAGACTTCCAATTTTACATGGCATTTACTAACAGGTGTACCAATGACAGAGGAAAAATCACGTACGTAGCGCTACGATCTCTGGGTGACGCCGAGAACTTTTCAGACCTCCTTGTATTAAAGTATAATAATTTACAATAAACATACCTGTTCAAATGCGACTTGAGTGCCCATTTCCAGCCAAAGTTTTGCATCGCCAAGTACCAGCCTGATGCGTCCTGATTTTAAGATCTGCATTTTTCCAATTTTTCCAGGTTTAAGGTTTTGTAATGTACAACGAAGGTCAGCTTCCACCTAAAAAAATAAATAAATAATGATCACAAAATAGTAAAATAAATCAACATAAAATTGTCGGTGAATTAACACAGTTATCAGCAAAGCTTTTAGTGTTTAGAGGACTTCTTCTTCATCAGGTTATCACTGTTCAGTGTTGGAATTAGGCCTCCCCTGCCCAGTTAAGTTCAGGCCAGCCCGTTGGCATGGTGGTTAGCACAACTGGCTTCTATGCCGGGGTCTCGGGTTCCTGATCAGGTTTGGCATTTTTTTTATCACTCATCTTCATGTATCATCCTTCTCACCATCTGCATTAGCAGCAATTGCAAAACAGTCAAGACGTAAAACAAAAACAAAAAAATTCCCAGTTAAAGCCTGGCACCAGTTTTAATTAATCACTCCACCATGTTTGTGGACAACCTCTAACTTGCTTTCACAGGCAGGGGGAACTGCTCAATCTCATTGTTCCATCAATCATCTTTCTGTTTCATTGCCCATCCAACTGATCCTCATTTCTTCGTTCAATTTAATTTTTTGCCATTAGTCTCTTCATGTCTTTGTCTTGGCTAGGTTCTTCATCAGGCCTTTTGTAATGAATCATTAGGGTGCAGTATATGAGAGGATAGGATCTACACATTGAGTGTAGTTCCGAAACTATTACATTATAATTTTACCTACTGAAGAAAGTTACTACAGGGAAACAATTCTGATTTCAGAATGAATGAATTCGATGTTAACCCTTTTACGTGTAGGGTAACGATATATCATTACCCTGCTATTGTGCCGAAGCGTATATGGTAACGATCTATCGGTACTCTTATTAAAACGAAATATAGTTTTTATGTTTCACGATAGATGGGGAAAGTGTATACTTAAAATGAAGCTTAAGAAAATAGACATTACGATAGAATAACAACGAAATAATCGATTTTTTTTAACTGCGTAATATCGAATAAGAGAAAAGCATTGTTGTATACAATGTATCCGCGTGTCTATTTTGAGGTTAGTGTCGTCCGAGTAGTTCACAAAAACAACTATTTTTCAAGAACAACTGTGTATATTATGATGATTTTTTTTTATTTTGTTTATATTGAACTGGAGTTATCATGTGTTGTGGGTATCAAGATTTTAATAGCGTGAAAAATTTATAAATCATTGGGAAAGTGAATTTTTTTTGTTTGTATAAAAAATTTGATAATTAATTTATTTTTTTAAAATTTTGAGTCAATGCAACAAATATTGAACCATATCAAACGAATTTGCAGAACCTTTTTGGTAAGCCTGATTTTTTTCATTACTGTATCTGAAAAATTGTATATTTGGCAGTAGTTTGAAAAAATGCTTATATTTTTGTTAAAATCGGCCTGAGCATTTTCGCATACCTATCAGCAAAAGCCTTACACGTCAAAGGGTTAAATATTAGCTCATTGATGTTAGTAAAAAGAGAAAAGAAACAAAACTGCAGTCAGACCTCCGTATCCGCGGTTTACAATTACATACTACTTTTCACGAGTCTAAGAAAAAAAAAATGTACAGTTAGTGCTGTTCTGGCTACAGCTTAATGGCTTGTTAATTAAAAACAAACAAGTAGAACCATTAAATCATTCGGACAGAAGGGTGTATTCTGCTGAACCTTCTCTATCTTCCGAAGAAGACAATCCTAAAGAAGTGATTCATCAGAAAGTGAACAGCCAAGGATGCCTCATAGGCACCGTCATCATCATCATCATCATCATCATAGTCATTGAATGAGAACAAGAAACACATAAACATTGGTGAGTTTCTAACATACAATAAACTACAGTGCAGTAAAATAAATTTTAACACATAAATGTTAAGGGTGTCCATGAAGTTTGCGGTTATTTTGAATTTAACATAAATTTATAATGCAAATTTTTTACTTTCTTGCCCATGATGAACAACGTACAGAACTTGTACACAACAATGTATAGTGGAGAGATGACTTGAATGCTAGTGTTAGATGAACTGGGGAACAGGAAAGCCATAGATAGGACAAGCTTTCCTGTTCCTCACTTGGTCTCACACTAGCATTCAAGTCAACTCTCCACTATACTTTTCGATATTATCACCTTGATGATTGAGGCATTTGTCCTATCTATGGACAAGCTTTCCTTTTCCACACATTGTTTCACACTTAGAAAAATAACTTGTTATTTTTTTCTGTGATTCTTTGTTACACTGTTTTTTTATCACTTGTTGGCGCATTTCTCTTAGGACAAGATAATAGTCATTGAATTCCGAACTAAAGTCTCCAAATTCAATAAGTTCGTCTATGTGGTTTCTCACTTCACTAAATTGTGAAACGTTTTCTTCACTGAGTAGCCAATAATGTAATACAGGATGAAACAATTTTTATTAGACAGTTAAAAGCTATTATTTTTTGAAGTAGCACTTTATTAATTTTTAACTAAAAAACTTCTAAAAAAATTAAAAAAGCTGCTCTTCTTGGAGTAGTCCGAAATATCACGAATTCCGAATTAGTGAGGTTTTACTGTACATTGAGAAATATCTTTTCCACATCAACAAAACTTGTATAAGTAAAATTACCTTGTTAGAAGGCTGCTCAGTTGTAGAACTAATACTATTACTGTTGCTATTCTTGCTAGTGCCAGCATTACTTTGGGAAGAAGATGATGATGGTGTTTGTGTTTGCCTCGTATCCACTTCTGGTTTCAAACCGGGCATACATGAAGGTAACTAAAAAAAGCAAAAAAATCTGGTAAGAAACACTCACACAACTTTCTCTTGCCAACACAAATAATTAACAATATAACCTAACATTAGAAATAAACAAAAAACTAACCTCAAAAAGCATAACCTTATTTTAATCATGAGTGTGTCACCGGATGGCGACATTAAGTGGCAACCTTATTAATTTGGTGGCCCTGAAAAGGGCCGTTTAAGCGGTGGTCGTCTGTCGTAGTCGTCGTGGCGGTCGGAGGCTGGGCGACACGGCGTGTCGTCGTCCAGCGGAGACGTCATCTTCTTCCCTCGCAATAGTGCGTCGATGGCTGCTTCGTCAGGTCCGGTGGGCGTAAGGCTCGGTCGAGGGACCGCTGTGGGCATCGCTCGCGTCAGCGGGCGATGACGGTCCGGTCGACGGCCTACGGTGACGGGACGGCGAGCGAAAGCAGCATCTTCTCTCTTGCGGGGTTGTCGATTAGTTCTCGCTGGAGTCCGGCAGCCGTGTGCGGTGGTGGACGTCTCGTCTGCTGTCTGGTGGAAGTGAATCCCTCGGTGTCTTGATTGGAATTGATTCAACCCGGCTCAGTGCAGCGCTCTTTATATAGCTGCTGTTGTAGAGAGCGGCTACTGATTTGGCCTTGATGACAAAGGCAGCCGGAAGGTTTGTCGGGCGCCGCTACAGGGCTTTGTCGCTTCGCCGCTAAAGAGCCCATCGCGCCGACAAAGGCCGGAAGAAGTATTGAAGGCCGGCAACACAGTAAATGATTAATTACAAGGGGTGGCGGTGACAAGTGAAAGACGCAAAGTGAAAATCGATCTCTGTTTGGCTTAAAAATACGGAAAATCACTCTTTCACGCTAAACTAAGCTCTGTAGAGAAAAATGCTTTAAATAAAAGTTGTAGATCTTTTTATTTCCTATAAAATTGATTATTTATACACTTTTGTCGTAAAATGCATTCTAAGGCAGAAATCTTAAAAAAATTATTTTTCACACATTTTCATGAGAATAAAAACAGAAAATCGCTAATTACCGCTAAACTAAGCGTTATACAAAACAATGTTTGAAATAAAAGTTGTAGGATTTTAAATTTTCTACAACTTTTATTGTTTAAGTTTCTGCGCTAAAATGCATATTTAAGTCGTAATCTTAAAAAAAACAATTTTTTTACGTTAAAACAGCCTCACCAAAAATTTAAGCAAACATGGCGCCTATCCTATCTTATAGAGCATAACAAATTTAGTAAACCAGGCGATTTTTAAAAAAATTGTAGGACGTTTTTGAGAAAAGTGAAAAATTATATGAATAAACTACTACTTCCGGTTGACCAATTTTGATGAAAATGTTCGGGTCCGGTAGTGATATGTAACTTAAGTTTCAAGTTTGTACGATGTTCCGTTCTTGAGATATTCATTTACACACACACACACAGACCAATTTTTTGGGTTCAGGAGGTCTGAAAACGAGTAGATCCGGTGAAGAGTGGATTTGGAAAAATCGATATGAAAACAATACTTTCCTTCCTATACATTCATATAGGCAAGAGAAAGTAAAAATAGTAATTAAGCTTTAAACAATTCTGTTTTCAAAGAGATAGGGGAAAAAATCCCTTTATTGAGGTGTCTCATGGTGGTGGCAATTTTGAAAAGGTTTATTTTGATTTGTGCAGCAGCAAGAGTGGTTTAGAAGAGATGGGAAATGTAAAAACATTTACTATTTACTATTTTCGTGTAGGCAACGAAAACTTACAGGAAGTTGGGGAATTCTGCTATCTAGAGAGTAAAATAACAAAGGATGGAAGAAGCACAAGTGTTATCAAAAGAAGAATTGCTCAAGCTAGAAAAGCTTTTGAAATAAAAAACAGCTTACCGACTACAAACATTGATTTACAGATTAGGAAAAATTTCTTAAAACATTATGTTTAGAGTGTAGCATTATACGAGAGTGAAATGTGGGTGATAGGGGCTGTAGAAAAGAAAAGGATAAAAGCTTTTGAAATGTTAAAGATTAGGTGGGTGGACAAAATAAGTAATTTAGAGGTTCTTAGGCGAGTGGGTGAAAAAGTATATGGAAGCATCTTACCAGAAGAAGGGATAGGCTAGTGGGGCATATTTTAAGACATCCAGGTATTGGGCTATCAATCATGGAGGGTAATATTGAGGGAGTAAATTGTAGGGGGAGGCAAAGTTTAGAATATGTAAAGCAAATTCAAAAGATGTATGGTGTTACAGGTATGTAGATATGAAACGACTTCGACAAGATAGAAAAGCTTGGAGAACTGCATCAAACCAGTCGAGAGACTGATGAAAAAAAAAGCTGATTTTTAACGAGAAAAATACAGAAAATCACTTTGGGCGCAAAAACCAGTTGCACAAAACCACAAAGTGACCGACTAATAACAAAATGAGCTGATACAATAATAATAATAAAAAAAATCTGGTGTGAAACACTCACACAACTTTCTCTTGCCAATGCAAATAATTATTAATAAACCTAACATTATTAATAAAATATTAGAAATAAACAAAACACTAACCTCAAAAACATAACCTTATTTTAATCATGAATGAATGACGCAAAATGAACATCGTACTCAGTTTGGCTTAAAAAAACGGAAAATCACACTTTCACGCTAAACTAAGCTCTGTAGAGAAAAATTCTCCTAATAAAAGTTGTAGACATTTTAATTTCCTATAAATTTTATTATTTACACTTTTGTCGTAAAATGCGTACTAAAGCCGAAATCTTAAAAAAATCGATTTTTCACACGTTTTCGTGAGAAAAAAACAGAAAAACGCTAATTACCGCTAAACTAAGCGTTATACTAAAAAATGTTTGAAATAAAAGTTGTAGGTTTTTAAATTCTCTACATTTTTTATTATATAAATTTTTACGCTATAATACATATTAAAGCCGTAATCTTAAAAAAACACTTTTTTTTATGCAAAAACACCCTCACCAAGAATTTCAGCAAACATGGCGCCTACCCTATCTTGTAGAGAATAAAAAACTGAGTAAATGATGCGATTTTTAAAAAAATTGTAGGACCAGTTTTCGAGAAAATCACAAAAAAGTGAAAAATTATACGAATAAACTACTACTTCCAGTTGACTGATTTTGATGAAAATGTTTGTGTCGGGTCCGGTAGTGGTATGTAAGTTAAGTTTTAAGTTTCAAGTTCATACAATGTTCCGTTCTTGAGATATTTTGTATACACACACACACACACAGACCAATCGCTAAAAACATGTTTTTTGGGTTCAGGAGGTCTGAAAACGTATAGATCCGGTGAAAACTCTATTTCGAAAAATCGACATGAAAACAATACTTTCCTTCCTATATATTCATATAGGCAAGAGAAAGTAAAAAACAAACAACTGAAAAATTATCTGCTTTAATACTTACTTGTAACATAACGAACTGTGGTTCCCTTGAATTCATTATTTCTTTCACAGTCGGTGTTTTTGGCTTTTTACTATCTAAAGATGATTTCTTATCAGCTGTAAGGTTTATTTCAGTCAGTTTACCTAAAAACAAAAATTGATAAAAAATATCTGTATAGTGGAAACAGTTGCATAATCTTTTCGGAGAAGAAAAGTAGGTTGTCTTCATTCAAAAATAAATCTTTATAATGCATCCTGCAGTTTGAAATTATTTCTATTTCATATAATGAATTAATATAATAATTTCACTAACCTTCTTTTTAAACTGCGTCACCTTTATTGTAATTTCTACTTACACGTGTTTCGGTGGATCCACCCTCATCAGAGTAAATGAAAAATTGAAACTAAAAAATATTTTAGTTTCAATTTTTCATTTACTCTGAAATGAGAAATTGAAACTAAAAAATTTTTTAGTTTCAATTTTTCATTTACTCTGATGATGGTGGATCCACCGAAACACGTGTAAGTAGAAATTACAATAAAGGTGACGCAGTTTAAAAAGAAGGTTAGTGAAATTATTATATTAATTCATTATATGAAATAGAAAAGTAGGTTGACAAGGAAAAAGTAGTCTGAAAATTTCAATACTTTTTGTTAATATGAAACACTTAATTCACCCTTAGAGTGATATAATTCAAGAGAATATTGTGAGTTCCTACAGAAAGATACCAGCCTATTTTCGTGAAATTTGTAGCATTTTATAAATCCATCTATAACTTGGCTATTTTTTATGATATCTCTTAAGATTTTTTGTTTTGTTCAAAATGAATTGATCTTGTATGAAATTTAACATAATTATTTCCTATAATTTAAAAAAAATACAAAAAATGGAAATTTCTACTTAAACATTTTTTGCGGAAATTTCAGTTTTAATTTTTTTTAAATTATGCTAAAAAATTAAGTTACCCAACTTCACTTACATCACTATTTAATTACGTACAAAGTCACCAAAAATCATTTATAAATTGTAAAAAATAAAGATACTGTGATAAAAGTTTTGAAAATCCAATTTGTAGTTTTTTACTTTCTCTTGCCTATATGAATATATAGGAAGGAAAGTATTGTTTTCATGTCGATTTTTAGAAATCGAGTTTTCACCGGATCTATACGTTTTCAGACCCCCTAAACCCAAAAAACATGTTTTTAGCGATTGGTCTCTGTGTGTGTGTGTGTGTGTGTGTGTGTGAACAGAATATCTCAAGAATGGAACATTGTACGAACTTGAAACTTGAAACTTAAGTTACATACCACTACCGGACCCGACACGAACATTTTCATCAAAATCGGTCAACCGGAAGTGGTAGTTTATTCCTATAATTTTTCACTTTTTTGCGATTTTCTCAAAAACTGGTCCTACGATTTTTTTTAAAATCGCCTGGTTTACTCAATTTTTATTCTCTACAAGATAGGGTAGGCGCCATGTTTGCTGAAATTCTGCGTGAGGCTGTTTTTACGTAAAAACATTTTATTTTTAAGATTGCGGCTTTAATATGCATTTTAGCGCAAAACGTTATATAATATAAGTTGTAGAGAATTTAAAAACCTACAACTTTTATTTCAAACATTTGTTTGTATAACGCTTAGTTTAGCGGTAATTTGCGATTTTCTGTTTTTTTCTCACGAAAACGTAAGAAAAATCGATTTTTTTAACATTTCGGCCTTAGTATGCATTTTACGACAAAAGTGTATATAATTAAATTTATAGAAAATTAAAAGATCTACAACTTTTATTTAAAGCATTTTTCTCTACAGAGCCTAGTTTAGAGAGAAAGAGTGATTTTCCGTATTTCTAAGCCAAACTGAGTACGATTTTCATTTTGCGTCTTTCACTCATGATTAAAATTAGGTTATGTTTGTTGAGGTTAGTTTTTTGTTTATTTCTTATGTTTTATTACTAATGTTAGGTTTATTGTTAATTATTTGCACTGGCAAGAGAAAGTTGTGTGAGTGTTTCACACCAGATTTTTTTAAATACTTTGGAAAGTACATACTAATCTACAGTAGAACATTTTAATTAATACGAGGGTAGGCTGATAAGTAATGCACACATGCTTGTAGAAGACAACTAAATAAACTTCAGTAGCGCGCCTGGTGGCATGTGGAAGTACTATTTCTCCTCTACAAGCCTGCGCAGTTTGAAGGCGTTGCTTTCATTCAGTTTGTTTTGAGTAGTGGAAGTATGGCGTCGTGTTCTGGTGCTATGTCAACTGGAATGCTGTGAACAACTTTTGAAGCGCTACCGTGACGAAGGAGACGACTTTCTTTTGAATATTGTGACGGGGGACGAGTCATGGGTTCATCATTACGATCCCGAAGAAAAAAGGCAGAGCGCTGAATATCGTCATCCACATTCTCCTGTTGTGAAAAAGTTCAAAACACAACCGTCCGCAAAAAAAATTCTTTTGACTGTGTTTTGGGATGCTCGCCGAGTTTATGTGACTGATTATCTGGAACGAGGGGCAACGGTAAATTCTGCTCAGTATATACAGACTCTGAAACACCTCCGACGTCGAGTTTGTCGTGTTAGAGGCAACCTGGCGCCAATAATTTTGCAACACGACAATGCTCGTCCACACACTTCGCGTGCAACTGGAGAGGCTCTGAGAAACCTGAAGTTTCAACCAATTTTACACCCTCCGTATTCTCCCGACCTTGCGCCTTGCGATTTTTATTTTTTTCCTCTACTGAAGAGAGACCTTAAGGGTAATCATTACAGCTCGGACAATGAGGTGAAGGCAGCTATTGCGTCCTGGGTTCGAGGAAAGTCGGAAGAATTTTTCAGTGACGGAATGAAAAAACTTGTTAAACGTTGGGAGAAATGTGTAATGCTTAACGGTGACTATATTGAAAAATAAATAGATAATTTGGTAGGTTAAGATTTGTACTTTAATTTGTTATTTACCCCATCTTGCTATTTCTTTTTGTTCGTCTTCTACAAGCATGTGTGCATTACTTATCAGCCTACCCTCGTAATAATTAAATTAAAAGTTTGTAAGTTAACATTTATGTATAGTACTACATCAACACAAAAGAAATCAGCAATAATATATGAAATAAAACGAAAAATAAAAATCTGGTGTGAAACACTCACACAACTTTCTCTTGCCAATGCAAATAATTAACAATAAACCTAACATTAATAATAAAATATTAGAAATAAACAAAAAACTAACCTCAAAAACATAACCTTATTTTAATCATGAGTGAATGATGCAAAATGAAAATCAACCTCAGTTTGGCTTAGAAATACGGAAAATCACTCTTTCTCTCTAAACTAGGCTCTGTAGAGAAAAATGCTTTAAATAAAAGTTGTAGATCTTTTAATTTTCTATAAATTTAATTATATACACTTTTGTCGTAAAATGCATACTAAGGCCGAAATCTTTAAAAAATCGATTTTTCACACGTTTTCGTGAGAAAAAAAACAGAAAATCGCAAATTACCGCTAAACTAAGCGTTATACAAAAAATTGTTTGAAATAAAAGTTGTAGAATTTTCAATTCTCTACAACTTTTATTATATAACGTTTTGCGCTAAAATGCATATTAAAGCCGCAATCTTAAAAAGAAAATGTTTTTATGTAAAAACAGCCTTACGCAGAATTTCAGCAAACATGGCGCCTACCCTATCTTGTAGAGAATAAAAAATTGAGTAAACCAGGCGATTTTAAAAAAAATCGTAGGACCAGTTTTTGAGAAAATCGCAAAAAAGTGAAAAATTAGACGAATAAACTACCACTTCCGGTTGACCGATTTTGATGAAAATGTTCGTGTCGGGTCCGGTAGTGATATGTAACTTAAGTTTCAAGTTTCAAGTTCGTACGATGTTCTGTTCTTGAGATATTCTGTTCACACACACACAGACCAATCGCTAAAAACATGTTTTTTGGGTTCAGGGGGTCTGAAAACGTATAGATCCGGTGAAAACTCGATTTCGAAAAATCGACATGAAAACAATACTTTCCTTCCTATATATTCATATAGGCAAGAGAAAGTAAAAATTAATACAGTCAACTCCAGTTATATAGTAACTTCAGCTACTGAGTAAAAAATATTACGGTCCTGCCAAATTCCCATGAGAGATTACGTTAAATGGCTCCAGTTATTAAGTAACCTAACTACAGTTCTTTTAAGTTAAATTCACATGAATACTAATCTGTTGTAAATTTTTACGAAATTTATTACAGTGTTTTAGATAGCTCAAATACAAAATACATCTTGGTTAAAAACTTTTATGTTTAGTAACTACTTGTAATAGATTATAAAACTACTAGCAATTATTTTCCAATCTTAGTTACAAAAAATATTATAAGATGTAACACTATAACTCTTACCTTTAGTGCATATGTCTTCTAAACCTGGTTCGACCTTTATCTTTTTGAGGACATCATCTTAGTAATAAAAATGAAATAAAACAAAACACAAAAAAATGAACAAAAAATGAAACAACTGCACAGTAGGCTAGGAAAAAAAAGACGGTATTATTCATATTATTAAAGTTAGGGAAACTGATTATCTTGAACACGAAATTGAAGGAAAACTAAAGAATATGTAATAGAACAAACTGTGGTTACGAAACAACAAAGACTGAAACCGCTTAGACCTTAATTCATTAGGCCCACAGTAGAGAGAAATTTGCTACAATGGTCACCAACCTCATTTGAGAAGGCACTAAGAAGGAGGAAGATTGTTTACATAGAAAATATACAGACGGAGTAAAAATAATTTTTATCAGTATCACTACACTGAAGGAGAATCCTTAATATGCTTTTCACGGTTGATGAGCTCTGCTGTTCCACACGTTTAGACCAATCAGAACGTTCGTCAGCTTTGTCGATTGTACCACACAAACATTACGCGCGCATGCGTATAAGAGCCGTAATAGTTCACTCTTGTCTTGCATCTCGTACTGAACACATCGATTATAGAATACGCTAACATGCAATACTTTAAAATATAATTAGCTGATTGTGGTAACGCGGATGCGAGCGTGGTGCGGTGTGTTTGTCCCTGAGCGGAGACAAAAACGAAAATCAAATGAAAGATCCTGCGGGACCCTCCTCCAGAGCAGTGGACTGTATGCGTGGTGCGTTCGTAAAGCATGGCGACGCACTACAATAAAAGCTGCGGACCGACCCTCCGGCGCGTACTGGCGAGTGAGTGTGCGGTCAGCTGTTACGATACAAACGACAGCGGCACCCTCAACCCTTCAACTATAAATTCAAATTGTGGTGCAACCAGATTGTATGTTTATAGGTTATAATTGTTATTGAAAGACCAAAAAAAATGGCTGACAAAATATTTAACAGAACTACAAGAGCAAGTACTGGCAACGCTGCTAGCAAGTCATTTTTTTTTTGTTTCTTTTTTTTAACGTCCGACTGTTCTGCAATTACTGCTAATGCAGACGGTGGAGTATGAAATGACTTTTTTGTAATGTATGAAAATATGCCGTGCCTGAATGGGATTCGAACCCAAGACCATTGGCAAGTTATTGGCTCACTATAAAGTGGGTAGGGGGCAATCCATACCCAGAGCTCATCAGCCTTGAAAAATAGTATAGAATTATTATAAACGAAAGTAAAACACAAATATTTTAAAAAAAATCACTAATAAAAGAAAAGACTACAGCTCAATTTATAACTTAAAAGTTTACAAGCAGTAAGACATATATTTGATAGCAAAAAAAAAATGAATATTAGTCAGAGAGAAACAAAAAAGGAAAATATAGGACTCGATAAAGTAGAATTGAAACTTCAGAATTACGACTTAAGAAACAATGAACCTTATATAAGAATTAAAAAACTGGCAACATTTCAAAAGTGTATTGTTTTTTAAGGGTACATTAAAAGATTACCAAAACAATATATATCTGAATCCTGAAGCCTGGTTGAGAGGGCTAAGAAGCCCGAGTTGGAGACATCATGTTAAGAGACATCTTTGTCTTGAGATTTCTATACCAATCAAGTTTGTTGTAAAATATAATCTGGGGTATTTGCACTAAAAAAATTGCCAGATTAAATGATAAAAAATTACTAATGGCAGATAATCATGGCCTCATTCTGTCTCATATCCGTTATGGTATCTTAGTATGGGGTAATTCTAGCATGGGTAATATGAATAGGGTTTTTAAAATTCAAAAGAAAGCTATTAGGTGTATGGTGGGAGCTAACCAGCTAACCTCATGCAGGCCACTATTTAAGGAGCTTAAATTGCTTACAGTTGCCTCTCTCTACATTTTTGAGGTGATTATGTATGTTAGGCAGAATTTCAATGTTCACAATCATAACACGAGAAACAGAAATGATTATTATGTGGCTAATCACTCCACAAAATTGTTTGAACAAAAACCTACTTATGCAGGGAGAAAATTCCTAAATAAATTACCCCAATCTTTAAAGTGTTGTGAGGATTTGAATTCCTTTAAAAAAAATTTAAAAAATTACTTGATCGGTGAAACTTTTTATAGCGTACAAGAATTTCTTTCTTGATAGTAGTGATACATAGTGTGTTTCTTATATGTATTTCAGGTGTTACATCTGACGACATGTCCTATACTCCTCCTGGAGTCCCCAGGGCGCAAAAAAAAAAAAAAAACACCTGGTTGCTTGGTCAACATATTTACGGAATTAATGCAACCTCGGGGAAATTCAGCGAAATGTTATCAGTTTTAGTAAATAGGATTTGGGTTCATGGGGGAATGGGAAGTCTTGAGCACTTGGTGACAATAGTTATTAAAATGGAGCGAGTTTAAAATTTATAGGGCTGTGACAATTTATTAAAATTTGTGGGAAAGGTGAAGGAAGGGGTGGGAGGCTCTTTTGTTTAAATGATTATTTAATTCAGTGGCCTTTTTCTTTTTTAATTGTATATTGTGGCGGCGCTTTTGTTTATTATTTTTTATTCAGTGGCCTTTTTCTTCTTTTTTGTACTATTGTGTGGTTTTCAGATGGGGGGAGGTAATGGGCAGTCTTGCGTACTTTGTCTTGGGAAGATTGTAATTAGCTGAGGGAATTTTGAAAATTGTATGGGGCTGTGACAAGTTATTTTCATTAGTGGGATGGGTAAGGGGAAAATTTGGCATAATCATTGGCCTTTTTTTTTAATTTTTATTATTTGTGTAAATTGGCAGTACTTTTAAATAAATTTTGTCTAACCAGTAGCCTTTTATTTTTTATATGTATTTGTTTGTTTTCTTTTACTTTTTTGTATATTTGGTGGCACTTTTCTGTAAATTTTGAATGTTGTCGGTGGCCTTTTTTCATAGATTGGTGGCTCTTTTGTCAGTTTAAGATTATGCATTTTTAGTGGGGTAGTTTTATAATTTAGGGGATGGAAACTTACATATATAGGGGAAAATATATCATCCATCCAATGGTAAACTCGTGAATGTGCAAATTCTCAGTTTTACAGGAGAGCAAAAAACCAATTCAATGCTTTCTTCTTTAATACACTTCGTGTATTTTCGTTAATTACAAAGGCTGTATCTCCCTTACCGAACAAGATACATAATCGCACGTTTACTACAACATGCGTTGGGTTGTATACATCAGCATACACTAACAAACTCATATTTGCAAAAATTGCACATTCGCGAGTTTACCATTGGAGGTACGATATATATAACGGAGGATTTTGGAAGGCAAGGAAATCAGGAGGAATAAAATAAATTTATATAAAAAGTACGTAATAAGAGATTTGGAGGAAAAACTACTTAAAGATTTAGTAGTTGAAAGGGATAATTTTATAAATGAAGTGAACGAAATAAACGGATATCAAGATAAAACAATGTCAAAAAAGAAGTGGAAAAACTTTAACTGTTTAAAAAAGAATAAAAACTATTTGGGGATCCACAGTTGATCAAATCAAACAGAAAATAAAATAATAAAAGAAAAGTAGTAAAATAAAACTAAGTATCATTACAGATTGTATTCCATTTTGTTAACAGATTTATGGAATTAAGAATGACAATTCATGATTTCTGGTTGACCAGTAATACTAACTTTTAAACTAAATTTCAGATCTGTTAGTTTTACAAACTACGTAAACACTGCACAAAAGCTCAAAATAATATCAAACTTAAAAAAATTGATAAGTGCAATCAATCAGTATTAAGGAACAGAATTTCAGGTGCATCATTCAAACAATTTTGAAATACCAGGGGCGGGCAATCAAAAGTTGCCGGAATTGCCAAACAAGCAATAAGTTAGCCAAACTATAGTCGTTTGCACGTTCAGTTGACACAATGGATCTTATGTGGATCGTCACTGCTATTAGCGCAACTAAATACATCAATTAAAGGCATCTGGATGCGTATATAAATACATTTTTTAAACCTCTATAGAACACGTATTTTTTAAGGTAGAACTACAATTCAAGTTTTGCTTAACAGAAAAAAATTATGTATTATGTAGAATGTTTAATGAATTGTAAAAAATCAAAAAAAAAATGCAAAAACATTTTCTACTATTGGGGGGGGGGGGGGAGTTTAAAATGAATATCTTATCTATTTTACTGCAGACCTACTAATGCCTTTTCCACATTTCCAACCGAACTTTCTAAACACTGCATGATAAACATAAACAAATGATGCAATCAGTTATTACAAATCTAAAATTTCTTTCCCAGTACAGATATCGAAAAAAATATTTCACATTTGGAATCTGCATTTATTAAGTTATTAACTTATAGTCTACCTATAACAGACAAAATACGTTACAAAATATCATTTCATCCTTCACCGTCTGCATTAGCAGTAACTGCAGAACAGTCGGACGTTAAACAAAAAAAAAAAAAAAAAAAAAAAAAAAAAAAAAAAAAAAAATATAACAGACAGGTGGAGTGTAAAATTATTTACACTCGATCTGTTCGTTGCAGGGCTAAAATAAATAGTTCTGTTTCTTATCACATGGTCAGCCTATTAAATGACTGAATCATTTAAGAACAGAAAAGGTAGAGGTGTACAGGTATAAGACACTAATCAGAGTTATCTCCTCTGAAAGTAATGAATTTCATTAGACAGCTAGACCGTGTGGTGAATGAAGTGAAGGTGTCATTTGCACAGTGGAAAATATGTGCTTTTCAGAGGGCCCAGCATGGTGATAAGCGTACTTTTCCACTCAGTGGGGAAGGCAATGGTAAACCACCTCACTCCTTGTTTTACTTAGTAAAACCTCTACAGGTTCAAACCAGCTTTTTGGCTGATGACCTAAACAACAAACTTATAGTATTATATATTTATTAATAGTCATACAGACTACTCTACATTATAAAGGTTTGTTAACGTTGCGGGGCGTAGGAGGGGAATGTTATTGGTTAGATGGGATTGATTGATCTACAAAGCTGATGTTTGTGTACATGCTAGTAGCAGTCAGAGCCCCATAAGAAATACACTGTCCTATACTGCTCTGTTGTGTCAACTGAACATGCAAACGACTATAGCAATATGATTGTGCTCACGGTCTCGTTTGGGCAGCGCATAGTGGTGTCAGTGTGCTCCATGCAACGTGGATGTCAATCAATACAATGTTATAGTTCAAACAGCGTGTGAGTATCGAGCATCAAGTTCATGAGCAAATTGGGAAAGTCGGCTTCAGAGACGCTATTGGCTCTGGAGAAAGTTTACGGTGATGATGTACAAAAAAAAATACACATTTGACGACTGGTTCGCATGGTTTATGAAAGGGGAGGAGACGTTATAGGAAGATGAGCGCAGCTGAAGACTGCCGAAATCCCATAACAGAAAATCCTTACGCGATGGTACAAGTGCAAAGAAACTCCCCTAAATTGAATGTTTTTTGAGCTATGTCCTGGCGGAAAGTTTATAGGCCTTTCTTTTTTGTTGAAGCAACTGTAACTGGTGCTTCTTACCTTGATACTCTACAGCTATGGCTCTTCCCTTAGTTGGAAGATGAAGAGCCAGAGAACTTCATTTTCCAGCAAGATGGTGCGCCGCCTCACTGGCATAATGAAGTACACAATTGGCTCAACGTCACTTTACCCGACCGCTGGATTGGCCGCAAGGGGTGCAATGACAGGGCTCATTTTCCATGGGCTCCACAGTCACCCGATCTGACGCCGTGTGTTTTCTATCTTTGGGGGTTCAAAAAGGATCGCGTGTATGTGCCTCCACTACCAGTTGACCTACCCGAATTAAGAATCAGGATTGAAGCAGCTGTTGCAACAATTACTCGAGAGACATTAAACAACATTTGGGAAGAACTCTCATATCATCTTGACGTGTGTCGTGTGACGAATGGTGCGCACATTGAACACTTATAGGCATTTATGAAAAAATGTTTGAGTTGCTCTTTCATTTGATGTATCATTTATAACTGTAAGTATAATATATTAAATATTATAGCGTTAAAACCCCGCTATTCATTTATAAACACCCGATATTATAGAGATTTAGTTTTTAATGAAAATTTTACGGATAAATTGCTTTAACCTAAGATTTTTACGAATACACACTAAAACACAGGCACAAGTTAAGATTTAAATGTTTATAAAATTAAACAAATTACATTAATGTATATATTAAACGAAAATAAGTTAACATTACCTTCAGGTTTGACCTGTTGATCTTCAAGACCAGGCTCAATTTTAATTTTTCTTATATCAACTAAACACAGATAACACACGAAAACAAATTAAAAACATTTTTTTCGTGAATAATACTTTATTTATGTTATAATAAAGTTGTAACATAAGTACATTTAGTACTTAAGTACACAGTGTACATAAGTACACTGACAAGAGTTGTCAAAAAGGAAAGAGAAATAGTGAGAACCTGCATAGGCAAGAGAAACAAAGTGGAAGGAGACTGGAGACTTTTGCCCAATAGTGAAGTTTACAAAACTATTGATCCAGTAACTGAGACGATGAGGAAACGAGACGACAGTAACTGAGACGATAAGAGAATATAATACCTCGGTTACATATTGAGATATCCAGAAAACAGATATTGAATTTCTGTTGTGGACTCGCTCTCAAACCGGTATGGATGAGAGAAATAAATGAAGATCTGGAGGAGATGGGATTAAAAATTGAAGACCTCCAAAATAAATCCGAAAAATTAAACATCATTAAAAGCTTTAAATTTGCACCTCCTCCAACTAAACAATATAAAACGAGTGTCGTATCAGATGAAGTGGGACTGGCCCGATCGCTTAGAATGAGGGCCTACTGGGAGAAGAGAAAACAACGTAAGACTAAATAAATGTTAAACTAACTTAAAATGATCCAGTGTGGTCTTAAAAGTAAAAAAAAAAAACAGTACATTTAGGCTTTATGGTATAATCATGGGACGGCACAGTAAAATAAGTGAGCTAGCACACCCCGCTCCGTACACTTGAGTGAACGACACAGAGCGTGCCGTACAATTGAACGATGAGACGGGGTGAACTGTGGGAGTGAGCTAGTAGATTATAATACATACAGCACTGAACTGAGCTATGTGAATAAACAGACAGTGAGTCGAGCCGAGGGTGACTTTTACTCAAACCTTCGCACACAACACGTTGTGTTTGCGTGTGCGTCAACCTGAATGTTCATGCATCCCTTTCCACAAACAAATTTTTGTCATGTATGTATCTATCTTTGTTTCGTACGCACGCGGTAAAATTGTTACAGTAAAGTACAATGGTATTTTACAACCACTTGTCTTAGGGTTGTTGTAGTATAGTATGAAAGAATAATGATCCCCTCTCCGCACCCTTAGAAACAGAGGCAGAGTATGATGCGATATGTATACTTTCCATGCAGCGTTTAGGTAGCCTTTGCTATGATGCGACTAGAGAAAAGTGGTTTAGTTGTGGAGGGGATGTACAAGTCAGCTATGAGCGGAGAGCGTGCTGCGCAGGGAGAAATGCTCGGTGTGCTGGTCGTTCAAAATAAAAGAGGTGGTAGCTCACCGCTCAGTTAAAAGAGCTAGCTCTTTTGCGCGACTCGCTCATGAACGTCACATCACTATTACGGTAACCGATTCAGTCAATTATACAATGTTTTTGTTAGGTACCAAAACTGCCAAAAATTTTGTAATTACAACTGGACATCTTGTTCCGATGATGAATCAATAAATTAAATTATTGTATCTTTGCCGTTTATTATTTGGAACCCTGGATTAGAGTCGTCATTTTCTAATCAATCTCGTACATTATCTACCGGGATTTTTGTTATTTTAAATACTTTGTAAGAGTGACTAGCATCAAGGAGCATCAAAAAATGATTTGTACACTGTTACACGGCGCAACATGGAGAATGCAGTACACATTTACCACTATCCATTAAATCAAGGAATAACTTCCAATTAAAAATCGTCTTGACTGTAAATTTGGTGCGACAGGTTTTTTAAGTATCAGATATCTGTCAACAAAATCAAACCATGCATTAACCAAAATGATAATTGTGCAAGAAAAATTTAAATTACAGTGATAAGACAAGAACTGTTCAAAGATATTAGTGTTTTGTTTATTTGATCATGATATTTAAGGCTACATCATGCATGTGGAACATGGTGAAGGTTAAAGGCAAACTGTAGTATGACTAAGTGAAGACAGTGCAAGAAGAAGAAATAATTAGAGGTATTTAGTAAATTTAATTTTGTGTTAAGGCCTTCAAGCCAGCCAGTCAGCTTGTAGAAAGTAGCTATTAATTTTTAAGCAACACCGGTTGGGCATGCGACTTTGTATGGTGACCAGCTGACAGCCATTACTGAACAAACTCCACTGGGGTTCCTGTTCTAAAATTCATGCCGAATCACGTCAAAAAATATACTGAAAAGTGGCAATCAAATTGGGTGGTTGTTAATAAAGTACAGTTTCCAATAAAAATTTGTGTATGACGGGGTACCCAAAAGTAACCGGAATAGCATTGCCATGGGCGGTGCTTGTGTAGTACGCATTTCTGCTGCACAGACGTGTATAATAGCGCAACTCATTGCGAGTTCAATATTCATCTGCAGTGATTGTTTTTGCTAGCGCTGTTTTGTTCTTGTTTCGTTTTTTATGATGGTAAGTTTAAGTGAACAACGTGTAGCTGTGAAATTTTGTTTTCTACTCTGTGAAAGTGCTGCTGAAACTGTTTTGATGCTGAAAACAAGTTTCAAAGATGACACTATGGGAAAATTTTAAGTATATGAGTGGTTTTCTCGGTTTAAAAATCGCGACATGTCGATTGATGACAAACCTCGTTCTTGACGTCCATCAACTGCCCGAATCAACGAAAATGTTTAAAAAATTCGAGAGTGTGTGCTCTCAGAATGTCAACTCACAATTTGGAAGTTTTAAGAAGATTGCGCAACAGTGTTCGTCAAAAAATATCAGATTTGTGGCAGACAGGAGACTGGTTCTTCCACCACAACAATGCACCTGCACACATAGCCATCTCGGTGAAAGATTTTTTGACTAAAAATGGCATGGTTCCGCTGCCCCATGCACCTTACTCGCCTGACCTGGCTCTGTGCGACTTTTTCTTATTTCCATGCATGAAAAGGGAAATTAAAGGACCCCAATTTGACAACATTGAAGCTGTCAGCCATCTCTAAAGATGACTATAAAACATGTTTCGAACAGTGGAAGCACTGGCAGGATAAATGTATTAGTTGTAATGGAGAGTATTTTGAAGGGGATAAGGTGATTTTGTAAAAAAATACCGATTTCTTTAGGGTACCCTCTCGTATATTAAGGGTTTTTAAGTCAGTCATGTGATGAAAGATTGGATGTGTTTCATTTTATTATTCAAATAGGTTAAAATTAGTTAAGCAAATATTCATTTATTTAAACACTTTTGTTAAATCGAAGAAGATTGCTTTTATTTATTATTTTTGTTTGATAGAGCTGGCGCCCAACAGTTTATTAACTTCATAATTTAAGTATATGCACACTATCGAACACTAACGATGTTGCATGCACTACTATTAACTACTGTACTACGAATTGCTATAAAAACTAATGAAATACCAGCACAAATAAAAATTTAAGTTACTATTTAGCATCACAGCAGCAGAATCCATATTAATGTAATGTTTTTTTTTTATGTTTATATAAAAAACTTTTAATATTTACCCTTTTAATTTAGTTTTACGAGTACTTTTGCGGTGTGCACCACTTCTTCAGGTATTAACATATAGTTTCTAGAAAATGTTAATGAAGATTGCATATAGTTTTGAATCAAACCTTTGATTATATGTTATTACCTGAAGAAGCAGTGCGCACCATGAATGCACTCGTAAAAATGTAAATATTAAAAGTTTTTTTTATATTAACATAAAAAAACATTACGTTTACCAATAAAAACTACCGTAAAATTACCTCAATTATTATCACTTGTACAATTTTCACTTCAATAACTGAAGGAGACTAATGTTTTCAGAAAAGTAAGTACACCCTGGTCACTCGTATTTGAACCTTCTCTGAAAGATGCATAGTAAACCAAGACCTCTCTCTGTTCGAGGCTAGAATCTACAAATAGATACTGAAGTCACAAGATTGCCTTTTGCGTACGTATGGGCTGTGAGGAAGGGAAGTGAAATATCTGCAGTGCTGCCAACCTCAACAGTGAGGTTGGCAGCACTGTTGCCAACCTGGTCACTCATATTTGAACCTTCTCTGAAAGATGCATAGTAAACCAAGACCTCTCTCTGTTCGAGGCTAGAATCTACAAATAGATACTGAAGTCACAAGATTGCCTTTTGCGTACATATAGGCTGCGAGGAAGGGAAGTGAAATATCTGCAGTGCTGCCAACCTCAACAGTGATACACTACTAACGTTTGATTTACTGTAATTACGAATGAATCACCTTCTTTACTATTGCTGTCATCGGCGTTTTCATTATCAGTCTCTCTAGAATCTACCTAACCGTTTTTTTTTTACCAGGTGTCAACAAATAACTGTTAAAGAATAGCTTCTTCACATCCTTAATTTCCTTCTTTATTTTTGAATTGTGGAAAGAGAAACATCACAGCAGTTAGCCACTCGCTCACAGCCTTTGTTAAGAGGCACAGATAAGCATTTTTGGTTAGCTTCAACTTCACAACATTTTATTACATTGCGTTCAGCACTGTAAATAGTTCGACCACGTTTTCGAGAAATCGACATTTGTGTTTACGGTTACAAACAGTTATATTCGTACAGTTAACCTACAAAAGGTTCCGTGATTGCTCTGGGTATAGTATAAGTTGTTATGTTTGTCGTACTGAAATTAAAGCAGTCGCGCTGATGCTTTTCCCCCCTTTACCCCTCGTTGCAAACAAGGGCAAACGCGTGACTCATATGACTATAACAATGAATTGTGGGAGAAACTAAAGGGGTTATTTAGAATTCCTTTCGTACATCTCTCGGCTCAAAAATTCTCATCATACATCTAACACGCACAAGTTTACTGCTCAAGGCAAGTGCATGGGAGTGAATTCGTCCTATACCCTCCATACCAATAAACTTCCAATTTCAAGTCACGTGGCAATGCTTCACCATGTTTCACATTCAATCTAATGGATTGGAAAGTATGGAACAGTATGACGAGCTAATGTAGAAAGTCAGCTTAATGGACCCAGAAAATTTAATAAATGAGGGAAATACAATACGAATTATACGAACTCTTTTAGAGAAAACTAAAACTTTGTGTTGGAGTAAAGTATTCTCAATTTTCAGGGAATCATTGATAATTTATAATTAGTTTAGAAAAATTCCAAGTTTCAGTTTAACTGTACTGATCTTGTACTTAATGTCCATAATGAATAACAAACAAATATAGACATTCTAATAAAAAAAATGCCCAAAACGGGCAGGTGGAGTGTTATTTTAATTGCACTCTATCTGTTTGGTCCAGGGCTAAAAAAAAAAATAGTTCTGTTTTTTATCACATAGTCAGCCACTTATATGACTGAACTATTTAAGAACAGAAGAGGTAGAGGTGTAAATGACACTAGTCAGAGTTATCTCCTCTGAGAGTAATGACTTTCACTATGCAGCCAGACCCTGTGGTGAATGAAGTGAAGGTGTCATTTGCAGAGTGGAAAGTGAGTGCTTTTCGGAGGGCCTGGCATGCTGATAAGCATACTCTTTCAACTCAGTGAGGAAGGCAATCGTAAACCACCTTACTCCTTGTTTTTACTTAGTAAAACCTCTAGAGGTTCAAACCAGCCTTTCGGCTGTTGACCTAAACAACAACAATAAAAAAAAACCACTTTTTGGCTTCAGTTATTATGAAAAAAGATCAATTACAACTTCAATATTGAAAATGTTCAACACTTTCTCTCTCTATATAAATAATTTAGATAGAGGAAGAGAAAGCAACGACAATATAATACTTAAAAGATGTTTACGTAAAATACCTTCAAGAGCTTCTTCATTTTCTTCAAGACCTGGCTCGATTTTAATCTTTGTTAACGGTTCACCTTCATAAAAAAAAAAAACAGAAATATGGAAAGACAGGTCTATAAAAATCTAAACAGGTACCACAAAATCAGAAAATGAAAACAAAACCAACAATTTCTAACGAAGAGAAATCTACTTATTTACATATTAAAAATCTGGTGTAAACACACACCTTTCTCTTGCCAATGAAAATAATGAAAAATATAACCTAACATTAGTAATGATACATAAGAAATAAATTAAAAATATAACCTAATTTTAATCATGAGTGAATGGTGCAAAATGAAAATCGACCTTCGTTTGGCTTAATAAAACGGAAAATCACTCTTTTGCTCTAAACAAGGCTCTGTACAGAAATGCTTAAACGAAAGTTGTAGATCTTTGAATTTTTTATAAATTTAATTGTATACACTTTCATCGTAAAACGCACACTACGGCCGAAATCTTAAAAATCCAGTTTTTTACAGATTTTAATAAAAAAAAAACTGAAAATCACAAATTATCGCTAAACTAAGCGTTATACAAAGAAATGTTAGAAATAAAAGTTGTAGATTTTTAAATTATTTATAACTTTTATCATGCCCTAAAACGCATATTAAGGCTGCAATCATAAAAAACCATTTTTTCTATGAGAGAACAGCCTCCTAAGAATTTCAGCAGACATGGTGCCTAGCCTATCTAGTAGAGCATAAAAAATATAGTAAATGAGATTTTAAAAAAAATTGTAGGAGCCGTTTTTTGCAATAAAGTGAAAAATCACACGAATAAACTTCCGGTTAACCAATTTTGATGAAAATGTTCGTGTCAGATCCTCCAGTGGTATCTAACATAAGTTTCAAGTTTCAACTTCGTACGATGTTCTGTTCTTGAGATATTCTGTTCACACACAGACCGATCGCTAAAAATATGTTTTTTTTTGGATTCAGGGGTCTGAAAACATGTATATCCGGTGAAAACTCGATTTTGAAAGATTAACATGACAAAAATACTTTCCTTACAATATATTCATATAGGCAAGAGAAAATAAAAAGAATAAGGGTTGATTTCCATTTCAAGTCACCTGAAAATATTTATATAGTCGCGTGATAATTTTTTTTAAGCATCAACCCCACCTATTCGAAGTTCAAAATAGTCATTCATTTTTCTTTACCATCTTTGGTTTTCATGTGACAGCCTTTTTTGATTTACCAGATGGAACGATTTACACAATCAAAGATATCACAAAATCAATTTATTCTATTGACACAAATGGGTAACAAGCAACTTCTTGAAAACACAAACAGCTAAATTTTAATTTATGTTCACATTTTACCTAGAATGAAGACTTAAGTTGCCCATACATAACAGTGTTAAAGTAAATGCATTAGATCAGCTAGTTCCAGGGTTACAAAAATAGTTCTGTCTCTTATCATATAGTCAGCCAATTATATGACAAATATTCAAGAACAGAAGAGGTAAAGGTGTAAAAAAAGACACAAGTCAGACCCTACGATGAATTAAGTGAAGGTGTCATCTGCAAGGTGGAAAAGAGGTGCTTTTCATAGGGCCTGGCATGCTGAATAACCACACTTTTCAACTCAGTGAGGAAGGCCTAGTAAACCACCTAACTCCTGATTTTTACTTAGTAAAACCTCTAGACCACCCTTTCGCCTATTGACCTAAACAACAACAAAATCTAAAGGATGAGTTTTTTAAGAACGGATAAAAATTACAAGGTGCAATTTTTGAACTTAAGATTGTCGAGTATCTATAATCACAAAGCAAGACTTGTACCTTTATTTTGCTTTTCAAAAATTCACAGAAAAAGTAAATAGGCGTAATTATAATATGGTCAGTGCTACTTTACAGCGTACAAGATGTGATCTTGAAACCATACACACCATTATCTCTTCAGACTGAGCAAATAATAAATAAGTTAAATTAAAATAAAAAAATTATTCTCTGTCAATGAAAGTATTCAAATATCATGCAACAGTAGTAATTGAAGGTAAAAAAGAACAATACTAATTAAAGTGTTCTAGACTAGTACACAGCTAAAACATGCATTTGACAAGTGGAAAGATAGACTGTGTTTTAACATATTGTAGAAGGCTGACACCTCTTGGGCGTCAAATAGAACTCTACTGTGTGATGGCTGATACCTTTCAGGTGTCATTGTTATTTTGTATTTCGATAAGTGTTATTTCTATAAATAAAATTAGGCAGCGTTTCTTTTTGTCTATAACGATCCAAAAACATATCAGTTTAGTGATAACTGTATGAATTTTCAACTATGCCAGTTATCCGTCAACAGTAGGAGTCAGCGTGTTACTCATGGTTTTGTCTAGTTTTAACGTGTTTTTTTCCGAATGGCGTTAGTCTCAACATGCATTTACAGGTTCATGTCGAAAGTTTGATTACTAACAGGCCTATCCTTTCTTTTTGTGTCTTAAATACAGCACTGATCTACAGTTTTAGTGTCCTGTTTACTCAAATTTAGATATATTTTTTGAAAACCCATCCGTTATTCATAGTAACACCCATTATTTTTGTGTTTTGAACAAACTTAAGTGTGGCATCATCACGTAAACATTGAGTGATGGATAAAACGCACATTATTTGGTGTTTGGAAAACGGTGTTAACAGTGATATTGCAAGGGATATCGAGACGTGGACGCTTCATAATATCCGCAATTCGGAAAAACGGGAAAAATTCAGAAAAGTTTTGATAAAGGTAAAGAGAAATCAAAGAGACTTCGACTTAGTCAGAAAAAGACGTAGAAGAAGTTTTTTTGGTGGTTTACTTCACAACGGGCAAACAACATGACGTAACTGGACCTTCGCTACAAGAAAAGCTATTGGTTACAGTGGCCGGAAAAAACCAGTCCCTTGAAGGTCAATGTATCCGATAACTAGTGTATCTAATCACAGCTTGATGCTCAATTTTTGTCCATTTTCACAACAACACTCGCTCTAACTCACTATAACGATTGTCAAACAACAAATGAGGGTCCAAAATGGCAGAAATTTTTATAAGTACGTTTCAACACATGCGCGAACACATTCCCCAACTGTAATTGACGAATGGTGCCATCTTCATGTTGAGGTCGGAAACTTTTCAGACAACCCTCATGTCACAACCCTCAAATCCGAATCTTCAGGGTTCTGAATAGTATTATACTGTATCGATAATAAACACACAATGCACAGCTGCAAGGAACGTTATTCAAATAAAAATTATTCGATTTTGAAAAAATTCGTGCCATGACTAGTGTGAACACTACAACATTCAATATAATTATTCAAATGCAAAAAAAAAAACAAATAGGCGTTACACTTACCAATACAATTATGATCCCCACTTCCACTAACACCGGGTTCAGTCTTTATTTTCTTTATATTATTTTTACTAAATATATTACCTGTGACAAACAAATTACATTTATATTAAAACAAAACAAAATTACAATCCAAAAATCATGCTAAAGAAACAGTTAAAAAAATGCAATTAATAGTGATAAATTTTACATTTATTATTTATTTTGATGCGTACAGATTGTACAAAAAGTAACTTAAAATTTACACAGGGTTTAATAAATAAAAATACGAAAGTGTCGATTCTCGAAACCGCAGATACTTGAAAAAATAATCGGTACTGAAAATTAATGATAAAAAGTCAATTCTTCGATACCGATTCTCTAGTTTTCGAACACTGGCAAAAATGCCGTAATTTTCCACGATAAAAGATATTAAATATTAATACAGTTGGGTAATTTTGGCTAGGGGGAGTAAAAAAATTATTTTCATATTAAATAACTGATTCAATGAATCATAATCACATACTGGAGTCAAAGAGCTCGGTTTTTTATGAATAAGGGTATCTGAAAAACAACGAGTACAAATCAATCACGGTTTCAAGAAAGAAAAAAAATGGTTTCGACTGATCGATCTGTGTTGTACAGTAGTAAGAGTCGAACACCAGATACGGTTACGAGCACAAAATTATTAGAAAAGATTAACTTGTGTTTCATTGAGTGTATTGTAAATCAGTTAAAATACCTATAAAAAATAATTTTTTAGTTTTATTTTATTAGTGGTTCTAAAAAGATGGATTCTGAAGTGTGGAAGCATTTTTAATTTACCAAATGTGAACCGAGTTAACCGGTTGGTAAACGCTACAAATCAGATTTAAAAACAACAAAAAGTCCATCCTACTGACATGACCAAACCATTATAGCTTCAACCAAACCTCCTCATCAGGCGATCCATTTCCAATTCCATTTGTCCTCCAATTACATCATTTCTTGTTAACGGCAATTTTTAAAATTGTCATCAATAATTTTCCTACGGCCGTCCATCACTTCCATAAATCAGAACTACAAGAGATAGCAACAAACAATTTTCAGATTCATAAAAAGTCAAAGAGGTGTGGCAATTAAATAACGAGACTGACATAAAAACTTTTATTTTATACATAATCACTTATTGTCACCTTCAATATACACTCCTTCCTATCCCTACAATGCTCCAAGTGAATTTTCCATTGTTGGAAACAGTGCTGTAAGTCATCTTCTGTCAGCTCCTTCAGGACACGTGCTGCTTTCTCTTTTACAGCTTCCACAGACTCAAAACTTGTCCCTTTTAATGCAGATTTCGCCTTAGGGAACAGGTAGAAGTCATATGGTACAAGATCTGGTGAATAAGGTGGATGTTCTAACATTTGAGATGCCGTACTTGGCTAGGAACCTCTTGGCAAATAACGCGGAATGAGCTGTCTTGGTGGAGAACCCATGATTTGTCGTTCCACATTAGTTTAAAAACTACGTGGAAACTAATTTCCACGTAGTTTAAAAAGTACCTCAAGGTAGTAATAATGATTAATTGTTTAATCTTCAGGAACCCAGTGAAGGTACACAATCCCATGGATATAAAAAAAAAAAACAATCATCATTGCTTTAAATTTTGACTTGCTCATCCGAGCTTTTTTGGCTCTTGGTGAAGTTCGGCTCTTCCAGTGCATAGATTGGCGCTTCGTTTCCGGATCATAAGTAAAAAACCACATTTCATCACATGATATTATAGTTTCCAAAAAATTTGGATCATTTTCAATCGCGTACAAAATGTCAGTAGAAACATTTTTGCGAGCTTCATTTCAAACATTTTTGAGCGGCACGTGTCCTGAAGGATCTGACAGAAGATGACTTCCAGCACTGTTTCCAACAATGGAAAATTCGCATGGAGCATTGTAGGGATAGAGAAGGAGTGTCTATTGAAGGTGACAATAAGTGATTATATATAAAATTAAAATAAATTTTTTTACGTCAGTCTTGTTATTTAATAGCCACATCTCGAACATAAACGTGGGCCTGGATTAGGTTTTAAGTTTTGGTTTCAACCGGAAGTCAATAAATTTAAGTAGGATTTTGGAAACAAAAATAGTGTCATTAATTCCTGTTAAAGAGTAAAACAAAAATCACTAATGGTTTTTGCCTTAGGTCAAAGGTAAGCCTTTTTTCTTACAAAAGCTAAGTTGGGTTGATTTCTTACAATTTCGTTAAAAAAATGGCTACCAGCCAAGAGATTCATGAAAGGGATTTTTTATCTCTTCTTTTCTTTCTCATGTACTCCTCTTGAATTTCATTTCCGCGTTGCCTTCCTCCTGTCCATGTTTCTGCTACATAGGACCTTTCTGATTCCAGTCTCTTGTTCTCAACTTTGGAAGAAACTAGTTGTTTTCTACACCCTTTTATTTAACTCCCATTTCTACTTTTCCCTCTGAAAAATCTGCCATGTACATCTTATATTCAGTCTTATATACAGTCTAAGTAAAAAACATTTCACTTAGGTGTAAAACAACTAAAAAAAAGGATTAAAAAACATAACTTACTTTCATAAAGCGGTAATTTGATTGGACTGTTTTCATAATCAGGATCCAAATTAGGGTCATCAATGAAATCATCTCTAAGTAACTCTTTTAGCATCATATCTTCTTCTTCCTTGTCAATTTTAATATTATCCTACAAAATAATAAAAAAATAAACCACAAATAAAAACTACTGTAATTTAATAGACCTACTAATATTATTTTAACATCACAACTACAACTGCCCATAACAGACAGTTGGAGTGTCAAATATTTTACACTCAATCTGTTCGTTGCAGGGCTAAAATAAATAGTTCTGTTTGTTATCACATGGTCAGCCAATTAAATGACTGAATCATTTAAGAACAGAAGAGGTAGAGGTGTAAAAGACACTAATCAGAGTTATCTCCTCTGAAAGTAATGAATTTCATTATACAGCCAGACCCTGTGGTGAATGAAGTGAAAGTGTCATTTGCAGAGTGGAAAATATGTGCTTTTCAGAGGGCCCGGCATGCTGATAAGCGTAGTTATCCACTTGGTGAGGAAGGCAAAGGTAAACCATCTCACTCCTCGTTTTACTTAGTAAAACCTCTACAGGTTCAAACCAGCTTTTCGGCTGATGACCTAAACAACAACAACAACTAAAAGACTTTTCTTTTAAAATAAAAATACTAATATAAAAATGTTACAAGTAAGATTACAAATTTTGATAGAAAAAATAGAAATAATGTCATCACAAAAAATTGCATCAAAATATTTATCAACCAAATTGGGAAAAATTAAATTTGTGGAAATAAGTTAATTAAATATACTCGTTAGTTGTGGCATCTGTACGAGACTACGCATCATACATATCATCCTCATCTCATTGAGTCATGGGGTTGCTTATTGTTCTTAAACTGAACGGATTGCAAAATACACACATTAGGGTTAAAAAAAAAGAGTACTAAGAGCTAGAACCTTGTCGCTTTTTTTTTGTTCTATCATACATCATTTAAGGAAATAACTTGAGCAGTTGCTCACATACCGATTAGTAAATATGCTTGTTCATTTCCACACATATTGCTAGACTAAGGGAAACAATCTGGTGTGGAACACTTACACAACTTTCTCTTACCAATGCAAATAATTAACAATATAATCTAACATTAATAATAAAACATTAAAGATAAACAAAAAAAAAACTAACTTAAAAAAACATAACCTAATATTAATCATGAGTGAAAGATGCAAAATGAGAATCAACTACAGTTTGGCTTAAAAATACGGAAAATCACTTTTTCATGCTAAACTAGGCTCTCTAGAGAAAAATGTTTTAAATAAAAGTTGTAGATCTTTCAATTTTCTATAAATCTGATTATACGAGGGCGAATCAAATATAAACGGTAATTTTGCTGTTGACTGTACCAAACACGTTCGGACCAGATGTGGCGGTGAGCAGTTGTTGTTTTGTTTAATAGGAGTGGGGGGAACAGCTTACTTCGCAGTATTGTTGCATTCTGCCATCAGTACAGCCATGACCGAGCGAGAGGTACATCCATCTGTTGCGCAACGAATCGTCATAAAATTTTTAGCAAATGAACGTGTTAAGCCTTCGGAAATTTTTACTCGTTTGCGGGCACAGTTTGGGGACACTACTCTGTCTAAGAATCAAGTGTATACGTGGGCCAGAGAATTTAGGGGTGGGCGAGAACGTGTTGAAAACGAAAGTCACCGTCAACGCCCAAGGTCAAGTCTCACAGATGACAACATTAGTGCCGTTCGAGAGCTTATTGAAGGTGATCGCCGGTTAACTGTTCAAGAAATCTCGTCAGAAATTGGTATCAGCTACGGGAGTGTTCAGTCTGCAATCACAGACCACCTTGGCTTCAGAAAGATTAGTGCTCGATGGGTTCCGAGGTTGCTGTCCGGAAATCAAAAACAGGTCAGGTCGGAGATCGCCGGGAGACTTCTGCATCGATTTCACGAAGGTGAAGATTTTTTGAGGCACATCTTCACATGTGATGAGACGTGGGTCCACCATAACACTCCCGAATCGAAAATGGCAAGTAAAAAGTGGCGAAGGAAGGATGAAGGCTGCCCAGTGAAAGCCAAAACTAGTCTCTCAGCCGAAAAAGTTCTTGCAACAATTTTTTTTGACTCAAGTGGAGTTCTACTCATTGATTTTCTTCACGATCAATGAACAGTGAATGCGGCTTACTACTGCCAGGTGCTACAGTCGGCAAAAACCAGTTACCGAAACAAAACACGAGGTGTGCCCATTAGAGATGTCATCCTTTTCCATGACAACGCAAGGCCTCACACCGCATTGTTGACAAGGGATAAATTGGAAGAAATGGGGTGGGAAACTCTCGAACACCCTCCTTACAGTCCAGACTTGTCCCCTTGTGACTACTTTTTGTTTGCACCTCTGAAAGAATGGAGGAAAACGATTTGAAAGTAATGAAGATGTCGAGCAGCACGTACGCGATTGGTTGACAACTCTCCCTCAATCTTTTTATGAACAGGCAATATTCAAGCTTCCAAATCGGTGGCAGAAGTGTGTAGATAATGCAGGAGACTATATTGAAAAATGTTGAAGGCATAGTTTTTGTATAATATTATTCAATAAATATAATTTTAAAAATTACCGTTTATATTTGATTCGCCCTCGTATACACTTTTGTCGTAAAATGCACGCTAAGGCTGAATTTTAAAATAATTGATTTTTTTACATGTTTTTGTGAGAGAAAACAACAGAAAATCGCTATTTACCGTTAAACTAAACGTTATACAAAAAAATGTTTGAAATAAAAGTTGTAAAATTTTAAATTCTCTACAACTTTTATTATATACATTTTTGCGGTAAAATGCATATTAAAGCCGCAATCTTAAACAATTTTGTTACTGAAAACAGCCTCTCCAAGAATTTCAGCAGGCATGGCGCCTACCCTATCTTGTAAAGCATAAAAAATTTAGTAAATGAAGGAATTTTAAAAAAATCATAGGAGCCATTTCCGGTTAACCGATTTTGATGAAAATGTTCAAGTCGGGTCTGGTAGTAGTAGCTATTTACCTATTTAACTAACTATTTAACTAAAGTTACAAGTTCGTACGATGTTCCGTTCTTGAGATATTTTGCACACACACACACACACACACACAGACCAATCGCTAAAAACATGTTTTTTGGGTTCAGGGGGTCTGAAATGTGTAGATCCAGTAAAAACTCCATTTCAAAAATTTGACATGAAAACAATACTTTCCTTCCTATATATTCATATAGGCTGGAAAAAGTAAAAATTACTCGGTTAACCAAGAATAAAATCGATTTCGTCTGTGATCTTATTATAAAACAATTAACACTATGATACCATATACTCACATCTTTGTTAAGTTTAGGCTTTTGTAAAACTGACTTTGAGGAGGAAGCATCTCCACCACCACCACCTCCAGAACGACCATAGCGATTCGCTTTTAAACTCGGGCCGAAACTTTCGGAGAAAAGACCAGAATTTAACTGAAAAATGAAAACAACATTGATTAGTATACTAGCAGTTGCACCTATTGTTTTGTAGCAAACGGTTTTTTATTGCTATTATGTTGTGTGGCAAATTGTAGTTAAGATCCCGACAAACTAGCCCAGTTAAAATTAATGAAATTATTTTCAAAATAAATAAAAAGAAAAATCCAATGCCTTACATAGGCAATCACGCCTTACATAGGTGAATGACCTTCCACATAACTCCGGCGTCATTTTGGTGCATTCCATGTGTTTTCTTAGTCTCGTTACCAGTGTTAGCGTGTTCATGCGGTTAGTGTCTCAGTAATAACTGTATCTGAAGCGTTTCTTTTGTTGTAAATTTGTGTTTTTATTGTATTTCACGTTGTTTATATTCTCGTGTCAGTTCAAGTGTTTTATTTTATTTACGCCTATACATGTCATTTATTTAGTACGGGTAACAACGTGTTTTCATAATGTCGCATTCCTTGAAGCGAAAACATCATACTTTAAACTTAGTCTTAATCCAGCATTTTTGTTACACCGGCATCCCCATGGTCCCGTATAGGCCGGATTATCCCAATTGTACTGTATTCAGTATTTAAGAAATCATGAACACATACAATTTCTGAATTTGGAGTGTTTTTTTTAACTTTATATCATATATTTTCAATTAAGTCAAAAAACTTACCTGAACTAACTCTCTCTTCTTTCCTCGGCCTCTACCTCTTTCTTCTCTACCTCTCTCAGAGGAATTAACTTTTGGTTTGTTTTCTTTTGGTTCTTGTTTAACAGCGACAACATTTCTGTAACAGCAGAATACATGTTACTGCAGTTTTTTTTTTTAACGGTTAAATAAATAAATAAAATATTATTGTCGTTAAGCTTACAAAGCAATATACAGAGTCAACTTAACACTAATGCTTACCATATGAATATTATCATAATCTACAACTTTTCTGAAAAACGGGGGGACCTATTCCGTTATTTCTCATTCTGTCTCATATCCGTTATGGTATCTTAGTATGGGGTAATTCTAGCATGGGTAATATGAATAGGGTTTTTAAAATTCAAAAGAAAGCTATTAGGTGTATGGTGGGAGCTAACCAGCTAACCTCATGCAGGCCACTATTTAAGGAGCTTAAATTGCTTACAGTTCCCTCTCTGTACATTTTTGAGGTAATTATGTATGTTAGGTAAAATAATTTTATGCAGAATTTCAATGTTCACTATCATAACACGAGAAACAGAAATGATTATTATGTGGCTAATCACTCCACAAAATTGTTTAAACAAAAACCTACCTATGCAGGGAGAAAATTCATAAATAAATTACCGCAATTTTTAAAATGTTGTGAGAATTTGAATTCCTTTAAAAGGAATCTGAAAAATTACTTGATCGGTGAAACTTTTTATAGCGTACAAGAATTTCTTTCTTGATAGTAGTGTAGTGATACATTGTGTGATTCTTATATTATATTTCAGGTGTTATAGCTGACATGTCCTATACTCCTCCTGGAGTCTCTAGGGCGCAAAAAAAAAAAACGCACCTTTACTATTATTAGACCTGACTGATGACTCCCACTCACTATAATTAATTATAGATATTGTTTGCATGTTTATTAGTACACATTAGTTGCAGTGGCAGTCCTAGCGGGTGGGCCCGGGCCCACCCATTTTTAATATGACTTGACTGAAACAATAAAACAACGAGGATTTTTATTCACAACAAGATGGAAAACAATAATGGTTACAATATTTACGTATCGCAAATGAGACAAATTAAACCTTATCTATGGCAGGGCAAAGACTTAGTAACCTGGCGATTGTATCGATAGAAAGAGAGTTAAGTTTTCCTTTAATGTCGGATCCAGATCCAGTTGTGGACGAGTTTGCAGCTCAAAAAGGAAGACGGCTACAGTTCAGTTGGTTTTAAAGTAAACAATAATCGAGAGTTGACTAGTTTATGTGTTATTATTTCTTCATAATTTTGACCAACATAATGGATTTAGACTTGATTTTTATATTTTCAAACCGTTTTTGTAACTCATGTACTGTATTTAAAGTGTTCAATTTAGTAAATTTCTTATAAAAATTACAAGGTTCTGTTTGTTTATTCAATACTAATCCTGAAATAAAGATAGAATGTACTCAATCGGTTATCTACATGTATTCAATTTATAAAATCATAGACAAATATATATATATATGTTTAACATAGATAAAAATAATGTACATTACATATAAACAACTACTTTTTAACTTAAAAAATTAACATATAAATATATAAGTGGGCCCACCCAAAAAAAATTTCTGGGGCCGCCACTGATTAGTTGGTTGTTTGCTTCGCACGTGTTCTGTTCAATACATAATGAATCTTTTGGAATTGGCCTATTATTTCTACTAAGGAAGGAGATATAAGTTTCCTTCAAGAGAAAGGAATACTGCATAATCCGTGCATTTGTTGAAATGGACACGATATGATACTGAACACCACTGGCCAGGATCGTTGGGTGTGTAATAAAGCAATCTGCAGAATTAGTAAACCTCTAAGAAGCGACACATTTCTTGCTAATACAAAGTTGGATTATCGAACCATCTTTCTCTTTATTTACAGTTACATTTAAATAATAACATACAGATACAGTTAAATAAAAATCTGGTGAAACACTCACACTACTTTCTCTTGCCAATGCAAATAATTAACAATAAACCTAACATTAGTAATAAAACATTAGAAATAAACAAAAAACTAACCTCAATAAACATAACCTAATTTTAATCATATATGAAAGACGCAAAATGAAAATCGATCTCAGTTTACCTTAAAAATACGGAAAATCACTCTTTATCGCTAAACTAGACTCTGTAGAGAAAAATGCTGTAAATAAAAGTTGTAGATCTATTAATTTCCTATAAATTTGATTCTATACACTTTTGTCATAAAATGCATACTAAGGCTGAAATCTTAAAAAAATGATTTTTCACACGTTTTCGTGAGAAAAAACAAAAAATCGCTAATTACCACTAAACTAAGCGTTATAGAAAAAAATGTTTGAAATAAAAGTTGTAAAATTTTTAATTCTCTACATTTTTTATTTATAAATTTTTGCACTATAATACATATTAAAGCCGTAATCTTAAAAAAACACTTTTTTACGTAAAAAAAGCTTCACCAAGATTTTCAGCAAACATGGCGCCTACTCTATCTTGTAGAGCATAAAAAATTGAGTAAACCAGGTGATTTTAAAAAAAATCGTAGGTCCAGTTATTGAGAAAATTGCAAAAAAGTAAAAAATTACACGAATAAACTACTACTTCCGGTTGACTGATTTTGATGAAAATGTTCGTGTCGGGTCCGGCAGTGGCATGTAACTTAAGTTTCAAGTTGCAAGTTCGTACGATGTTCCGTTCTTGAGATATTTTGTATACACACACACACACACACACACACACAGAGACCAAATAACATGATTTCGCTAAAAACATGTTTTTTGGATTCAGGGGGTCTGAAAACGTGTATATCTGGTGAACACTCGATTTCTTAAAATCGACATGAAAACAATACTTTCCTTCCTATATAGGCAAGAGAAAGTAAAAATGAACACAACCAAAATAAAAGAAACAGGCAATTGCTAGTCGAACAGTACAGACCATGCGCTAGCGATTGCTGGGTTGAACAGTAAAGGTGCATTCACACGATATTTTGATGATGTGAAATAACAGAAAAGATCCAAAAATGGCTCCTACAAATTTTTTTTTAAATGGCCTTTTAGTTACTATTTAAATACTTTTAAACTTCGAAAAATCAACATACAAACAATACTTTCCTTCTCGTATATTTATATAGGCAAAAGAAAGTAGAAATAGAAAGGAAAAATCTAAGAAATAATTAGAATAATTATGAAAAGCAAAAAACACGGATATTGCTTAAAATCAAATAAACAAATATATAAAAATCAAGAAAGAATGTAAAACACAATCTGGAAAAAAACAAAATTTTTAGGGCATTCTTCAGAATGGAAAACACAAGAATAACGAAACTCCTAATAGATCACTTTAAACAAGAAAATCAGACTGGGATGGTTTGAAGAAACAGGAAAGGATCTAAAAGAGGTAAAAATAAAAACAGCAGAAGCACAAGATAGCAAACATTTACCAATAAAATCAACAACTTTGGTAATTTTCAGGTACAAGAATTAAGAACACGGGGCAACAACTAGAACAGAAGAAGAAAGGAAACATTGATTCAACATAATGAAAAAATATTGGAAAAATCGAAAACAACATCGGTATTAAAGTTTTCCAAAGTGGACCTAACGTAAAAAAAAAATATCAAATACTGTCAGTTTCAAGAAATCCACTCAAAAAAATCTGGTGTGAAACACACACCCGACTTTCTCTTGCCAATGCAAATTATTAACAATAGTAATAAAACATTACAAATAAACAAAAAACGAACCTCAAAAAACATAACCTTATTTTAATCATGAGTGAAAGACGTAAAATGAAAATCGACCTCAATTTGGCTTAGAAATACAGAAAATCACTCTTTTACGCTAAACTAGGCTCTGTAGAGAAAAATACTCTAACTAAAGTTGTAATCTTTTTATTTCCTATAAAATTGATTATATACACTTTTGTCGTAAAATGCATTCTAAGGCCGAAATCTTTAAAAAAAATCGATTTTTCACATGTTTTCATGAGAAAAAACAGAATATCGCTAATTACTGCTAAACTAAGGGTTATACAAAAGAATGTTTGAAATAAAAGTTGTAGGATTTTAAATTCTCTACATTTTTTATTATATAAATGTTTGCGGTAAAATGCATATTAAAGCCGCAATCTTAAAAAAAACAATTGTTTTACGTGAAAACAGCCTCACCAAGAGTTTCAGCAAACATGGCACCTATTCTATCTTGTAGAGCATAAAAAATTTAGTAAACCAAGCGATTTTTAATAAAATCGTAGGACCAGTTTTTGAGAAAATCAAAAAAAAGTGAAAAATTACACGAATAAACTACTACTTCCGGTTGACCAATTTTGATGAAAATGTTCGTGTCGGGTCCGGTAGTGGTATGTAACTTAAGTTTCAAGTTTCAAGTTCGTACGATGTTCCGTTCTTGAGATATTCTGTTCACACACACACACACACAGACCAATCGCTAAAAACACGTTTTTTGGGTTCAGGGGGTCCGAAAACGTGTAGATCCGGTGAAAACTCGATTTCGAAAAATCAACATGAAAACAATACTTTCCTTCCTATATATTCATATAGGCAAGAGAAAGTAATAACTAACTTTTAATAAAACAATACATCAACATGAATGTTAATAGTTTTTTGAGCCAACTAGTAAGAAATAAAAGCAAATATAATGTGTAATATTTTATTCAATACCGAAAAGATTAGATGCTATGAATAAACTATATTCCACAGATTCCATCAACAGTGGCTGAAATTAAAAAGGTTATGATATCCTGGGGCAAACTCAGTTTATTAAATGTTTTCATAAAATTTATAATTGCAGATCTGTTCTATGTCACTTGATATTACCCACGTTTTATGGATACTAGAAAGTCACAGACTAATTCCATTTTTACTAAAATTTTAAATTAATCTATTTGTCATTTAAACTCTAGAAGGCATTCAAATGTACACAAAACTATACAAACATTGCCACAATTTTGTTCATGAACAAAAAGAAATATTTCTTTCATGTCTAAATTTTTGTTTAAAAAATGGCTGATTTCATAAACAATTTTTTTTCCTTTTTTTTTGTAATCCCTAATTTGTGTACATTGCAATCTGTTCAATTCAGAACAATAAGCAACCCCATGACCCAATGAGATGAGGATGATGTGTATGACGTGTAGTCTTGTACAGACTCAGGTCAACCATTTCTGAGAGAGTATGGTTAATTGAACCCCAACCATCAAAGTACACCGGTAACCACTGTCTAGCATTCAAATCTGTATAAAAGTAACTACCTTTACTAGGATTTGAACCAGGAACCTTCGTCTCCGAAAAGTATAATTCCTTAATAAACAATTTATTAAGGAAAAATAATTTCAATCTCTACAAGATTTTTTAATAAAAATACAAGCAAAGTATATAATTTCTTATAAAAGCAAAATATCGATATATATTCTTCTAAACTTACGATTTATTTCTCTGCACATTTAAATTAGGAGTGTAAACTCTTTTCTTATTACTCTGGTTTAAATTTGGAACAAGTTTTGATGAGAAAGCTGATAATGAAAGATCTCTAGGAGGTTTTAAAGATTGTAGTCGCTGAGTTGATGTACCCGGCTCTACCTTCACGCTTAAAGTACCGTTTGGCAAATCCTTACTGCCTTGCATTTTTTAAATGAACCATGTACCTGAAACAAATAAATTTAGATAAGGTTATAAAAACGGACACGGGGCTAAATTCATAGTAAATCTGTTAAACAAAGCAAACTTCTTAACTAAGTAACCAATAAATCAGTACTTTATTATCACCTTAAAATTTTCCTACATTATTTTGATGCAAAACTTTTCAGAAAAAAATCTAGATTAACAAATACGTATAACTGAATGTAAATTAAAACACTAATGACATTTTAATTTAACCAGACTAACACGGAAAAATAACTTCCATGTCAGTTACTAAACATCTTACAACGCAATAACATTTCATTTAAAAATGATCCGATCGTAAAGATCGCTTATAAATCAAAGAAAAGTTAATTAATACCTCAACAACACGTGAAATAACTTGTCAAAATGATCATCCCAGAATAATCAATAAAACATTAGTAAAACTTTCTGGATAACAATTATTCAATTCATTTTATACCAAAAAGCTTTACAGCCATTTTAATTGTTTCATAATACGAATCAATTAATTTACAGTTTATTATAATACAAATCATAGACACAATATTATGTTAGGAATGAAGGTTAGAATTTCACTTCACAAGCTTTGATCAGGTTTACACACCGCCGCTAATAAATAATTCTTGATGATATAAATAGAGTATAATAAATTGTAAAAGAAATATCATAAACTTATGAAATTAAATTAATTACAAATTATTCTGGGAATTTTGATTTTATTACATATAATATGATGCTGTAAATAATATCATTAATAATAATTTAATTTCAATTTTTTGAATAATATCTGTTTTGTTGGCTCCACTTAACACTCTATGCCATCTGTTTCTACGGATTAGCAATTCACATTATCTGTATCTGTAAGCGTAGCCTAGGTTTTTTATTAAGTTTAGAGGTTCGCGTGAACTAGTGATTTCATTGTTGAAGAATAATCTATTAAAAATAAATATTTAATTATGTCTGCAGCAATGGAAAGTATCCTTTTTATAGGCATTTTAAGTTATATTAAGTTTAAGTTGTGTATTCAAGGTTTATTGTGCTACTGCAGCCATGAGTCATGTTCATGTACGTTTTTGTTGATAAAAAAACGTAGTGTTATATTATAAGTCAAGTATAAATTATATTATTACTATTGTAAAAATATTTAGAAATTATTGTAATTATTACGTGATAATTTTACAATTTGATTCTACACTCATTCTTTTTTCATTTAAGGCGGTTATTTGGAAGTGACGGGCATTTTAATGTAATTAAGATATAATTGTGTTTCTGTTGTCTTCCTAATGTAATTTTTGAACTATTATGATGGAAATAGCTTCATTGTACTGTTGTCTATATTTTTATAAGTAGTTTATTTTTTATTGATAACTAAAACATGAATTTCTTTGGCTTATTTGTTAGTATTAAGTTGGTTTGAGGTGACTCCGTTCATTTTTGGTGTTTAATCTTTACAGTTTTGTTTGATAATGATTAAAAATTAAAATATTAAATTGTTAGTTAAGACTACAGTAACTTTATACTAACAGGTCTTAGTATAAGACTTTTTCATATATTTTCCTCATTTGGTTAGGTTATAAAATTATATTTAAGTTTCATAATGTGGCAATTTGAATTGCACCAACATTGTTCTGTAAGAAATTTTGTAGTTAGTCTAATATTACTGCAGGCAGAGTTCATACCATTATTGTTTTTCTATAGTGCATAACATTTCTTGGTTTTAATTTGATTATTGAATTCAAGTAATTATGAAAATAAGATGTTATATCAGCCAATGTTGATGTCTAAATATCAAAAAAGTGTATTTCAATTAATAAGAAAATTTTAATTTTATAAAATACATTGGATGATTTTACTAGTTAAAACCATTAACAATAATTTTCCTTATTGCTGATAAAGTTTAACAGCAATATCCTGCACACAGATTTTTAAATTTCTGAGAACTGCTGAGTTTAAATATATTATATATATTTTTTTTGTAAAACTGTTGAATAATATAGGTAATACATGAGAAAATTACCAATTTTTGCATTAATGTACAATTAAAACTAAACATTATGGTAATTAGTGTTGAATTTCTTAGATACTATGGTTATTGTTTGTCTCAGTTGATGTGTCAAAATTAACATTGTATTGGGTTTTTACTGATATTTTTATTTACTTATATTTACAAATATTGATTTCCCAAGATTGTGAAATTATGTAATTAAGTATAGAAATTTTGCAAAAGGTATTTATTGTAGAATTTTCAGGTAAGTTTTAGTAAACTTCTATGATAGAACATTTGAACTGGTATCCAAAATATTTTTCACTGGCACTACAATGCCGGCCGCATTGGTGTACAGTTGAGCTGTTCTTAGTTTGCTGCTACTGTCAACAAACCAAAGCCAGCTACTACAGGGTGCACGCTAGAGTCCGCGACTTTACAGATGTTGTATTCCTATTAAGTTAACTATGTTTTAAATTATAAGTACTTAAAGTACTAAAAACATCAGTCATGATATGATGTAGGCCTAACAATTTCATTTATAAAAATTCTTATAAAGTATTTTGTATTTAAATACTTTTGAAAGTATTTTGTTGTTACTTTTTAATCAGCGTGTACACATTTTGATATAATGCGCATGCTCAGTGACGTCATTATTTGTTTACATTAGGAGCAAACTAAGAGAGGCTTGACTATAGTTGCTAACATGCTCGCCTTTCATCATGCAGTCTTGGGTTCGAATCCCATTTAGGCACGGCATATTTTCATACGTTTACAAAAAATCATTTTATCTTCACCGTCTGCATTAGCAGTAATTGCAGAACAGTCGGATGTTGAACCAAAAAAAAAATGGCACAACAAAAAAGATGTATCTAATGCTAGCGAATGTACATAATTCGGATAGCAAATGTTAGAAACTGCTATGAAAAAGGTGAAAGTCGATATGCATATTCGTCAGAATTTCTGATACAAACAATAAACCCCCCCCTTAGAGAGTACAAGACTACTTTTAACAGTTTCTTTTTTTGTAGTAAATATTCTTTTGATTTGTGGCTGTGTTTTACATACATCACTCTTTTTAATTTTCAAGTGTCCAAAATATTCGGAATAAAACCTCTAAAATTCTTAATTTTCCTCCTCAATACACCCTTATTTGTTTTGTATTTTTATGCTTGTTACCATGTTTATCCAAAAATTTGGGGTGGTTTTTTTGTGTCTGTTAAGTATTAACAATTAAATTAGGAGAATTTTTGAAAACCCCTGTCTTCTAACTCATCCGTTTTGTATCCCCTTCAACCATCAGAAATTATTATGCTACCTGGTTCAATATGTAGTTGAATTTAACCCGACAGGAGCAGAAGTTTTAACGATCACGAAGAGTATCATTTTACCTCATAAAAACTTTTATTTCATTTAGTTTCATTCCTAAAAATTTCAAAAAATTACCATTTATTTATAAAGAATTTGTTATTGGAACAACGCTTGAACCAAATTTTGACGTTTTCATTTACGGCCAGAATAAAAATTGAAAATTAAGGAAAAATATTTCCTTTTAGTAATATCAATTTACGTACGAAAAAGTTTCACTAAATCACTAAAAAATACAAAAACATATGTTTAGTTATATAAATAAAGCAATTTATTGTAAAAATAACAACATTTAGATATTGCAAATTGATAGACACATTCAAAAGATATCACACTTTTTGTTCAATAAAGTAACGTGCTAGAAGAAAAAAATGGGAAAAAATCGCCTCAAAATAATGTGTCTTTTCTCTTTTTATTTACTCCTCTTCTATGAAAGTTCTATTTCTTCTCCGCATGTTGTTTTGTGTATTATCCTTTTCTAAACTGGATAGCATAAATCAAAATATGTTATTGTTTATTTTGATGCTAATTGTAAGATTTAACCAAGGGATAGGTGAGACAAGTAGTGTTAACCTTCTTTCTTCGACTTTAGGGTCATAAAATTTGTCCCCAGCACTTTTAATTAACTGATTTCGATTGTTACATTTAAAGCTAACTGATGATGTCATTCCCAAACAAATACTTTTTTGTTGTTGAAAAGTTATAGATAAAAATGTTCAAATTTTAGTACTGGCTCTTCAAAAAAAATCTCTTTATTTCGGGTGACACCACGTCGTCAATTTTCATTGTACAAATATGCAAGGTATGTCAAATGAAAGAAGAAAAAAGTCTCTATCTAATAAAATTAAACCCGTTAGAAAATAATGAATAGTTGCGGAGATAATTGAGTTTAAAGAAAGATGATGACGAATGAGTGATATTGGGCCTCCCGGTTCATTCATTCATTCATTTACAACAAGGGCGTTCAGGCTTCTTCAGCCCCTCCTCACCGCGACCAAAAAGATCTTTTGTGATTGCCCCTATTCCTAATTTATGCAAGGCCCGCACTTTCGATAAAGCGCAGGGTCTGCCTAGGATCTAGTGCACTTACCTGAGCAGGTGTAAACACATCCCCACCCAACAGTGCTATACTTTTGCAGCCAACCACTATGCAACTGCAAAAATATAAATGTGCGACCCACTGAGGCGCCTTACAATACACCTCTCCGCACAGACCTTAATGGCCCATATTTCATCTTGGAAGATAGTCATGTTACACCCAAGGGCCAGGGAACTCATTCCCCCGGCCCCCCAGGCCCCCAATCCCACTCTTCCGCTCATCACAGGGCCGTCAATATACCAAAAGGTAGCCCCTTCCGGCATCACCGGCCGTCCCTCCGCCCACTCCTGACGATCAAAAATTTCCATCCTCAGTGTGTCGGAGAAGTTGTATGCTCTGTTCATACGGTCCCAAGGACCACCTACCACACCCATCCCTTCAATCACCTTGAAGATCTCAGTGTGGCCCATCTCCACTGATGGGACCCCGATCCCGTCCTCCAGCCTCAAGGCAGTTCCTATCGCCTCTCCCTTCACTTGCACATGAATAGGAGGCAAATCAAACATCGCCTCCATAGCGGCCGTTGGACCAGTGCTTATTGCACCACATATCCCTAGGCAGGCCAGTCTCTATAGCTCCTCAGCCGATCCTGCGCCGTCCTAGATCTGTTGTTGGCCACCATACAACATCTTCGTACGTGACCATTGGCAGAATGATGCCCACACAAGCCCATTCCACCATACGAGGCCCAAGCCCCGGAGTCCTCCCCAGCAGACTCTCACATATCCATAAGGCCTTTATAGCCTTCTCCACAGTCCTGGACATGTGGCCTTTCCAGGTTAGGCCACTATCCATGACAACCCCCAGATACTCTAACTCAGGGGAGTAGTTTAAATCCACTCCTTCCAGAGTCAAAGCATCCATAGCTGTTTTTCATGATTTCAAATGAAATGGGTACCATCTGGTCCCCACGTGCAGCTAGGGAAATAATAGGTCCGCCCCTGCATAGCCCCGCGTACAGAGGTAAGGCAAAATACTGTAGGAGGAGCCAGGTATCCTACAGGCACCGTTAGACACTGATTAAATGCCCCAGTGCCATCCACCCTTCGGCACGGTACGACTGACACCACTTGGGTTGGGCAAAAGCTACAGTAGGAGAAGTTGCCTCTAGCACGGATAGAAAAAGTGCTAGATGCCAGGGACAAGGATTAGGATAGACAGACAGAAGCCCAGCATCTCAGCTCACCTCGGCGAGACCAGAGCATGGCTGAACAGTAGCCATTATATGCCGAGGAGTTTCCAGAGGCACGGGCACGAAAAACTGCTACAGAAAGTAAGGGAGCAGGTGTGCTCTCTTGGACGTGATGCTTCGGCACATGCAAGCCAGCCGACCACTGACTTGCTTCGCCTCCGGGCCTCCCGGTTAGTAAGGGTTAAATTAAATGTTTCCAGTTAAACCTGAAGGTGGTGGTTTAATGCATAAGTACCTAAAATATTAAAGTAGAGAGGACGCCAAATAAGCTTGCCAGTGTAGCTGCATGAACAGTTTCGGATTCAGTCAGTAGATTTCATTTTAGTACCAAACTGCTGATTAAATCACATGTTTTGAATGATGTAAATTATCATCTATTAGCAACGTTGAAAACATTCAGTTGTAAATATTGTATACTAGCAACTCTTGCTCGCTTCGCTTCACAGCAGCTAATGTAGGCCTCATTAAATTATTTGAAAACCTCTGTAGATACAATATTTGTGATTTTGTTGCCCTATAGCAGCAAAATAAATTGTTTTTCTGCACTTCCAGCTCTAGAAAGTTTGACATAAAGTTGTCCATGAGTGAAGGAAGCAATCTTGTCTCAAATCGATGCCACCGTTTTAAATGTTTGTCCCTGCGATTTACAGAATTGAATAGAATGCATAGAAGAATACCAATGGAAAAGAAAGACAGTTGATATATGGCTAAGATAAGAGACAGTAATACGTGCGTACGGTACGCGGAGTATTTGGAAATATATGACTCGTTCACTACCTGTCGAATGAAAACAAATATATGAAATACAGTACAAAAATAAAAATTTTGAATATTTCCAAATTTTTAATGTTTTTGGAATCGAATATAATTCTTCACGTTTTTCTATGAAATATAAAAGTTGAATCGTGCTTCTAGCCCAAAAAAATACACCATCCAGAGGACTTAGAAAAAATAAAAGTGCTATGCACCCGATAAACTAAAACATACGACATCGCCACAGTTTAATGTGCTTAACTCACTTAATTAAAGTTGCGAAATAGCCTATATTGATCAGGAAGCTCTAAGCTATGCAACAATGAAAGAATTTTTAAAATCAGTTCAGTAGTTTCTGAGATTACCTTATACAAACAAACAAACAGACGTTTTTTCTTTATTATATTAGTATAGATGTATATAACAATTAAGCCTATCACATACAACACATTACAGACTAATGTTTTCAGGTTAGCTGATATACAGGGTGATTTAAAACTACACGGCAATCTCTTGGGATCTCATTTTATAGCTAAAAATAAAATAAAAAGTTCATATAAACATATGCCTGAAAACGCTTAGTTAGCAAGTTACGGCTAGCGAAAAATTTCACCTAGAACTCTGTACCCTCGTTGAATTAAGGCCGTATAAAAATGTTAATGGTAGTTACAAAGATACAAATACGATTGTTTCTTATGTTTTTTAATCTGAAAAATTGAATAAAATTTGTTCGAGAGCTGTAAATGGAATACTTTCAGAGATATCTTACATAAAACACAAGAATTGGTCCAAAGAAAACACATTTTTGTGTTTAACTTAAGATTACTTCCATAAATGGTAAATAAAAGTGTATTTTTTCTTAAATAAATTTGTAGAAAATTTAATTTTGAAAAGTTTCATGTGAATTACTCAGGAAAATAATGAATAATAGATATTGATTTTCGCTTTATTTAAAATCAAAACAGACGTACATAAAACGTACATTCTTAACTGCATAACATATTAGGTTGGGAGTAACAGCTGATCATTATCAGCGTTACTCCCAACCTACATATTAGTTAATATTTTATGCAGTTAAAAATGTGCGTCTGTTTTGATTTTAAATAAAGCGAAAATCAATATCTATTATTCATTTTTTTCTGAGTAATTCACATGAATCTTTTCAGAATTAAATTTTCTACAAATTTATTTAAGGTAAAATACACCTTCTTTACCATTTATGGAAGTAATCTTACGTTAAACACAAAAATGTGTTATTTCTTTGCACCAATTTTTGTGTTTTATGTAAGATATCTCTGAAAGTATTGCATTTACAGATCTGAAACCAATTTTTCAGATTAAAAAACATAAGAAACAATCGTATTTGTATCTTTGTAAATACCTTTAACATTTTTATACGGCCTTCACGGAGGGTACAGAGTTCTAGGTGAAATTTTTCGCTAGCCGTAACTCGCTAACTAAGCGTTTTCAGGTATATGTTTAAATGAACTTTTTTTCTTATTTTTTGCTATAGAATGAGATCCCAAGAGATTGCCGTGTAGTTTTGAATCACCCTATATAACGTTGTGAGAGCGGCGTGACTCTGATCTCAGCTGATACAATACTGACCCCTACCACTCGCAGAGGCAACCGAGCGCTCAATTACCAAAATAAACCTTCTGCGCACTTCAAAAAACCGGCAAGCTTATTTAACGTCCACTCTTAAGTACCTACAATATTATAAGAAATTACCAAATTTCATCAAATTTATCAGAAATCCTAAATCATTGTGACAAACCAATATTGCAACGTCATTGTCTTGATGTAAATGGTTTGAACATCAGACCCTTTAATCCTGAATATTAAGAATACCATCTCTCATATTTTTAATATTATCTGAGAATAAGTTTTTTTTATTATTCCTAATTTGTGTACGTTGCAATCTGTTCAATTCAGAACAATAAGCAACCCCCATGACCCAATGAGATGAGGATGATGTGTATGACGTGTAAATGAGGTGTAGTCTTGAACAGACCCAGGCCGACCATTCCTGAGATAGTATGGTTAATTAAACCCCAACCATCAAAGTACACCGGTAACCACTGTCTAGTATTCAAATCCGTATAAAAGTAACTACCTTTACTAGGATTTGAACCAGGAACCTTCGTCTCCGAAAATCACCTGTTAAACAGCTGATTTTGGCGACGACTTTACCTCTAGACTAACCCGGTGGGTTGAGAATAAGTTAAAATGTAAATTTTAAGGTAAATAGTGTTTGATATCAACGGATTCAACGGTACAGCTAAATATAATGATCGTAATTTTATTGTCAACTATTTCTGGTTTAAATAATTTTACGTAGGTAGTTGTAATCAGCTGATAAGTTGAACACGTAATTATTTTTGTTAACTATTAGTTAATGTTAATTACATCAGATTTTAAAAAAATTGGTTAGAAATATTGTTCACATAGTGAGAGTTTACATCATCTTTCTTGGTTTTACACTCTCTTGTCAACTTACGAAGCCTTAAATTAGAATTAATACTACCTTACTATTTATAATTGTGTGAATTTATTTAAGTTCTCTTTTTAATTTTCTACAGTTTGTTGTATGGAGGTTATTCTCCTTATTTTTTTCATCTAAAGTATCGACCATATTGATGAATTAAAAAAAATTTCAATAAATTGTGTTGTGTGATGGTTTTTATACAATTTTTTTTTTTTGGTTATTTAATATAAGTTATTGAAATTGTTAAAATTTTAAATTTAATAGAACTGATTATATCCAGTATTTCCTTTAATATTAAACTCAGGGCTACACCGTGATGGAATTTGCTGCGTTGCCGATGAAAATTAATCATCTCTTAATTTTAAAACTATAAGTGTAACATTTACATTCATCACTTTCGTGTAATGAATTAACTAGTTTAAATTTTAAATACTTGCGTCCTGAGTTTTTGTTTCAAATACGGTGGAAATTGATTTGACAGTGCTGCTTCGTTAGTTTAAATAGCAAATAAATGAAGAAAATATGTTTAATAATTTATGTTATGTGATAACCAAGTGAAAATAATTCGGGTACGTAATTTTGAATTGAAAATAAATGATGGCTTTTCAAAGACAAAATTGGCAGACCAGTGATTCCGGAATACTTAGAAAGAAAGATGAAAACGAAGAAGAACTTTTAGTTTTCGGATATTCTTGTAAATTATTTAGGGACGATGAAAAAGCTTTGTACGTTGATCAAGGTAAACATTTAATCCCATGGATGGGCGATGAATCGTTACGTATTGATAGATACGATGTAAGAGGTGCGTTGTATGATTTATCGCAATACGAAGCGATATCAGGACACCAGGAGGAATTATTCTGGATCAATTTATCAAACGAAGAACGTCGTATCGAACAGTTATGCGATGAAGAACGATACCGTGCGTTAACGCACAATGAAGATGAAGAGGCTTTGTATCAGGAAGAAGAATTGAAAAGGTTACATCAAGCGTTAGGAAGCGATAAAACGTACGGTCAAGTTTCGTATAGTTACGATAATGAAAATGGTGAAGCCGAAAAACCGGTTCAAGAAACTAATCAAACCGAAGACGTGGATGAACCGTTTGTACCATTACCGGAATTAGAAATCCCACAAGATATGGTTATACCGGAAACGGTAAAATTAAATGCAATTATCGAAAAAACTGTGATGTTCATCATTCAACAAGGCGCACAGATGGAGATTATTTTAAAAATGAAACAGGCGTCGAATCCTCAATTTGAATTCTTATCCTATAATTCTGCTCTACAACCTTATTACAGACATCTATTTGCCGCAGTTAAATCAGGGAAATATAAACCAAAAGTACAAACGAATAATACAACTGAGAATAAAACGAATGAAGAAAATCCGGCGGATCAAAACTATTATTTACATCATAGCTTATCGCAAGTACCAACTTCTTCTGTAAACGTAGCACCGTTGATACCAAACATTAATTATAAACCGTCGAATGATTGTGCATATTCAATGTTAGTCAATAAAATTAAAAATAAACAAAGTCAGTTTAACTTATTAAATAAACCGATCGAAACGTCCAAAGAAACTATTGTAACTGTGGAAAAGGTAATAGAAAATGTAAAATTTGATAACCCTGATATTTCTTCGTCACCGCATATGTATAATCCATTGGAAATTCCTCAGGAGCAAAGTGAAGAAGAGAATGACAATGTAAAACATTCTAGTCTGGTGTTAAATCTTCCATATAAATCGGGTAGAAAGAAACGAAGGAAACGGCAACAAGGAGCATTTGCATATAATGATGCGTTAGATGAAGAATCGATCGACGGAATGTATTTCGAAACCGGTTCTACTGAAATTGAATCGCAAAAAGAAGAAGAACCGATTACACCTGTTGATTCAATACCATCCGCTGATGTACCTCCACCTGATATTCAATTAATTATCGACAAAATGGCGAAATATGTTGCGAAAAATGGTAGAGAATTTGAAGCGATTGTTAGAAGTAAAGATGATCCAAGATTTTATTTTTTAGATCCATCGAATCAGTACAATGATTATTATCGTAAACAAGTAGAATATTTTGAACAGTCTCAAAAACAATCCGTTGATATTGATGATAACAATTCAATGGATGGTGATAGCAGTAGAAGTAATAAAGATAATTCATCGTTGAATAACGGAGATGTCGATTCAACTAATACATCAAACGATAAAAAGAAATCTAATTTAATAAAACCGAATCCGGTTTGTTTTTCGATTAAACGACCTAAAGAAACTGAAAGTTTAGAAATTAAAAGTGCGTTGCCTGTTGAAGAAAGTTCAGAAGATGAAGAAGGAGAAGATGGCACAGGAAATAGTAAAGAAACAAATAATGAAAATAATAACGATGTTGTTGAAGAAGTTAACGTTGTTATGAAAAACACAGTTGACGATAAAACTAATACAGTGGAGAAATGTGTGGAAGAACGTGTTAAAGATAAGTCAACGACTAACAAAGATAAATCAGCGAGTAAAGAAAAAGATAAACAATTGCAATTAGAACGGAAAAAAAGAGCGGCCGCATTTCTAAATTTGATACAAAAAGTAAACAAACCCTCATCAATTTCACCGGAAAAATCAACGCCTCCACCGATAATGATTGGACCACAATTACCTGACAATTTTAAAACTGATGATAATTTAGATTCAGGTAGTGGCGAGGTGGATGATGATGATGAAGAAGATGATGACGATGATAGTTCCATTTCTTCATTACCATCTTCAGTTACATCGCCAGAAGTTACGATTATAAGCGATACCGCAATTAATTTAATAAGCCCTAAAGAAAAAAGTAAAGAATCTAAAGTAACAGAATCGTCTACATCATCGTCATCGCACAGAAATAAATTAAAACATTACAATTACTCATCGGATCATGTACGGAATAGAGATAATGTAGAATATCGTCATAAACATCGTAAAAGAAAACGATCTAGATCACCGATCAGTAGTAGTCGAAGGCATCGCGTCTCGTCATCTCATTCACGACCTCATTATCATAGAAGTAGTAATCGCGAAGGTAAACATCGAAAACATCATAGACATCGCAAGGAACGATATCATAGCGATAGAGAATATAATAGTTCGAGAAGTAGTCATTTTCACCATAAGGATAAAAGATACAAAAGTAAAAAACATAAAAGAAAAGACGATAAAAAATATGCTGAATCGAGTTCAGGAAATTCTGATTCGGAATAAAAAAAAATTATAAAACTGATGGATGATTTTTTTAAAGTAATTTTAATACAAAATGTGATATTTTTTTCCACGTATTAAATTTATCAATTTTTAAAAATAAATTTTGGATGTCGAAAATGTGTAGTGTAAATAAATATTAGTTTATTATCTACAATGAATTTATTAAGTGTATTTTTACGTTTTCTAAAGTAAGAAATAAGTGCTACCTCTTTTTCGATTGTAGAATTAGAAGAATTGTTTCGTAGTGTAATAATAAAATAATTTTGTATAATTTTTAATATATTATACAATAATGCAGTGGTAATTATTATGTTTATGGTAGAGTATCAGTTATCTAGTCATTTTATTTTTTCTCTTGCCTTAAATTAATATATAGGGAAGGAAAGTATTGTTTTCACTGGAAATACATGTTTTCAAGCCCCCTGAACCAAAAAAAAATCTGTGTTTTTAGTGATTGGTCTGTGTTTGAACAAAATATATCGTGAACGGAAGAGATAAAGTTGAAACTTGGAATATAGATTACTCTAGGGGACACAACTTGTTATTTTCATCGAATCGGTCAACCAGAAGTAGTTAATTCGTGCGATTTTCTCAAAATCGGCTCTCGGTTGTTTTTAATAATAATCTTATTTTCTGCTCTACAAGATGAAATAAGCACCAACAACAAGCATGGGCTTGTTGAAATTCTTTGGGGGAGGGCCTATGCTCTCATAGTAATATTTATTAAGATTCCAAATATATGCATTTTAGGGCAAAAGGTATAAAATTGATGGCGTGGAAAATTAAAAAATCAAGTTTGATTAGCCCTTGAACTGCACAGAATTGTTTCCCGTTAAACTTCTCCTTAGCCATTGATCATGACTATCGTTTTCAACAGTTTTATGCCCACCCTTAAATTTTTGGGCCCACGAATACATTCAATTTTGTGAGAGTGTAGTGTTTCTAAACTATGCCCTTAAACTTGTTTGAAATGGCTTGACACCTTCGTTTGTTAAAAACTTTTATTACAAAGCAATGTGCAGCAGATGGATGCACTTTCTATTCACTCGTGACTGTACTGTATTGATTCTAAGCTTTGTGCAGCTGCGGGATGAAGGGGACAGACGAAGTACCAGACTACTGCTACGTCATAACACTCTACTAATCATCTCATTGCTCTTCGCTAGGCAGTAGGCTGCCTAGTGCGGTGACATATGTGGGTGTTGTTTTGACTATTTGCTGTAGATGGCGGCACAGAATATATGTAGTTTGGATAGTACCCTTGACTACTACAAACATAATACAAGTAAAATGTTAACTACTACTAATGCAATCTCTCACAGTAGTAGTGACGTAATGCATACCTCTCAGCTGCACATAGCTTGGGAACGGGCGGTACTGAAGACGGAACACTCTCTAGCAACTAACTAAGTCAGTTCCCTCGGTCTACATAAAGTGCCGTTACATCGCGCATTCTTATCGCGTAGCTCAGAACTACTTCCTACGCTCGGTAGCAAAATTACTATTTATTTTAAATATATAGATGTTTGATTAATCCTCTCATAATCCTGCTTTCTACTGATGTGTTTTGGTGGATCCACATCATCAGAGTACATAAAATTGAAACTTGAGTTTTTATAAAGATTAGTTAAAATTTTCAGAAGATATAACATCTTATGTTTATTTTAAAACTCTTTAATAAACAAACTTAAAAAAAAGTTTTTAAAAACTTATATTTTCAAATTTATGTACGCTGATGGTGGATACACTGAAATGGGTCATTAGAAAGTAGGATTATATAGAAAAGGAGAAAGTAAATGATATAGCGGCTCTAACAGGTCAGTAAAAATTTAAATATTTTTACACGTATTGTAAAGAAAATTATAACCCTTACAGTCTCCTATTAAGATATGTCAACTGAACTACTTGATGTAGACAAGTTCAGCTGTATTCATTTAGGGGTGCAAATCATAGCATTTTTACATTTTAGAACAGAGTTCCGTTTATGTTTTGTAAATACCGTTCCAACCTCATGGTATTTATGCAGTGGTATTAAATTCTGTCATTTAATAACATAATATTTTAAATATGAAATGTATCCAAAAAGTAAGTTTCGTTTGGTAATCATAACAAAACGAGTACAGAAACAAACTGTTAATTTCAAAACAAATTACAATATTCGTACATTATTTTTCCATATAGTTCCTGCCATTTTGGAGGCAATTGTCATAACTGCGGTATAAATTTTTATATGCCACTTATGTTGTCAACCGTGTGTAAGCTCATCATCGTTTTAGAATTTTTGTCCATTGAGGAACGTTTTCAGGTGCAAAAACAAATAAAAGTCACTAGGGGTAACATCATGGTTGTATGGCGTGAAACCAAATTGATTCTAGCCGAAGTTTTGTAGTTGTTGTCATGTCTACAGTATGACCGATATTGTCATGAATAAAAAACACCATTTGTGAGCATCCTTGGTGCTTATTCTACTTTCCGTGACACAGTTTTCTAAATGTCATTAATTGCAAACCTGTCAATAAATGGCAAATTGTTGGTGTTCTTCGAACTCAGATAACGAATAACAGATCTAATTTAAGCAGGATATTCATCAACTTTACCATTCTAATCAAGCAAGTACGTAGAAAAACCAACAAATAGCGAACTCAAACTAAAAGCAATTACTGTACTTGCGCCTAACAGCGATACCGGGGTAACGGATAAAACCGGAACTTACTTTCTAGATGTTTTTTTTTTTATTCTTTTTTTTTGCGCCCTGGAGACTCCAGGAGGAGTATAGGACATGTCGTCAGATATAACACCTGAAATACATATAAGAATCACACAAAGTGTCACAACTATCAGATTTCAGATATTTTTTAAAGGAATTCAAATCCTTACAACATTTTAAAAATTGGGGTAATTTATTCATGAATTTTCTCCCTGTATAAGTAGGTTTTTGTTCAAACAATTTTGTGGAGTGATTAGCCACATAATAATCATTCCTGTTTCTCGTGTTATGATTGTGAACATTGAAATTCTGCATAAAATTATTTTGCCTAACATACATAATCACCTCAAAAATGTAGAGGGAGGGAACTGTAAGCAATTTAAGCTCCTTAAATAATGGCCTGCATGAGGTTAGCTGGTTAGCTCCCACCATACACCTAATAGCTTTCTTTTGAATTTTAAAAACCCTCTTCATATAACCCATGCTAGAAACCCATACCTTGTACCTCGTATAGTATGTTTAATTCAAACTTATATTTTTTACGCATCAATGAGTATTGCATTAATTAAAAACTAGGAAAACAATTACATACTTTACATTTTGTCAATCGAAAAAAGCTATCCGAAATATAAAGATTATGAATAGCAAGGGATTACTGTTTGCATAAATTGTGAAATGGATGAGTTTAGTATTATGGTATAAATACATGCACATAACTAGCAGGAGGAGTGTTAAATAATTTGCACTCGATCTGCTAGTTCCAGAGCTATAAAAAATAGTTCTGTTTCTTATCACATGGTCAGCCAATTAAATCACTGAATCATTTAAAAACAGAAGAGGTAGAGGGGTAAAATACACTACAGACAGAATTATTTCCTGTTGAAATTAATAAATTTCATTATCAGCCAGATCATGTGGTGAATGAAATGAAGAAGTTGTTTGCAGGGTAGAAAATAGATGTTTCTCAGAGGGCCCGTGTTTTTCATGGTTTTCGACTCAATAAGGAAGGCATAGTATACTACCTCACTCCTTGTTTTACTTGGTAAAACCTGTAGAGGTTCAAACCAGCCTTTCCGCTGATGAACTAAACAACAATGTTGTAAATACCATATGGTTGGAACCGTCATTGCAAATCATGAGTTGTACTCTGTTGAAAAATGTATACAGTTCAGCCGTTCTTAGTTTGCTCCTATTGTCAACAAACAAAAGCCACCTACTACAGGGTGCACGCTAGAGTCTGCAACTTTACGGATATCGTATTCCTATTAAGTTAACTATTTTTTAAATTATAAGTACTTAAAGTACTTAAAACATCAGTCATGATATGATGTAGGCCTAACAATTTCATTTAAAAAAATACTTTTAAAAGTATTTTGTATTTAAATACTTTTGAAAGTATTTTGTTGTTACTTTATAATCAGCGTGTACACATTTTGATATAATGCGCATGCTCAGTGACGTCATTATTTGTTTACATCAGGAGCAAACTAAGAGAGGCTGGACTTTAGATGCTTTGAGCACCATTCAAGCTAGTGAATACAATTGGATTTCTTTACATCAAGATCAGTTAGTAGGACTGCAGTTTTATTTTGAATATTTAATGTAAAAACGAACTTCTTGATTTGCTTAAAAATTTTAATGGTGGCACAGGTTCTATACTATGTTCATTGAGTGTTGGAAGTAAACAGTCCTTGTGAACAGTCGATTGGCAGCCAGCATATCTATTTAAATAAAGAATTCATTCTCAGCATTTGGTTGTACTATAATTACCCACAATGCATGTGCTAAAAATAAATTGTTTTTTAAACAAACTACAGTCAATGCTCAATTTATAATGTACTAGCCTCCTTAATAATTAAAACGGTTTAAAATTACAAAAATCTAAGAAATTTTAGTTTTTGTGAATAATGATCTATACCTTTCTTCCTGAAGTTAAAAAATGTAAATAAAAGAGAGAAGACACATTTAAATGGGCTCAGATTTCCTCATTCTTGATGTGATCCACCAAACTACATCCCTGAACTCTTTTCAAGAACCACATTTCCGCTGCCTGGATCTGACGTTCATCTTTCCTCCCAAGTACCCAGGATTCATTCCCGTACAGCGATACTAGAATCTTGTAAAACCTCAACAGGATTTCTTTCTGAATTCTTTCATCCAGTGACCACGCCACTTTCTCCCACGTGTGCACCTCTACTACAGAATATGAAATGAAAAGTGTTCAATTATTTACATACATTAAATGAAAAAAAGTGTCCTGAATCTTTCGTTACATTTTTACTGTAACCTACCTAATCATTTTTTACAAAGTTCAGATAACTGATTCTCTACTACATTTTGTTATATTAATTCTATTGGTTTTTCTTTCATAAATCTATTTAAATAAAAAGTAGTGTTTAAAATTTTTTTTTTTGGATCTTAATTGGTTATTTCGTTAGATTTTAATAATTAGTAATGTGTCACAATACCAATATTTTTCAGTTCTTGATATTAAAAAATGAGGAATCAATTATTTAACCAAAAATCAAAGGATTTGAAATATAAAATAAATATTTTTTTATATTACAATTTTCACGATACATGCAATACGGATGCTCAATAAAACACGAGTTAACATCTTTTAATAACCTCATGCTTGTTACTGTGTCCGGAATTTCTACATTTACTACAACGCAATGTGAATCTAAACTGCTCTAATTAATTGAGTAACTTTCGACACATTCATTTTATTTTTGTAGTGTTACGGTATTAAAAAAAAACTGAATAATTAAGAAAACTCATGCGAGTAGTATAAATGTATGATTTACTTCAATTTATTCACCTAGAAATCCCAATCTCATGAACTGGTTGTATCAAATTGTGATCGATTTCTTCCATAGTTTGATAAGTGATTAATTTTTACTCGTTCCTTTTTCTGATCACTCTTTTCATATTAAAATGTAGTTGGATTTTTTGGATTTTCAGTATATGATACTACGATTTGTTGAATCAGTTATTTAATACAACAATAATTTAACCCTTTCAGTGCTGAAACAATATTTAAAAGTTTGTTCTAAGTGAGATTTAATTTGAATAAGGGTGTACAAAAAATGCCAGCCCTTGTTTCGAAAAACTTGCTGGCGTAAGCCTGCCATTGCCGACCGAAATTCCAACGTTACAGAAAAATAAAATTTCCTGTTAAAAATTAATTTTTATTGTGTTCATAAAAAAAAGAAATCATCTATTAATAAAACAGTTTTTTTTAGTTTTAGTTTATTTAAAATTGTATCGACAGCTTGGTCATTAGGAACTACTGTGGGTTTTGTTACTTTAACGGTGCTTTTAACGAGTTAAAATTTCCAGACCCTAGTTGGGAATCGAACCAGGGATCTTTTGTTTTATAGGCTAGCGCGCTCCACCACGGAGGCGGTTTCAAAATAGATTATTCCATTAATTTTTTTTTAAAGTTATTTTGGAAATATTCGATTATCCGGACGTTGGCACTTTATGCATAATTTACGGACGTCCAGTAAACTGGACACTACGTAAAATACTTCAATGTCCTGTTTTCCAGATGTTGGTACTGAAAGGGTTAAAACATTTTTCAAACTGAAAAGTTTTTTTTTTTTACCTCCCCAAGCCTAAATTACCTAACTGTATTAATATTTAATATTTTTTTGAAATTGAAATATATATTTCAACCACTAGAATACTGTAACAATAAACACTTGCCAATGTTTAAAGCACTTTCATGTATCTTTTACACATCTTCAGTAAAAAAATGAACTAAGAAGAAAAAAATAAAAAAATTTACAAAAAAAAAATCACAGACATTACAGTTAAAAATAAAAGCGTGGCGCATTAATATATATAATATTTATTGTAAAATATTGTAAATATTGTAAAATATATTTTTAGTTCATTTTTTTGATTAATTGTTAAATAATAGCGTTTCTTAAAAAAAAATTTTTTAATTTTTTTTTGATTTTTTTGTAATTTTTTTTTCTGTGATTTTTTTGTAAATTTTTTTTTGTAATTTTTTTTTCTTTTTTTTTCTTTTTAGTTAATTGTTTTAAGTAATTGTTAAATAAAAGCGTTTTTTAAATTTTTTTTTAAATTTTAAAATTTTTTTTTACAAACACCTCCACAGCGTATTGTCATCGAAGATAAACAAGTGTAAGTTAAATAAAAGCGTTTAATTAAAATTAAAAATTTTTTCACATTAAATTTAAAACTTCCTATCATGGCAGATAAGAAATCAAATGGTAAAGATTCCTTATCTGTCATAGTAGAAGTAGGAAGTTTTAAATTTTGATGTGAAAAAAATTTTTAATCTACAGAAGATGTGTACAAGATACACGAAAGCACTCTAAACATTGGCAAGTGTTTACAATTACTGCATTCTGGTGGTTTAGAAATATACATTTCAATTTTAAATAATGCGGCTGTTGATAATCCTACATTGAATGTTTGATAAAAAATAAAAATATTAATATTTTTATCTTCAATAATTACGGCATTTTTGCCACAGTTCGAAAACTAGAGAATATGTATCGAAGAATCAACTTTTTACTGTAGATTTTTGATACTAATTTTTTTTTAAGTATTGGTGGTCGACACATCCCTAATTTTTACATATAAAAATTTAAAAAATTTATTTGGAACATGGAAAAGTAGATCGTTTAGACAATTTTTTTTGAATGATAAGTATGAAAAATCATGTAATTTTGTTTTTGATGACTATGCATCAACTGTTATTTGTTTGGCCATTAATGATTCCTGTGATTTATTGTTCAGTATCAGTGAACTGATGTTTCTTTTTGTTATATATTTACGGCGTTCAAATCATAATTATTAACTTTACAGAATTTAAAAAAGATATGGTTGGACTGTTCATTATTTATCAACAAAAAAATTTTTAACTTTTTTTTTGATTTCTTATTAATAGTGAAGGTAAAATATTACAGTTTATCAAAGTTTCGTTTAGCCCTATGTTGTAGTTTGCAACACGTCTGTTTCTTAAGACTGCGTAAGGTGAGTTAAACAAGTGGAAGGTGTTTAAAAACTACACCTTCACAAATAGAATCAAACAGTTCAGGTGTATTAACCCTACAGCCAGCAATAACATTTTTCTAGATCGGCAGAGAATTTCTAGTCACCGAACCATAAAAAAAATCTTTAAAAATTTGCTATAAATCGCAAATCTTGTCACGTGACATCAAAATAACAAGAAAACTTAGGAAAATAGAATAAATACATTACTGAAATTTTAATCTGACAGTAATGGATGCTGAAACTATTTAAAAATAATTTTTAGACAAATATTTTTCTAAAATTTCAGATGACACTACTGTTTAAATCTATCTTATGCTCTACTTTCAAAATTCATCAAATACAGAATCGTTACTTTTAATGTTTATTTCAAAATAAAACCAAAAAAACTAATCTATGTTCAAAAGTGAAAAAATGTATACAAAAACACGTTGTTGTTTAGGTCAACAGCCGAAAGGCTGGTTTGAACCTGTAGAGGTTTTACTAAGTAAAAGGAGGAGTGAGGTGGTTTACCATTGCCTTCCTCACTGAGTGGAAACGTACGCTTAACAGCATGCCGGGCCCTCTGAAAAGCACATATTTTCCACTCTGCAAATGACACCTTCACTTCATTCACCACAGGGTCTGGCTGTATAGTGAAATTCATTACTTTCAGAGAAGATAACTCTGACTAGTGTCTTTTACACCTCTACCTCTTCTGTTCTTAAATGATTCAGTCATTTGATTGGCTGACCATGTGATAAGAAACAGAACTATTTATTTTAGCCCTGCAACAAACAGATTGAGTGTAAATAATTTGACACTCCACCTGTCTGTTATGGGCAGAAAAACACATAATGTAAACCAATAAATAACCAATTTCAGCTTTAGGTTAGAGTGGTTTCAATAGAGAAACACAAACAGAATATGCAACTAAAACTATTGTATTATATGTAAAAATTTACTTTATACGTTACTAAACTATTGTACAAAACAGCAACGCTGTCTGTAGATTAATTTAAAACTAAAACGACAACATTACAATGCTATGAAGCAAATCCAATTTTGCGATGCGACCGGTTTAAGAAGCGGTAACACCGTCTCAAAATCGATGATTGCCGGCTCTAGGGTTAACAACCAGTTGTCATAAACAATGAAATGTATTGTCACATTTTGTAGGAGGCTTGTTTATTAATGACTATAAATTAACTGTCATATTTCTTTTTATGTTAATTTTTTGTAATTAAAAAATTCTTTGCTAGAACAGTTATGCAGGATTATTTAACTTATTTAAAATGTTTCATCATCCTTTAAGAAACCCTGTACAGTTCTATGAGATTTTAATTTTTGAAAACCCTATCTAGATTTTTGGTTTTTATTTTTTTTCAAAATGTTTATCGGTTGAAAAATACTGTTGTAGAAAGTACTTTTATAAAAAAACCTGTTGTTTGGGTGATTTACTTTATACTATACTCATTAACAGATAGAGTTACGTTTGTTACGAAAGATATAAAGCGATTAGGAACAGTTAAACAGTTAAAACTGTTTAACTGTTTAAACAGTTAAACAGTTTTAGAACTGTTTAACTGAACAGTTAAACAGTTCTAAAAACTGTTTCAGTTTTTAGAACTGAAACTGAACAGTTCTAAAACTGTTCAGTTTTAGAACTGTTTAAACTGATCTGTTTAACTGTTTATCTGTTTCAGAGGGAACAGATCCCTCTGAAACAGGGATCTGTTTCAGATCAGGGATCTGAAACAGATCAGGGATCTGTTTCAGGGAACTGTGTTCCCTGAAATCTGTTATCCTACTTTTACCAACAATATTGCTGAACGCTATAAATTACTGCGTATCATGCTCATGTGCCAAACAAAACTTTGACAAATTGTTAAATGCATTCTGAAAATACTCATATTGAATTTAAATACGGAATTTTTGTGTTAATTTTTATCTGAAAGCTATTAAATAATATTTAAAAAATCAAAAAAAAATCTATAACATTGTTAGTTAACTACTTTAATGGACACAACCTTTTAAGTTGAACCGCTAAATAAAAATGATTTTGTTTTTTCGTTCATTTAAATGAAATTGTAGTTTTGTTAGTGTAAACTGCGTGTCTGTACGTTTTAAAAATATAAAAAATCTTTATTTTATTTAAGATTCCAAAAATCGATTGGAAAAAATAAATATATATAAAATACTCAAAAAATTGTTTTCTTGCCAATAACATAAGCAACCCATGTATACCCTAACGAACTAAAGACTGCAGATGAGATCTAGCCAATAACAGCCAAGGTCGAATGTGAGGTTGCCCTTTTGGTAAGTCACACTCTGTTCCATCGAACTCCAAGTGACATTTTGTTAGGTTGTCATCCACAGCGGGACCACAAAGTGACAATGCAGGATACGATTAACGAAAGTCAATTGGCTCTGCGCTGTGATCTAGATCACTATGCTCCGCCTTCATCTGCAGTCTCTAGTTCGTTAAGGCATAATTGTTTTATTTTATAACAGAATGCTGTCAAAAACTTTTTTTGGTTTATTTTTTAAAGTTTCATCAACTTTTCAGTATAATGACAATTGTGCGTTATGGAATGGTGGCTTTTTATGCATTTAGTAGGATAGCATGCTTACTTGCTTAGTAACCCACAAAAGCAGTAAACTTTTTTATTTTATTAATCGTACTAGAGTTTCAAAAATGGAGTAACAGGACATGTCAAGATAAAAACTGGTAAATCTAAATATTGACACTAAATTAAATTTATTACTGTACCAATTTTTACATAATATTTATTATATTTTTATTAGTATTATTTACTTCAATAAAAATTTATCTTTAAAACAAAACTAAAAATATTTAGAAAAGAACTCTTCTATACTATACTATGGAATGTCTTATCAATAAGGGCTTTTCTTTAAGAAATACAGACTTCACTACAATCACTTAGAGCTTTCAAAATTGATGTCTTTTGTAAATTTTCTTTTCTTGGATAATCCTTAAGAAATAATCATGTGCTGAATCCCCCTTTTAAATGAAACATATTGAATATTTCTTAATCCTTTAAATAATTTGTAAGATTAGTATATTTTTATTTGTAATTTATCATCTTTCTCCATTTTTTTAAAAATTGCAATGAAATATCCTTTTAATTTTCTGATGTTAATGGGTGTAAATAACTTTATTATCCAAAAAAACTCATCAGGATAAAATCTCATGCCTTCCAAAGTTGAAAATTTAAGTACTAGTAAATTTTTAATTAAAGAAATTGTTACATTAAGAAGAAGAATTTTATTATTTCGATAAAATAAATTTAAGTTTTCTTGTTATAATTATT